>OX381709.1:33262975-33840424 GCA_947462335.1 Harmothoe impar | reverse complement strand
GATCCGGACGAGAAGAAGCGGCAGGCTGGCTACGCAAGGAGTCAGTCTGCCAGGCAGAACGGACGGAGGAGGACGAGGAGATCCGGAGAGAAACCCAACGCTCGGGATAGGAGTACACTACCACCAGGGATCTGATACGAGATGTTTTTTTCTATAAACTATATATCAGGACCGAGTGCTCCTAATTATAAGTCCGAAGATCGCCTGGAGGCAGGACTTGGAATTTTTTTTATATACTACTATAAGCTCCCGAGCATGAGCTATGAACTTTCTCGTTCCGGTTAGTAGGAGCTGAATGAAGTAGGTTCTGAAAGCCGGGCGGAATGCATCATCAACAACAGAGGATCCGGATCTTCGCTATAAAATCACGTATGATATCTTTTGTAATAATACTTTAATATGTGTCTAAAAACCTTAAGAGAAGTGATAGTGTTTATCACTTATAAAGTATTATTCATTACGAGTGTAATTAGCTCGGGGTCTTGAAGGGACGAAATTTTTTCTACTGTGATATTGTACTTTTTCAAGTGTTGTGTATACTATATGTATAGATTAACTCCATCTATCCTAGGGAATGGGGCGTAATTTTTAATTACGATCTATATGTGTAGATATGTGTGTAATTAATACCTTTTGTGTTCAACAGTAACGTCATATTGTTTGTAAGGTATAACTTTAATAAACCCCTAAGGTGGTATTTATAAGATAATGCCAGTCCGAAGTGTTTTCGGACTATAACCTTAATTATTTACCTCCCGGTTATTATCTGGTAGGGGGTAGTGTAGGGGCTAGGGTTATACGGGGTTATTATATGACGAGTGCTGTTGGATGCTGTGTTGCGAGCTCAGTCCGAACCCTTCAGTCCGACGGTAGGTGGCGACACCTACCCCGGGCTTGGGGTATGGACAGAGGTCGCTATAGGCTTCCGGTCTGCGTGTGCGCGCGCAGGCTGGCTGCCTATATATACCCGGCATCTGACGGTACTCGTCGGTTACTCTGAGCCACGCTGGTGAAGAGACCCCGTGATCATATCGGCTGCTTAGCCTACTGACCCGTTCCGAACTCTATAGGGAGTTCGCACACTTAGTGACTGCTTGTTTAGGTTTACCTGAATAAACCTGATATTGCAACCTGTAACACTTGATCCGAACTGTGTCGACTTTGTTCTTTAATTGATACTCTACCAATATCATAAAGATACGAAAGTCCGTTTATTACACTTATTATACCACAACTTACACATATGTTTCAACACTCCTTTGATACAAGTAATTTTCCTGATGAGTGGTCCACTGCATGTACTACTCCATTGCCAAAACCAGGAGACTCCGCTTTGGTATCAAATCTCAGGCCCATTAATATTTCACCACTTATTGGGAAATTCCAAGAGAAGCTGGTACATACATTTTTCATGAATCATCTTGAAACTAATGACATTTTAAATGATTGTCAATTTGGTTATAGAAAAAACTGAAGTACTGGGGAAGCTGTTTTTGAGCTAGTTAATGATTTACTTAGAAGTAGAGATCTGGGTCAATACATGCACTGCTGCTACATATATTGATATGCGTAAAGCATTTGACAGCATTCATCATGGTCTATTTTTACAAAAACTTTGGACTAAATTACAAGTTCTTATTGTGGATGGAGTCATACCTATCAAACAGATTACAAAGAACCAAGGTTGAAAATATAACCTCTGGAAATCAGCCAGTAAATTTTGGTGTCCCGCAGGGCTCAGTTTTAGGGCCTCTGCTATTTATATTATTTATAAAGGACCTTCCTAACTGTGTTACTAATTCAAAAATCCTGATGTATGCTGATGATATTGTATTATATAATAGTAATTTTAACTACAGATTAGCTGAAAGGGCAGTTCAAATAGACCTGAATGGTGTACATCTGACTGGTGTGATAAAAATAGTATGACTATCAATGTAAAGAAAACACAATGCATGTGGTTTTCTTCATCACAAAAAATTGATTTAGCTCCAAAGTTGAATCTTAATATAGGCACCATAAAACTTCAAGAAGTTAAATCTTATAAATATCTGGGTGCCACTTTAGACAGTGAGCTTACTCTTTCAAAATTTGTTGATGATATCAATAGGAAGATAACCGACAGCATTCTTAAACTTGCTAATCTTAGGTATTTGATGGATGAATTTACAGCAATTGTCATATACAAGCAAACTATTCTGCCATTTGCAGACTACTGTTCATTTATATTAGATTCTTCAAGCAAGAAAACTGTAATTAATAGGATACAAGTTTTATAAAACCAGGCTTTGAGAATTTGTTTGAGGTGTAAAATTAGGGATGAGACTGTTGATGGGTTACACTTCAGATGTGAGGTACCCAAGCTTGAAAATAGAAGGAAGGAGTTGTTAGTCTCACTCATGTTTAGAACATCTATGAAAATGCAAAGTACTCATTCAGTTGTCAATACTAGAAGTGCAGATAAATTTAATTTTCCACTAAAGAGACCGAGATCTGGTTTTTATGCTAAATCTCCATATTACAGAGGCGTTCTATTGTGGGATAAATTACATGGTGAGACGCAATATTTGATTAAAAAAGAAACATTTAAAACAAGAGTCAAATCCCATTTCCTTACAAATATGAGAGGAATGAAAAGGCTGTATGTAAACAGTAGAGAATATATCAACAGGCAAAGAAGAATCAGAGCTAGGAATGATATTCTTGTAAATGGTGGAGATTGATTGTTATACTGATAATTGTTCATACCCTGTTGACTTTCTACATTGATGGCAATCAAGCTTGAGTCCAGTGGACTACTTGCAAAGACTCTTCTTCACATTTTGAGTGCCTACAATGTATGATTAATCAATTGACAGCTGGTAGGTTCAGTGGACTGACAGCGTATTTTATTTCATTTCAATCCGAACTAATTTTTCCTCACATTTAGTTTCATTACATATTCATGATGAATTAATAAATAACTGCTTTGGTGGGGCTTGTATAATGTTGTATGTATACCACAGTCTTGTAAATACCTCACATAGTCACAAAAGCTAGGTACTAATACACTTTAGTGCTTGTGCATTAGAAAGAAGAATGCTGCATATTTGTATATAATGATACTTTATTTCAGGCCTGACCAGCTAGATAAGTTTCAGGCTGACACTTCTTTTAGCAAAAATTGGCAGGTTCAATCAAGCAGATCTTGACTGATATCAAGAATGACTAAATATGTTACTGCTAAAAAAGAGGGAGGAACTGTGGGCATCACAAAAAGCCTCCCAATCCAGAGTTGATGGACCCTATCCTTGAACTTGAGGTCTGACATAGCCAAAGACAACAAAGACATATTTTGGATAGTTCAAACACAAGGAGATCAGCATCTAGAGGCGTCAACAAAACATATCCACCAACAGTCACCAAGTTATATGAGGTAAAAAAAAGGTTTGAAACAGGGCTATATTGAGTTTGATATGAGAATAGGTGTCTGTGATACATGTTTCCAAATGTGTGCAATCTGAATGTAATTTCCTTTCATATGCTAATATAATTGCATGTCTGTTCAAAATATTTACTGGGGGTGCTCATGGTAATAGCATTTCATACATAAAATGCCCTCCTCCTAGGTAGTGCATTAACTAATGCACTAGCCAGCTGGAAAGAGTTAAAGATTGGCCCAAAGTTGTTTCCTACGGATGAACCCAGCAATAAAAGAGCAAATTAATAGTGCACCAAGGAACAAACTTGTTGTCACTGCAGGGGGATTACTTTAATGTGATGCAGGTAACAATAATGAGTTGGCTTTGAAGAGCTCAAGAGTAATCATGAAGAGGCATCCACACCCAATATGTTAGACTGCAGCCACATATAGAAGTGGTCTGGTCAAGAGATAAAAAAAGGTGATTTGGATGAGGCCTGGCACAAATCAAGCCCCAAAGTACATTCAAATCAATGCAGCGATGGACACCTGGCATCTTGGACCTCACCATTTACTGCCCCTACTGATATTCCATGCTATTGCAAGGACTTCACGGAAGACATCGTCGCCATAAAGGTAGCCATAGTTGTCATCATACCTTCCATAGCCTTGGTTAGATTTGTCATGGCTTCCACATGGGATCTCTCCTCGCTGATGGTGTCATTGAGTTGATCAATCTGGTCTTGCTTTTTTGTCAAACTCGACTGCAGTTTCTTGTTGACGTCGGCACATGCCGGACACTCCTTTCTATTCCCATTGTAACTTGTGTTACAAACCTCACACAGCATCATTTTGCTTAGTTAATTCTGGGAACTTCCCAAGAAAAAACTGTGTTCCTCCTTTGGGGTTGATAATAACAATGAGAGGGTTTGTCGTAGAGACCGACCTACCTGGTGGTGGTGCCACCAGTGGGGGATTTAGGAACTAGGCATTTAGCAGTTAGTTTCCCAAAATATATTATCATATAACCTATGCGGTGATATGCTATACCTGATAGCACTTGTTTGCCCAGTCACTCAAAAAGAATGGCATTATCAATCTTCATGCAAAACTAGGAAAACTTCTGTCTGGCCTTGTACATGTATAAGAAAAGTCTACACCAATATGAAAAGTTCATGTATTGTAGATTTGTTTTGTAAGCAGCCTTTACTGCACAAACCAATTTAGTCCTTATTTAACAAACAATGGCATTTTTGTGTAAAGAGGAGAAGGATACTAACAATTTGCAGGTAGGAAAATACAAGACAAAGTGCGGATAGATCTTTGGAATTCAACAAAACTCTTCATGAAAACAATATCAAAATCTACTTTGGCAGCCTGAATCTTCTGTTACAAATTTGCTCTAGATATTCAATAAACTGGGACATGTACAGATGTGTATATCACGGGGAATGAAGTGTGATTGTGTGAACCCTCATACCGTTTTCATAGTATTTTCTTACTAAAACTCGTTCTGCTGTTTAGGATCCACAAATATTCCCCTCTACCCATAGTTCTAAAGTAACAGGTGGTGCTGGTGGTGTGATCAGGGATCCATGACAACCAGTACATGAGAGGGTAGAGAGTCGTGAGGGATGGGGAGGGCAAGGTAGAGGATAATCATATTATTCCATGTGGAGAAGCATGATGATGTCACTAAAATAGCTATGAAACCAATCTTTTAATGTCATTTTTAGATATAATTTATAAATAATTACATGAAATGAATGGTATATGTGATTGATATCACATGTGAACCAGGGCAGTCCCCCTGATGTGTCAGTGTAAGATTGGGCGTGTGAGTTGCCTCACAGATGACTCAGGGTAAGCTGGAGCTGGAGCTTATCATGTATTAGATATAGTACTCCCTTATAATCATTCATTGGTCAATTCTGGCATTAGAAATGAATTCCTTGCTAAAAAGTACCCTCAAGTCATGTGTCATACATGTATGTTATTCTATTTCAGGCCAGCAGTTGGGTGTGGGTGAGCAGGTGGGTGTGGGTGAGCAGGTGGGTGTGGGCGTGCAGGTGGGTGTGGGCGACAGTTGCAGGCTGCGGGCATGTACCGCCTTTTGTCCCTATCAAAAAGCGAGTCGATCGGACGATAAACGGCGGAGATATGGGTGGTACAATTTCGTCTGCACATGTTGATATCTCACGCAGTACGAGAAGTACCAGTAGCGCCACTCTTTGACGTGTGGCATGCGCTAGCCTCGCTTCCACCTCTCCTGTAGACTTGAAACCATGAATGATATATATTGTTCTCTGTGTAAACTACTGACTTACCTTCGTTTTCATGAAGGTTACCGAAGGTACATGCAATATTCAGCCCACAGAGCGTCTCAAAAAGCGTCTCACCCGGTTTTTATATAAGAACAGTAGTATTGTTTGTATCGGAACGGGACTATAGACAGTACTAGGTTTTACTCATTGGACATGCAGCCAATCAGAGAGCTCCCTTTTGGCGGGAAATTCAAGATCAGCCAATCAGAGGCCACCATTTTGGCGGGAAATTCAAATGGGTCACTTCCGGTCTACCAGCCAATCAGAGGGTTCCATTTGACCGGAAGTGACCCCCTCATTTGCATAATGGGTCACTTCCGGTGTACCAGCCAATCAGAGGCCTCCATTTGACCGGAAGTGACCCCCTCATTTGCATAATAGACCACACCCCCTTTTGGTCACGTGACCTGTACCAGCCAATCAGAGACCTCCATTGGATCACGCGACCCTCTCATTTGCATAATAGACCGAGCCCCCTTTTGGTCACGTGACTGGAAGCACTCCTTATTTGGAAAATAGGCCACACCCCTTTGGTCACATGACATATAGATCAACCAATCAGAGACTTCCATTTTTGATAGGGGGAGGGCAGGGGGAGGGGGGAGGGGGGGAGGGGGGGAGGGAGGGGGTGCATGCATGCATAGGGGGGCACTCTGGGGGGAGGGGGAGGGGGAGGGGGGCACTCTGGGGGAGGGGAGGGGGGCACTCTGGGGGGTAGGGGGCGGCGGCGGCGATCTTTTAGGGTGCTAGTAGTAATTTTAATTTAAGAGAACCTCTTAGGGTCTCTTAATGGTTGACTACTATTATTTAATATTAAAAACAAAATGAATGATGGTGCATGATGGCGGTGTAATGAGATATTAAAAAAAAAACTTTTTCAAATTTTTTTATTTTTTTTGTTCAAATATATTTACAACTATAAACATATATTTTTAACCATATTCCAGTCTGTACATAGTGTAACCTCACCAAGGTTAATCTGTGCAGGGTACTCCACCCCGACCAAGGAAACACCAGAACATCGCCAAAAATGACTATATATCACATCGAACCACCAGAGTCTCACAGAGTCATACTGACTCAAGACATTCCTAAAAAGGGAGTATCGGGAGGGAGTCAGATTCTCCAGAGCGCTCTGACTAACCATCCAACCACCAGTCCAGCAGACACTCCTGAGGTAGATAGAAGACTGACAGCTCAGGAACAGTCTCTGTCATTGTCATATGCCCCATGTTGAACTATTCAATGAACACCGGATGGTGGCGATAATAGTCACTCACCTCCCTCCTCCTCCTCCGGCTTTGTACAGTCTGTGTAGCAACAGAGGGAGTAGTATAGTAATAGTCCTAGTCACTACTAGTCCATGTCGATGAAGTGTGTTGTTGAGTGAGAGGAGGTGCCAGAGAAAGCACACGCAACATCACTAGCCATCCTAGCAGCATCAGCAACATCTCTAGCAGCGCTAGCAACAACACCAGGAGCGTCATGAGCAATCCTAGTGGCATCAGCAGCAACATCAGCGAGGGTAGCAGCACGTCCAACCGCAACATGTGCAGCGGCGTGTGCAGCAGCAGCCACACCCCCGGCAGCAGCAGCGAGATAGTCTGCATCTTCCAAGGCAATATTAGCAGTAACAGCAACATCTGCAGCCGTTGCGGCAACAGTGTCACCATTGTCGGTAGCTCCAGCATCAGCACGGGTAACATCGGCAGATGCGCTAGCCGCTATAGCAAATGCAGCAGTTGCTTGAGCAGCCGCGGCTGTGGCAGCAGCCACATGGTCAGCGGCGGCAGCCACATCCTCAGCAGCACGGGCAGCACGTCTAGCAGTTTCAGCACCAGTAACAGCAGCTCTAGAACGATTAACAACAGTGCTATAAGCGACACTCACACTATCCAACCAACCGTACGGATCGTTATAAAAGTCAGCCTTGACACCACTTGTGAACTGAGCAGTAAGCATGTCCAGCGGTAACTCTGTAGTAGTGAGGGTAGTAGTTTTGGGTGTTTCCATGCTGAAAGTGGTAGAAGAAAAATGTGTGGGGATCCATGTTTCACTCTCTCTTATATACCATGTTCCAAGATAAACCTCTTAACCGATCAAAAGGATTAAAAAAAGAACTCAAAATCGGCAGACACAGAGTCTCGTCCTCAGTAGGGAGCTATTAGTCTGATTTTCACCTGTTACCCGACCACTGCATGGGGGAGGTTAACTTGTTGATTTTGTTTAGACTTAAGCTGCTTACCACACACACGCGCCTGTAGTCACAGACAGAGTGGTAGACACCCCCTGGGGTGTGTGTGCCGCTACCTACACACATTTCACACCTCTCGTTAAACACCCCCTGTAGGGTTGTATACACGCTTGAACCTCTTAATCTCTTAACGATCTATAATCTACTTACAAGGTTAAAGTCACATACAGCTTTACAGGGTTGAAGCAGTATGCTGTCCTTACAGAGTTGAAACCTCTTTTTTTGATCTACACACACACACACACACACACACACACACACACACACACTTGTGCAAAGTCACATACTGCTTTACAGGGTTGAAGTAGCAAGGCTGTCCTTACAGAGTTGAAACAGCACCACACCGGCCTTACAGGGTTAAGCCTCCCCCCCCCCTTTTTTTTTGATCTCTCTCTATTACACGCGCACACAGTGTAGACTTGTGCAGTCCACGGTCTGACTATACCACCCTTACAGGGTTAAAGCATCAGCACAGCTCCCCTTTTTACAAGGTTAAAGTCACATACAGCTTTACAGGGTTGAAGCAGTATGCTGTCCTTACAGAGTTGAAACCTCTTTTTTTGATCTACACACACACACACACACACACACACACTTGTGCAGCCTCCCATGACCTGGCTTAAGCTGCATTAGAAGGGGAGGTGACTGAGGAGTCAGACTCCGAGATCTAACCAGGGATGTTTATTCTTTTTTTCAAATATCGTCCCACCTCAAAAGAAGAATAGGACTTTCTGTAGCACAAGCTCTTTGCTCAGAAAAAACGGGGTGTAGAGGGCCCCTGTCTGGTACAACCCCTCCCCTTCGGGTACGGTTTGGTTGGTCTGGTCGGCGAGCTGTGTTCTGTCTTGAACGCCTGAAAAAGCCGGAGTAGTGGTGTGGATGATACAAGTGACAGGTTGTACCATGAACCGACTTGCTTTTTGCGTGCTATCAGTTACAGAACGCTCTCATTGAATTTTCTCATTCATAAAATTGTGCTATTTTGTACAAACAACTGCAAAATTCTTACATTCAGCGCTGAAAATATACACTAATCATGTCGAAAAGTACCGCTGCCAACTTGACTACATATGGCCACCCAGCGGAGAACAACAGAACTATTTGTGCTTCGGGGCTTTGCCGCGAGGTGGCGCCACAAGGTGCTTTCAGCGTTCCGTCGTCACTAATAAGACTTTGCCATAGTGATGCCAGATTGAAAGTCGGTATCTATGGTAACGCGTAGCGGTGTACAGCTAGAAAAGAACACCGTGTCCCTTTATTTTTTACTTATTCCGCTAATTCCAAAACCAAATGCGACCAAACACCGCTGGATGGAGCGAATATAGCACCTACTGATGTTGCCCACCACACGACCAGGCTGTTCGTCAACTTTATAAACCTGACAGCTGAGAATCTGAAACGTCTCCGAAGGGAGACAGTGACACTAATTACAAAGAGTCACTGTCTCCCCCGGAGACCCCGTTTGTGTCATGTTGATCTAGGGATGTGACCCTAGACCTCTTAAATTCGACACGGTGATGACATGGATCTTTTTTGGACCCCAGTGACATGGGACATGGACATAAGACAGGGGGGAAAAAATAGATAGTGACATGGGACATGGGTAATTTCTTAAGATCAACGTGGCGACATGAGCAAGCATTTCTTAAGATCAACATGGAACATGGGGACCACACCACCCCGCCCATCAAGGACTCCTCCCCCTTAGGGTAGGAGCATGAATGCCAGACCCCCAGCACTTACCATCCATCTTGACACCATCAGTGTTCACCGTTTCCAAAAATACCCCCTTTTTCGCGGATTTTTTGAGTGGTGTGGTATTCAGAGTAATATTACTGAATAATCTTTTTGTTTTAGTAGGACTGTAGGTCTACCACCCTTGCCCATTCATGGCCTGTGTTTACTTTGCTGTTACTTTTCATTGTATCTCAAGGTTAGACCTGAGGGGTGCGGGGGGTGCAATGAAATAGGGGTCACTGACTGGACAAAATTAGTCAATATTGGTATTCTCACAGTTTTCTGAAAAACACAGAATTTCCTCTTTTGAAAATACCCTCCTTTTTCTAGAAATGTGGATCCGCGTTTTGGGATGAAATGTGACCTCTTTATCAGCGTTTTTTAGAGGAGCGCTGATGGTGTCAGCAAAGGAGCAAGTGCGAGGGGTGGTGGTTATTTACCCCGGGGTGGGCACTGACTCTGGGAGGGAGCTGAGGGGGTCACTGACCGCCCCTCCTTTTTTTCATACTAAGGGAGATTATTGGAGTGACCGCCCCCTAAACAGGTCAAATTATATCTAAGTCCCCCTGCTTTGAGCATCAGGTCCCAGACATAACAATGGCAAACTTACCAATTAGCACCTAAATAACAATCAGAAAACATGTTTGTGTTCCAATATTGCTATATAAACACAGGAAACCTACATTAAGACCCCTATTCATAAGAAGGGAGGGGGGTCACCACCCTTTTCTTTCCATTGTAAGAAGGGCTGACTGCCCCTACTTTCCATCCTCTCTGTCAACCCCACCGCCACTGCTCCTGAGAGAGGTGTGGCAGTTGTTGTTATCCAAAACACACCCCAGTACCTCCTAGTGTCGTAAATCTTCTCGGTATGGTATCTAGTTGGTAGGGTAGGGGTAGTGGTATGGTGGTGGGGGTTGCTCATACTAGAGTGATGGAAGGGGGTAGATTGTTGGTGATCTTACTGTATTTTTTTTTTGGTTACCCCACCCCTTCTCATGAGGGTCCCCAGTCTGGGACTTGGAACCTGACACCGAGAACGTCTGTGGAGAGCATACTACTGAGACTAAGAGAGGTATAGGAGCTCAGTGTAGGTTATATAACAGGTCGATGTAAGAGAAGGGCTAGATAGCTCGGGTGATGTCTTGGACTAGCTTGACGACTGCATAGATAATGAGAACTATCACTATCATCGGTATGACGTCACTCCCAGGACGAGTTGGAATTTTCTAAGCAAAAAAAGTGGATGTTTAGGATGGGACACTAGTAAGGAGGAGGTAGTGACAGGGGGTCCAAGGCTGGCTAGCTGGCTGGCTGGCTGGCTGGCTGGCTGGCTGGCTGGCTGGCTGACTGGCGTGTCACTCTCAGGTATTAAAGTGTTTTTTTATTAGGTGGTCTCTTAAAAGAGACCAACCAACCCTCTTCAAGGGTTGGTTACGACTTATGTTGACTAACACAAGTGTAATATATTACACGTGTGTTACAGAGCATAGCCTACACGGCTAAGGCTTCATCCCTCCGTCGGAACCTGCTAGGGCTGCGAGGAGGGAATATAGAAGTGTCTGAATTGGGTTTGATTTGGAATAGGAACGTGACTCCGGCACGGCTTGACGTTTGATTTCCCAGATAGCTACACTGGGTTTTCTGGGCTATAGACCCCTTATGGGGGTCTATTTGAGAGGATTGT
Organism: Harmothoe impar; assembly: GCA_947462335.1. Taxonomy (NCBI): domain Eukaryota; kingdom Metazoa; phylum Annelida; class Polychaeta; order Phyllodocida; family Polynoidae; genus Harmothoe; species Harmothoe impar. Next base: position 33,829,022 of record OX381709.1, on the reverse strand, counting down.
CCCTGAGTTGTTGGAGGCAGCGCCCGTAGGCGTTGACTCCTCCTCCATTACCACACTGCCCCAAGAAGGCGTCATCCACGTTGTGAACGATTGTGTGGGCCCAGGTAAGTCTCAAAGCTTCCCGGAATTGGGATTGCTGGAACCATCGAGCTGCGAGAATCATTCTCATCAGCTTAACCTTGACATCCCTAGATGCCAAGTCCGATGCGACTTTACCAGCAGCCTTAGCTGCATAGGGGGAGGGGTCGGCGCTACCGAAGAAGCCATAATTGACCAGTTTTTGATGCTAGTACGCGTGTTCTGCTATGGGGTACAGGAGTGCCCGAAACCAAAACTCGGCCCGATACATCATAGATAGGACATTTTTTGGTCCCTTAACGTAGACGGTCTTAGGGACCTGGTCAGAATTGGGCCGTGGAAGTACTTTGTGTGCCGAGTGTCGAATGGCATTATGGATAGTGTTAATGGCTATTACTTTGGCAGGGGCCGTGAGATGGACCCCGTCCTTGGGGTTGAGTTTGGTCTTAATGGTCTTGTTCTTATGGACCGCGTTAAACGCATTTGCAAACAAGAGATTTCTCTTATGAGCGATTTGCGTCAGAATTTTGTTTACCCATGATACTCTACGAAATTGGGCTAGGCTGTCCCGCATGGTAGCTGCCACCACAATAATTTGAGAGTGGGGTGCTAGCGATTGAATACGAGTCAGGAATTTACTGACTGTTGAGGTGAATCTATCTTTATTGAAGGACAGGGGGTCCCTGAGGGGGTGGGCGTCATTCCCTCCTACCCATATAGCGATATATGAGTAGTCTTGAATGTTGCCTTTAAACTGTTTGTCAAGCATCTCGTCCAAGTGAAAAACCATGGCCCCAGACCTGGCAACCACGTGGAATTCCGCGGAGTTGTCAGGCACCAGGCTCCTGCCCTGGGAGTCAGCGAAGAGTAGGATGGACATGGTAAGGTGGCCTTAGGTACCTGGACGTGGATGTGGCGTGGCAAGTAGTCTAGAGGAGCAGGTCAGCAGCAGGTGAACTCTACACAGCTAGGTGAGGAGTGATGACCTTACTGAGCCCCTGCCCGGGGTGGTTGGTGTCACTCAGTGGTGAGTGAGGTGTTTGACACTTCGCTCAACACGCGCTGAGGTGTTGGAAGCCTCGCAAGAGATGACACCTGGCATGACACCGGCTTCCACGCCCCAACGGCCGACGAGCTCAAAAGCGAAAACTGCTCGGCGTCACTGCGGGCGACAGCGGCGTCATAGGAAGCTGCGGATGCCGGGCTTTTGAAGGCCTATCTTTGAACTAACTTATTACAAAGAATGGGCATTGAGAGTGTGCGACAAGCTGAGCAATAGCTTTCGACGAGAAAGTGTCGCCCCCCCTACCGGGAGAAGGCTGGCACTAATCTAGCTATGAAAAAATAAATATAGGAAATATAGTGAGTTTTGTCGAGAATTCCCGTTTGGCTAAGCCCTAATTCAAAAATTGAGCAAATGAGGGGGGTGGGAAGTTGAAATACGCGAGCATGTTTTTGGGAATTTTCTTTGCTAAAATGGATCGGTCCTAACAGAGTTAGGCGCCGGGCGCGGGAAAGCCGCGACCTAACAGGTCCGCTCTTGTTAGCACCGCTCCATATTTTGATACATAGTTTCTCAAGGGGGGACGGTCCTATCAAGGCAGTGATATCTTGTTAGACCCGCTCCCTTTTGCCGAAATTGTTGTAAACAAGTCCGGTCTTCGATAGACTATAGAATATAGTGGTTATACGTGTTTTTTTGGGTGAGAGGGTTGTGGAACAGGGGGGGGGGGGGGTTCTTAGTGCAGACATGTAATTTTACAGCATGTAGGTCTGTGAAACTCCTATATTGGATAGAGAGGGGGCAATGGGATATGATTAGTGCCCCATCATATAGATTGGGGAGGTCATATACCGCCTGTCCCCTCCCATACCCCTCATGAGAGCAACCCGATGTACGCAGGGGGGGGGTAAAGGTGGATATCCCTGATCTCCAAGGTTAATGCCCTTCCAGGTCGGAGAGGGAGGCCTGAGGTGAGAGGGAATTTACACCAACCCCTTTAACCCGTGGTACTTTAAAACTATACTTATACTAAATACTGTGGTTTAGTGTAGGCTAGGGGTCATAAGGATGATGCCTGTCCAGATAGGCACAGGAGGCATCCTTACAGCCGGTATCCAGTCACCTCAGTATGGTGCAGTCCCTGGGGGGGGGGGGTTACCAAAGAAGGTCTTCGTTATCTTTGTAGAACTATACTAGAGGGGTGTAGCCCTGGAGGGCTGCGTGTCTAAGAATTTTTAGAGCCCTGGATTTTCTAGAGACGATGGCTGATGTCTTGTTAATTATATCTTCTAGCGCGCTGTAATTTACTCTAGGGCACTTGGTAAGAATATGGTGAATGGAGAATATCCTTTCACCACAATAGCAATAGGTATATTTGGGGATGTCTTCCCATCTTCTGTATCCAAGTCTGAATCTAGTAGCAATACGCCTGATGTTCTTGGGCATTAATTTGGGTAGAGGAGGTAGATTATGGATTACGGCCGAGTACCAATCTCTGGATCTGGATATGGGGTCAATTTCCTTGTCTACTTGTTTTAAATGTTCCCAAAAGAGATTGGCTGATGATTTAATTTTTTTCATGGCTTGAGTTTTGGATGGGCCGTTTTGGTGGATAATAATTTCGGAATGCTTGGCCGTGTCTTTGGCTAGAAGGTCGGCATAGTCATTGCCTCTGCTTTTACAGCGAGAAGGGATCCAATGGAACATGGTTTTGATACCCCTGTTACGTCTATTTATAACTAGTCTTTGGATGTTATATGCTAGATTATTATGAATAAAGGAATTGGATAAAGTTTAGATCGAGCCGAGAGAGTCAGTGACCATACTGCAGTCCCATTTTTCCAGGGCTAATTTGATGGCTACTAATTCTGTGGTGAGGGTGGATGAGTGATCACCGACCCTTCCGCACGTATAGTTGTCTTGCTCAATGCAGATTGCAGCCGATGCTGCACGTCCACTTTTGGGCATGACACTGCTGTCAGTGTACACGTCTATACTATAAGGTAGACATCTGGAGATGTCCTCAATTTCTTGCTTGGCCTTTATACTAAGGACATGTACGGGAATGTTTCCCTTGGTGAAGTCATGTTTGACAAATTGGAGGATAGGGATGTGTCTAGTGGGATGTCAAAGTTTTGTACATGGGCGTTCAAAAGTTCTAGCGCCTGATTCGTGCCCGTGCCTAATGAGTAGATTGAAATTTGTAGATAGGTTTGCTGCTCTGTTGTTGATGTCAGCATGTTTGGCCCTAATGGAGTTGGCCAGATAGCAATCAAGGTTAGAAGCCATAGATACATAGCATTTATGGGCGATTTCATAGATTCTGACGGGGATCGGGCAGATGCCAGTTTCCATTTGCATGAGTGTAATTTTGGTAAGCATGGGGGCAGATAGAATACATCGGAGGGCAATATTCTGCTTGGTATCAATTTTAGCGATCCATTTGGAGGTTTGGTTGCTGAGCATGAACCAATCGTTGATTCTACGAGGTAAGGCGGTGAGCAAGGCTGGTGCTGCAAAGTCAACTAGTGCCCTGACGCCTCCACAGTAGAGTTCCCTTAGATGTCGGGGTGAGGCCCCTCTATTTTTGACAGAAATGCTACGCATTAGGTTAATTCTAGAGTCCATTCTTTGGAGGAGGAATTTGCATTCTGGGATGAAGGTAAGGCGGTGGTCGAATACTATGCCTAAATACGTAAATTCTTGAACCCAATCGATTTTGTTTTCATCTATATATAGTGCTTGCCTGGGTGGCTCATTAAAGTAGTACATGGCCTTGGTTTTGGGGGCCGATATTTTAAGGCCTAGTGCCTTACATTTGCTGGACAATTTGTTCAGCGCATTTTGGGCGTGTTCTAATATGTGGTCTCTACCGGTTATGATCATGGCAATATCGTCGGCGTATGAGATAAATCTGGTGCTTTGAGCTTTTAGCAAGTGTATTTCTTCCATAAGCATATTGAAAATTGTGGGTGAAAGGATTCCACCTTGCGGTACCCCATTTTCTAATGAATAATAGTCAGAAACAGCGCCTTGGTAGGTTACTCTAGCTTTACGGTCAGTTAGATATTCCTTAACATAGGCAAGGACTTTTCCCTTCACTCCACGGTTGGCTAGGACCTTCAGAAGAGCTATGTGGTCTACTAATTCAAAAGCTTTTTCCAGATCTAGATATATGACCAAGACATTATGTCCGTGGTCCATGGCCGAGTAGAGGTGATTTAATTTGGTTAGGTAGCAATGTTGGGATGATCTAAAGGCTCTAAAGCCGAATTGTTCTGAAGGAGGCGTACAGCCGGCTATGCTAGCTGAGTATGTGATTCTGTCCCTAACGACTTTTTCTAGTAATTTAGAAGAAGTTTGCAGCAGGGTGATGGGTCTCTTGGCCTCCATTCCACGTTTGGGAATTGGGACAATTTGTCCCTCTTTCCAAGCGTCGGGCATTTTACTACTTTGGAAGATGTTGTTCAGGGTGCTGGTCAGAATACCCTTATTAGAGGCATTAAGTGCCTTGAGTGCCTGTACTGGTACTCTATCTGAACCCGGGGCCTTGTTCTTGGTAGCTGATAGGTGCCTGTCTACTTCATGGAAAGTGACCTTGCTGTCAAGGTTACTTGAGCTGGGGGTGCTAAGCGCTAATTCTATATCCGTAATTCTTTCTTTTTTGAGCTCGTTGAGTTTGGTCCTATGGGTCAAAGGGAGGTTGCTACTTTTAGTTCTGTCTGTAAATTCTTTGGCTAATTTGTTTGCAATTTCTACTGGGTTGGGCTCAAAAGGTTCTTTAACTTTGCCTTTAAGAATTTTTACTTTTTTCCACATATCATTGAGGGTGGTGTGCTCGTTCATTTCTGAGCACCATTTAAACCAAATCCTGTCTCTTTCTCTGGAGTAATTTACTCTGGCGATTTCTATGGTTTTGTGGAAGTTTTTGTAGTTAATGTAGGTGGGGAATTTTTGAGAGTCCTATGGGCCCTATTGACCCTATTGGATTCAGCTTTACAAATATTGGTGTTGGCTTTTCTAAGATTATATCTCGGACGCTGAGGGGGGGGGGGGGGGTAGGACCTGGTCCTCTTTAAGGGTGGTGATACAGGCGTAATGGTCGGACATGAGCCTCTCATCGACAACCCAGCTAGCATCTTGGGCTAAGTCGGCAGTGGCTAATGCCAGGTCTATGGAGTAACCGCTGGTGCGGGTTGGGTCTCCATCATTAAGAACCACTAGGTTGTCTGTATCAAAGATTTCACCTAAGAGGGCAACACCTTCTGTGGTGTCCGAGTTATTTCTGCCCCAAAGAGAATGGTGACAGTTAAAATCCCTGACTAATAGATGTTTGTTTGGAGACTTACCCATGAATTTACCAAAGTCAAGTGCCTGTGTACCATTGTGGTGGTACACGTTGGTTACAACTATGGTCTCTTTCTGGAGTGTAAGTGCTACAGTGACGGCTTCAGTATGTGTGGCAAGTTTGGGTATTTTGACTCTACAGGATTTGATAGAATCACGGACCAGGGTAGTGATACCCCTCGCACCCTTCTTGAACAACAAGTTGTAGGCTTTAAAACCCGGAACTTTCACACATGCCGATTTAGCCAAAGTTTCCTGTAGGCAAATCACATCAATATCATTCACGGCCACATAGCGTAGGAGAGACGCCTTGCGGAGGTTGAATGATGCTATGTTCCAGGATAGGACCTTAACGTTACTGAAGTTTCTTTTAGTCGAATTATCCATTATGGTCTTGACGACCTAAATAGTAATTTTGAGGTTTGGTATTCTAGCGCTGTGCTATGGTTTTTACTGGTAGTAGGCTACAGGTTGGGGGTAGTACATGGGGTAGGACCCCATAGGTTGGAAGGGGTTAGGCCCCTGGGCTACCTGGAGCCCGTGGTAAGCCATGGGCCTGGGAGCTAAGGGGGCTAGGGGCTGCTGTTGCTTCAGAAGTTGGGCTAGCTGTTCTATCATTGTTGGCTCTTTGGGGGTTGGTGGGGGGGGGTGGGTTTGAGCAGTTGTAACAGCTCTGCAAGCTGGGTGGCCGTGGAAGAGGGGCCTGGCGTAGCTACATGGGCCTTGGTTTTCTTGTTTTTTTTTAGTTTTCATGGCAGCGGCCTGTACCTGTACTGGTACGGCCGGGTACTGGGGCTGGGGTGGGTACAGGCTCTATGGAGGGAGGTGGGGGGGATGTTTTGGCGGCCTTAAGGGCTGCCCTTCTAGCTTTCAGGTTACTGGCATATCTGGCATGGGGGCGGTGGCCTGTGCTGGTTGGGCTGAGTTACTGGCCTGACTGGTTTTGTTGGCCTGAGCCGACTGATTAGCCTGGGTGTTCTTAGCCTTATCTAAAGCATCTTTGCCGAAGTTCTCGGGGAGGCCTAGCTTGGTTTGCCAGGAGTCTAGGTTCACCTGCCAGGCAGCAGGGGGGACCCAGGAACCGTGCTTGGCTCCCTGCTCATCAGAGATGAGGGGGAGATCGGTGAGTTTGGGGAAATTGACGAGATCGTTTTTGGGAGGGGGGGGGGGCTTGTTTACCTTTGGGACTGGGGCCTTGGTGGCCATTGGTTTGTGTTTTTTTTTCTGATTTTTGGGGTGGAAGGAGGGGTTTAGATCAACAAAGTTCTTGGCAAAGCTGGGGCAAGCTTGTGAGGTAGCAAGGTGAGCACCTTCACAGTTCACACAGACTACCATAGCCGTTTTGTTGGTGCACTTGGCCATGCTGTGGGCCCCAGCACATCGGGCACAGCGCATTGCATTTGGGCAGTCAGCCTCCATAGTTGAGTTCACAACACTTCTGGCATCGGGCGGGTCTCCTGGGAGCCTGTCTGATGTGCACCACCCCTTCCCGGGTGTGGACTCGGTCGGAGTGGATGGGCTGGGTTGATTCAATTTGGAGGTAGCTTTGGTTGAAGAGGGGGGGAATTTGCTTCCTTTTTCTGTCTGATGGATTTGACTGAGGCCTGGAGAGAGGTCAGGGTGACAAAGCGAGGGTAGTTGGAAGAGATGTAGGAGAAAACTCCTGGCCTGGGCCATTCTTTGGTATTGGGAGTGGCGCTCACCGAGGGTGAGGCCGAGGGAGGGGGGGTTGGGGTCCCTGTGGGGGTTGTGGCAGCCGGGGGGGGGGGGGGGAGTTGGAGCTTTGGGGGGGGGGGGGGGGGGGGGTTGTGGCTTTGGGAGGGCCTACAGGTAGTCTTCCAGAGGGGAAGGTGTCCGCCTTTTTGGTGGGCATGGACAGGAAGTTGCCGGATTCTTCACATGCAAGGGCCAGTTGGCCTGAGACTTTGATGGCCTGGACGTTAACTAGGGTAACTACTTGTGGCCTGTTGAAGGCAATGTAGGACTGTTTGAGGCCCTCTATAGGATCCTCCAGATGGTGAACGGCTACACAGTAACGCTCCCCTAGGGGGGCCTGAGGGGGGGGGGGTGTGATCAGGGTTTTGTTGGGGCGGATGTTGGCATTGGTTTTTTTTTCTGGTGCTGGTGGGCTGGTTGATAGCGGCCCTTTTGAGGTTGGGCCTAAGGCCTGTGACAACACTGGGTTCAATGTCCCATTCGTCAGACCTGCACTTCTCAGCATCAGCTAAGAAGCCGGCACACTCAGTGGCGAGAGAGGCCACTTGGCCTAAGATCTCTCTGAGCTCCGTTACGTTGGAGGCCACTTCAGCTTTGGTCTCCTCAGTGGGGTGGGGCCAGATTGTAATGAGCCTGTTCCTCAGAAATGTGACTCTGAGGACAGCTCTGAAGAGTGACTCATATCCCTCCCTGATTGACAGGTTGGCCGCGTATAGGGACTCTGTCAGGAAGTCGCCCTTTTATCAGACAACGGAGCGGTGGCAGTGTTCACCTTGTGTTATTTTCTTAAACGTCATAGCTAAGGTGTGCTACGTTAATCGAGGCTTAATCTTACGCTAGCTTAGTTTCTATCTCAAGGAAAAGTAATCCAACATATCTCATATACATTGCATAAACGTCCAATGTATATTAGAAGTGACGTTTCTGTATATTTGTACTTCAATATACGTCAATGCGCGCGCGAACATCACGAGAAAGTATAGAGAAGGAACGATGGCGCCATCTGTCGGAATAGCGGGTAACTACAACAAGTCACCTGGATCCAAGGAGTTGCTACGCATACTCATACACACTGAACCTATACGAAACAAGTCAGCTAATTCATGTCCTTCAGCACGCCCAGCATCATGGTAAATAGAAAAAACACTTGTCATGATAAGTAGTGGAGTTGGTGGTTTAGTGTTGTGTTTTAATACCGGTCATTACCAGGTGGGCGGGCCATGCACACTCTTTAAAGCTTGACCGTCATGGTTGAGGTGAGGTCGGGTCTCTTAAGCTAGGGTTGGGAGTTGAGGAGCTCTTACAGACGTAAGATAGAGTGAATATGTTGTAGCTAGACCACGGTCACAGCTGAGCGCGCTCCTTAAAGCGCGACCGTCATGGTTGAAGTGAGGTCAATAGTGCTTTTTTTTGGATAAAGTTAAGTTTTTCCTTCACAAGAGCTCCTAAAGACACAAGCACAAGATAGGTTGAATATGTTGTAGCTGGACTACGCTCGCAGACCCTTGTTCAAACACTGCTACCCTGGTGGAAGTGTTATTTTAGTCCATGTATGGCAAATGCTGAACTTATTCCCTGACGACCTAGCTTTTTTTTTTAAACAAGTGTAGTAAGCAGCTGGACAAAAGGAGGTGTCAAGCAAGTCTTTCCAAGGGGGGTGTAAAGCCTCCTCGACCACACTAGACCCTCTTCCTTTGAGCAGATCTGACCAGTCTGGTCTGGTCTGGTCGGGTCGGGTTGTCTGGTCTGGTCGGATCTGCTCAAAAAGAAGGGGGTCTAGTGTGGTCGAGGCTTAAGATTAGGAGGGTTTCTGATAAGACACTGCTTTGGCGTTGGAGATCAAGACTATGAAGCAGACTCCGCCACAGGAGTCATATAATAATTGATAACAATAATAATAATAAATAATAATAGAAGGGTCCCCAGACGAGGGTAGCTGTGTCACTTGTCGATCCTAAGAAAAGACCAATGCCTCTTGTTGATCCTAAGAAACGGGTTTTGTCCCTTATTAATTTGAAGAAGTAGAAGACTTGCCCCTTGTCCCCCCTTGTCCCTAGTCCATAATGACTACAACAGGGTCTTGTCACCTTGTCGAATTTACCCGTCTAGGACCCTAATAGAGCCACGACTCCATTTTCCCTGTCTTGAACCAAGCGTCATAGCTCATGTATATGTATAGTAACTAGAATCTGTTTACTGATATAACCATAAGAAGTCGTCACAACTGTACAAGACGCCACTGTATTATTCATATCTCCATAGGTACACAGCATATAAGACCTCTAATCCCTCACCCGTTCCTGTATTGTTAAGACTATAACCACAGTCACTGCCATTCATCATAAATCACTCTACCCGCGAGCGCGGTGAGGGGGCTGTCGTGATGACGACACACACAGCCGCCGGATAACAGCCACCGGATAACCCACACCCGGCGACCGCGTCCGACGGTGTCTCCCACCAGTAACCAATCAGCACGCCGAATGCTGGACACACCTCCACCGTGTGAGCCTCCCCTAAGTAGGTCACACGAACCATACTAAGATGCCGAGAACTGCTAGAGGCCAGGTCCCGATAGCCGCGAGGGATTACGCGCTATCAAAAATCACTGCCGCCATTGGCAGGAGGGGAGCTAATTACCCCTCACCGAATGAAATGGGGCCTGTGCCAAAATGCATTTTTTGCTGTTTTAGATAAAAAGAGATCCAGGGCTATCCGCTCGTCCAAGAATTATTTTTCTATCAGTCCGGGATCACGCTCAAATTAAGTCCAAAAACCCCAAATTTCTTCCCTATGGGGTTCCAAGCCTGAACCGTCTCTGGCGGCCGCAAGGAGTAGCTCGCAGGTTTGAATCCTGACGCGTTTTTGTCGCCTTAGGTGACGCGGTCGGACGTTTTGACTAAGACTTGGTGAGGGTTTGAACCGGGAACGTTCATATTAGACGCATGATTTCTACTAGCCCCGACAACGGGAGTACCGTGTCTATATAGGTCACTCATGTTAGCCTTAGTTTTAGAGCGTGCAAAACCGTGTATTATGCATTTATGCAGCATACAGATACGGAGACATGGTGCTATAGTGTCAAATTGATCGACCTTGCATGTAACTGACCGTGTAGAAGGATATTTTCACTTAGTTTTTTTCAAAAGCATAGATCTCGGTACCCCTCCAGCAGCAACAGCGGTAGCAGCAGTAGCAGTAGTGGTGGTGGAGGGTCGGGTCAGGTACTTAGACGTATATATAGGGGTGATGGGGATTTTGAGATTCTTGCTGTTTTTTTATATAAAAAAAAGAGGGTCGCGACAGACTTTTAAATGTTGTACTTATTGTTATGAGTTAACCCTTTTGTGGGCGGTGGTGGGTCTGCACGGGGACGATATGGGAGGAGGGTGGTGTAGCAAGACAAGAGGGGTTTTCAGTGTGGAGACTATAAGGGGTTTTCTGATGTGGATTTTAAAAAAAATAGATAAAATAAAAAATTGCATATATTATATTGAGATGGATTAAACTTTTGTGAAAAAATGGTTGGCCCTGAAAAGGGCCGTTAGTAGAGTGGGCGAGGTGGGGGAGTTCACGCTAAGTACTCGTCAATCATCTGCAGGACTTCGGGCGGTAAGCCCTCCTCCAGACAGACGTCGATCTTGGTCTTCTCGACGGTCTCCCTGATGAGTGGATCCGTCAGCTCCCGGATCAACTCATCCACCACCTCCTCCTGCACCTGTTGTTGTGCCACCACCTCCTCCTCTCGCTGGTGATCTGCTGCAAACAGCTTCTCAACCATGTCAACGATTACTGCTCGCGAAACGGGAACGTAACCGATCCCCGCCATTTTTACAAGTTGTCTGACTCCCCGGTTGAGATCAGCTGACGTCACACTAATTTTGATGACGTTGTGACGTCAGCAGTCTAGGTTATTATCCGGGTCAGTAAGACAATGTCATTTTTACATCTATAGACCTATTTGAGGGTTGGGAACTAGACCACGCTGGACCTCATCGGACCAAGACCCTGCTTAACACACCTTTTCTGTGGGTACTGTCTCACGTCTTAGTATATAAAGAGAGTCGCGTCAGAGTAGTAGCGGGGTGTCTCTGTTTCTACATGGAAACTCAGCTGGTTGTCGAAGGTAACGTCTCAGTCCTCGCATAGATATACCGCAGACACCCTCCTTGTCTCATCTCATTACACCGCCATCATGCACCATCATTCATTTTGTTTTTAATATTAAATAATAGTAGTCAACCATTAAGAGACCCACCTCCCCCCCCTCGAGCATCTCGTCCCAGGTGAGAGAGGATGGTGGCCACCTGGACAACAACACGGGCTGAGATGGCTGGTGCCGGGGCAGGGACGTGGTTGCTGCCTCTGGTGACCCCTCTCTTCGTGACTTGCATCAGATAAGAGTTAAAGGGGGCCAGGTCACCTCCCACCTCCTCCACATACCTCTTGGCGCCTGATATTGAGTTCTGCACCGAGATGGGATGGCTAAAACGATTGGCCAAAGACTGGGTAAACAATGCAAGGTGGAGAGGCGTGGGCTGGGCGGGGGTGTAACCGTTTTGGAACATGAATTTGAGATACAGTCAACTCCCTCTTAGCGGCCACCCCTCCAGTGCAGCCAATCCCTCTAATGCAGACACTTTCCATAGTCCCAGACATACTACAATGTACAGAAAATGACCCCCTCTAGTGCAGCCACCCCACCAAAGCGGCCACTTTTTCATAGTCCCAAGGGTGGCCACATTAGAGGGAGTTGACTGTAGTCCTTGCTCTGACGTTGATGGTTTTTCACTGTTGCCGTTGCATACGCTCGGCTACATGTTGCCCTCAGTTGTGATAACAGAACGGGGTCTGTACCTATGTGGGGGAAAACACATACTTTAGCTTGACTGGTATCACAAATTTCAAACTTCTCTCTGCTACCATTTTTTGGGCTAGGCGGGCAAGGTGAGGGATGTGGAAGGCACGGGAGAGAGCATCTGCCAGGACTAAGGTAACTCCGGGGGCATGGTTGACGGTGATCTTGACGTCATGGATTGCTTCTACCAGTGCAATTTCTCGAGCGCAAGCGGCCATGACCATGTCGCGGGCCTTCCCTCTGGCCAGGACCTCTTTTGCAGCCATGTTGTCAGTCTTCACACATATCTCTGCGCCAGCTGCATCAGGTGGGATCAGAGTTTTAATGGCGAGGAGGGCGTTTATTGCCTCCCCCTGGGATATGGCATGGCGTGCCCTGAATGCCCTGGGGAACTGGATGTTATAGTATCTCTTGGTTGTGTCTGAGTACCCTCCACCCGCTCGCAAACATGCATCACATTCAATGTGGATTTTTCGGCGTGGTGGGTCTAGGAGGCGGCGACCATTTGCTGCTTCAGCAAAGTCTTCGAACCAGGCAACATCTTTGTGGAAACCGGCATCCAGCGAGCAGCTTTGGGTGCCGGTGGCACGGCGGAGGGTGTGGAGAATGCGTGCCATGAAGCGCCTTGCTGGGGGTATGCACTGGGATATAAAAGCCAGTTTACCGACCAAGCTTTGACTTTCCTGTTTGGTAGCTGTGGATCGCCCCCGCCATGTGGCACACTCTTTCACTGTGTCACTCATCCATGGGCGTGGTACATACAGTGCCATCTCAGCTGAGTCAACAAGCACCCCCAACCACTCTAGGGCATTGGTCGGGGGGATTGATTTTTCGGGTGCCAATTTCATCCCGAGTTTGGAACACAGTTCTTGGAATGTTTTGTATGCGACTTCGGCCTCTTCCCGGGTTTTATGGATGCCAATGAAGTCATCCACGTAGGCATGCATGACAGTTCCATGATCTCTTTGCATGATATAGCAAAGAGCCATTGAGATGCGCTGTTGTGCCGCTCCTGAACATCGGGCGCCAAAGCTAGGACACAAGTCCAAGTAGAAGCCCCCCTTTGTGCTGGACACCAAGAAGCGGGAAGTCTAGAGGGTCCACCCTCATTTGCCTATAGGCGCGGCTGAGATCTGTCTTCCAAAGCCACGCCCCTTTTCCCACCGTGATGAGGCGCTGGGCAACATCTTCGACGGTGGGAAGAGTGTATCGCATTGGGCGACCCTGGAAGACATGTTTACCGATTCCATCATTGACACTAGCCTTTTCAGGAATGGAGAGATCTATGATCACGCGTCTAGGTGGAGGAATGCTGGGATCTTCTTGAATATGTCCATTCTTGGGGGCTGTCATCAGCGGGCTGATCTGAGTCCACGGATAGAATGGCGGAGCCTTAAAGGGGCCTGCCATTGCTTTGTGTTTCAGCTCCTTGGTCAAGAATTCTTCGATCTGGGGAGCATACCGGGTAGCCGAGCCATGATTCTCGTAGGTCGGGGTTGGTGGCTCCAGTGCTGTATAGGAGGAGGGCCAACCGTATCTGATGTAGGCACAGATTTCGGCATCATGATACCCGACCAGAGCCCGGTCCCATTCATCACAGTTCATGTCTGATGGGACATGGATTTTGGCCTTGAGGTAGTTGGGGAGGCCAGTCTGCTTCACCCTCCAATACATGTCCATTAGGTCGGGGGCCTCTTCCTGAGCCTGCTTAGTTGGAGCTGGCCATTTGGTGGCTATGTACGGGGAGTACTGCCAAGGCGTCATTCCTGTGGCAGCTGCAGGGAGGCTTGTGTGCCGGACCGGGGGTCTCACCCTCATGGTGATGTGCCGCAACAGTTCTGCTGGGGGGGGTTCATCCTCATCCCCCTCGGCGATGGAGTGAGGGGGCAGAGGTGTTCTCTCTGACTTTGGGATACCTTTGGGACTAGGGTCCGGCTGATGGAGGACTGGATGCAGAGAGTCCCCCCAGCTCACAATCGTCAAGGGGCGGAGACCTCCCACTGGACTGCATGTGGGATTTGAAATGTCTTTCCGTCCACCTCTCCAGAGAGTGGGGACGGGGCTGCTTGTAAGGCGTGGGGGCACAGACGGTGGCGGGCCAGTCGCCAAGATGCCCGGAGGGTGGGTTGAGAGATTGTTCATTACTTCCCTTTTTTTCTCTGAGTGGTTACCGGCTGGGAGGATGGGGCATGGGGATGGTGGTGGACTATGTCCATGGTAATACCTCCTGGCAGTGTACACCTTTCCCCTCCGCCTCCGCACCCCTCGAGACATGTCTTTTACTGCCCAAACCCCGTCGGGGGTGGATTACTACTAGCACCCTAAGAGATCGCCGCCGCCGCCCCCTACCCCCCAGAGTGGTCTATTATGCAAATGAGAGGGTCACGTGATCCAATGGAGGTCTCTGATTGGCTGGTACAGGTCACGTGACCAAAAGGGGGTGTGTAGTCTATCATGCAAATGAGGTGGTCACTTCAGGTCAAATGGAGGCCTCTGATTGGCTGGTACACCGGAAGTGACCCATTATGCAAATGAGGGGGTCACTTCCGGTCAAATGGAGCCCTCTGATTGGCTTGTAGACCGGAAGTGACCCATTTGAATTTCCCGCCAAAATGGTGGCCTCTGATTGGCTGATTTTGAATTTCCCGCCAAAAGGGAGCTCTCTGATTGGCTGCATGTCCAATGAGTAAAACCTAGTACTGTCTATAGTCCCGTTCCAATACAAACAATACTACTAAGAACAAAGAGGATTCTGTGTAAAGGGACACTCCACGAAGGTCTGTGCTTTACTTGAAACCCCATCCTTTAGCATTGACCTGAAAAAGTTGGTTTTGTGCTATTTTAGTGACCCTTTTTCAATATCAATTTTATGTATGAAATATTGCTTTTTTGGTTTCAATCTTTGATGGCATGGATTGGCATTGATCAAAACTTGTTTGTGGCAGCATTTAAATATTTTATTTCCAAATGTTTCACAGGAAAAAAAGGGACAGAAAGCAAGGGACTTTTATGACAAAAAGTCCAAAAATAACCTGGCACTACTGTGCCCTGGTTCAATAAACACAGAGATCCACTCTAATCCGTCTGAATTCCTAGATTATATCACAGTGGCGGATCCAAGATTTTCAAGACCCAAACCTGGCCAACTATGGGGTGACTGTCTGTTCCCGCGTGCAGCGCAAGCGAAGCACAGCGCAGTGGCCATACTAGAGGGGTTTGGGGGCATGCCCCCCCCCCCAAGAAAATGCTGATGACTAGACTTCAAATTGAGCCTTCTCACACATGTTGGGACACAATATTTTAAGACTCAGGTCTGTGTCTATATGGTATTGTCCCCTTTTCTCTTCCCCCTTCCCCTCTTTTTTTTCAAAATAGGGCCACCCCTATTTTTTTTAAATGCAATTTTGAAGAAATTTTATATTTTTACACTTTTTTGGGGTCAATTTTAGGTTTACAAATTTTTTGAAAAAAGAGGTTCCATTTTTACACTTTTTTGTTCAATTTAAGGGTATCTTAGAGGGGCTGTAAAAAAAGTTTTTAAAAAAAGAGGAAAACCTGACCTACCGGCCCTAGACTTTCTGCTCCTGTTACCAGGAAGGCGTTTCACCGTATGTTGATATAAAATATAAGATACGGCCGAAAGATGCGGTCAAGATGCGGACAAAATATCACAAAAGCAAATTTTCCGTTTCTTTTCACCCTCCGCATACCCTCCGTATCTTTTTGTACCAAATTCCAACATACACCCCTGCTATGCCGTATGTAGCAGTCAACATGCGGCCCTCCGTATGTTCACCTCCGTATGTTCTTCTTCTGACCCGCCGCATTTGAATTTCGCGCCATCGACCAGGCTACATCCGGGGGAATACCCGGGGATTCCGTATCTGACGTCATACACACGTGACTTGTGGGCGCCGCCATTTGCAATTTCTCAATAGTAAACACCGAGTCGGGCAAGCGTGCGGAAAGCGATTGTAAGCCACAACAACCACCAAACAACATGGGGAGAGTCAACAAAAGGGTAAGTAGGACATGTCCTTCCTGTGCCATTAGATACATCAGATCACGTAGATTCCAGCAATGTACTTTGTGGTGCGTGTTATTCTGATTTTAATACATGAACATCGGTGCCAAAGTAGCCGGTCCGTTTTCCCGCTTTACGTGAAAGCAACTCAGATACTACCGGTACTGCTTCTATACACCCCTTACAACTGTATTATGCCAAAATATATCCCTTATTTCGATACTACTGTCCCCCTTTCTGTCATACACCATACAACATGCCTTACATAGCATTTTCAATGAATTCAGGAGGATGATACTACCTCAGAGGAGGAGGTCAGTGACAGCCAACCCCCCACAACCCAAACTGAAGCCGAATAAAAAAAAACAAGGTCTTTCAAGGGCCTTTTAGGCAATCTGGATGCGCTCAGCCTGCTGCTGGGCACAAACAGAAAATTAACGGGCCAGCCTGCTTTCCCTATATTTCATGTATGTATTATGTCAATGTGAAAAAAAGCACAACACTTATTCTCCAGTTCCATGCTATGTTCATATATCAGTCCGTTCTAAAAATTATGTTACATTATTATCATTCAAATACAACTGTGTCACGGGGTATATGTAATGTTTTGCAGCCCCCCCCCCCCAACAAGGAAGATCCGGAGTTTCAGTCGTCAGAGGAAGACGAAGAGATCAGTCCGACCGACTTCGAGGGAGATGGGGGCGACCAAGCCATATCCTATATCTTGGCTCTCATCAAAAGGAACCGGGAAAAGAATGCTCGTGGAAAGGGGAAGGCCCCCTCCAGCGAACACCCGTCCAATGGTGGGCCTCATACCACACAGACCAAGAAAAGGAAGAGAGAGAGTGATGACCCCACCTACATACCTCCTGCACCAGCAACTGTACCACAGGTAAACGTGGAGCAGCCCTCAACCCCCACCCCCAAACGTGGTCTGGGGGGTAAGGGACGTGGGAAAGGGCGTGGAAAAACTGTTGTCAACGATTCAGTGGCATCCGGCTCTGCTGTAAATACCTCAAAGGCAGCTCGGGCCAAAAGTGAGCACTGGAGACCGGACGAACTTGAAGCGCTCATAAAGGGGGCGAACCACCTAAAGCCCGTCTTGAAGGGACGGTTTAAGCATGCCAGCGATGGGGTAGCACTGAAGAAGCTGGCATGGGGCGAGCTAGTTGGTGAGTATATTTAAAACATTATTCACATTCCTTTGATATGCACCCCAGCAAAGTGAGCTGTATACCGTATCATTTCATGTGAATCACTTTATTATGACATGCACCCCAGCTGTTTTACCTGTATACCGTATCATTTTGATTTTGTTCTATCTCTGTCATGTGTGTACCCTTACCATATTTAGCATAAAGTAAATCCTTTATCCCTGTTCAACGTCACAGTATACTACATGCTATATAAAGGACAGAACAATACATCTACTTGACATTTCATTATATTCTCCTCCTTCTGCCAGACTATGTGGCAGCGAACGGTGGGCGCGACCGAGATGTTACAAAGTGTCAAAACAAGCTCAAATACTTCGTGCAGGAGAGCAAGAGGAAGGTACGCATACACATATGGTTCTTGAAAAGTCACACGTTTTTTTTTTATTTTTTATTTTACCAGAGGTATTAAAAGATATATGAATATAGGATGCCAAAAAATATGCCTTTGTCTAAAATATCCAGTCTCATTATGACCTGTGTTACCTACCTTGTTACCACACCTTGCTCTAGGTCATTGTAATCTTATTTATATTTTTTTCTATAGCGTCAACTGATAGATATGAAATACAAGACGGGCAGTGGACAGAGGGACGAGAAAGACCAGCTAAATGAACTGGAGCAGGCCGCATGCGATTATGCGGGGAAAGAAGTAATCCTAGGTGAGCATTCAGCCAAAGCGCATGATATATCTCCTTCCTGTATACTCCACCTCAAGTGCCCATATTTAATTTCCTTCCTTTGTACTGCGTATCATTTGAATTGAAGCAAGGCCACATACCATATGTAAAACACATAGTACAGGTGAAAAAAATACAGTTTTAATTCAATCTTTTATTTTACTGTGCTATAGGGATCGAAGGAATGCAGCCTCCCAGTCTAAAAGGGGGCGGGCGGCCCCGGTTCGTTTCCTGTTACGATGCCGACCGAGCATCAAAGACTGACTATGCCGGTATGGGTCTGCCCTCTTCCGCACTAGCTGCTATAGCTGATGGGGACATGCTTAAAGACGACGAGGGTGAGATATGTTTCAATCTTTTTACCCAAAAATAATATACCCCACATAGATATGTGGATATATATTCCCTTTTTCTTGTTTTACCTCTGTGCTGTAAACAAGTCTAAATACATAGACATAATATCTGATTGTAAAATTCTTTTTGTCTGCAGTATTTTATCCTATTTTTGATTCTGCATTTATGACTGTGGAATATATTGTTTTTCTATATATTATACGGTAATAATATGGCTTACAGACACAGCAGAGATGTACCTACTTTGCCTTAACTTATACCATATCGTACATGTACATGATGCAGCTAATTCTATTTTACTTACAACATATACCAAGTCAAAACTTATGGTGTATTACATGTATTTTTCTTTCCACAGAGGAAGACACGGCCGCTGGGGAGGAAAGTGGAGAGGAGGAGGAGTACAACGAGGTTCCAGATCCACCGCCCGCTGCCCTGCAAGCTGAGCCGGATGACATGTCCACTACAGAAGCATGTGACGCCATGTTCGGGGATATAAACCGGTCTCCTATTCAACGTATTTCCCGCAGAGACATGTTAGATTTAGTCGCCAGAATAAATGCCAAAACAGCCGATCCGGAAGGCCAAGGCAGCAAAAAGAAAAAAGTATCCAAAACTGAATCCCTTCTTATGTCCTCCGGAAGAAGTAGCGGAGAGTCGCAATTGGCTATGGCACTCAAGACACTGAAGTTAAAAGTTTTGCCTCCAAAAACAATTCAGGCAGAGCCTGCAGTGCTTCCCAAACCTGCGGCTAAACCTACTCCAAAACCTCCCTCTAACCCTTCTGCTGCTGATACTGCTCACCGTACTGCTCAGCCTGGTCCAAGCATGCAGAAAAAACCTGAACGTGTTCGGGGGAGGAGACCATCTTTCTCTTCCATTTTGAACGAGGAGGAGATTGACTTAACTTCTCAACACTCTTCTCCGGGTCCCGTTTCACATGTGGACACGGATGACGCCAACAAGAAGCATTACTCGGAGGAGGAGGTAGCCGAGCTGATACATTTGGCGCTGAAAGGGAAGTTTGAAACCAGTACCCCTATACATAAACCCCCCCCCTGCAGAGCCTGTTCTACCAGATCCCATAGAAATAGAGGAAGAAGAAATAGAACCTGATTTTGTACCAATAAAAACCCCACATAACACTCCTGCCTTGTCCCGTATACAACGCACCGCATCTGCTAACCGGAAAGCCCT
The DNA here is from genome assembly GCA_947462335.1 of Harmothoe impar. Taxonomy (NCBI): domain Eukaryota; kingdom Metazoa; phylum Annelida; class Polychaeta; order Phyllodocida; family Polynoidae; genus Harmothoe; species Harmothoe impar. The sequence continues at coordinate 33,809,551 of OX381709.1, read as the reverse complement.
ATTCAAATCTTTTACGGAGGAAAAAGCACAGGAGGATTTCAGTGAAGCTATAAGAAAAGAAATGGAAAAAGTCACATTGGCTTTCAGAGATAACTTGAAGACAATGGCGGATGACCAGGCCAACTGCCAGCAGGATATGGCCAGGTGTAACCGGGAAATGAAAGACAGCACCAGAACTGTCATGATAGCTGCATCTGACAATGCGAAGCAAATCGCTGAGGCGATGAAGAAACAACGAGAGCAGCTAGATACCTGGACAGCAGAGTCAGCTGCCAACACTGCGCAGCACAACGAGGAATTTATTGCCATAACAGACAAACTGTCTGATCATGTTCTCGGCAAACAGGCCGCAATGGTGCAACAACTGAACTTAGTCAGAGGTGCTATTACCAATACGGGTGTCCGTGTTGCGAAAGCAGAGGAAACTATGATGTCAGGCGTAGTGGGTATGGTGGACAGTCTGACCACTCTAGCCAACAGCATAAAGGACTTGATGACGGATGTACAGAGCGTGGCAGAGATGCATAAAAAGGAGAGCGAGAGAGCCAACTCTGCTCTTGCTTTGTTGACTAGGAACTTTGAGATCCTCGCGGTGGCACAGGGGAAGCTAAACCGGGCACATGTAGTGAATTCTGTTATTTCATGTAAGTATGACATATCTTAGTCCTTCGGGAAACAAGCTACCTGCTCCTTTACTTACCATATCTTATCCACCTCACTATATGTATGCTCTGGTTTTTATGTACTGCAGAAATCAAGAAATTGTGAGCTGAGGATATTATAAAATGATTTTATCCGTTTATATGTTTCAAGTACAACTATAAATACAGAAATATGTGATCGAACAATATTTTATTATTTTTCACTGGTAATTAAATGTATATGTGTAATTCTTTTCTCAGTGAACAAGAGCAGCGTGGAGGAACCGGAGGAGGAGGATCAGAACAGAAACCCGGTACCGTCTACTTCAAACATCACAGCCAGTTTGACGCAGCCCGAGCCACCCAAACAGGGAGAGGAGGCGAACTACCTGTGTTCCCCCAAGCCCCAGCTTCATCCAACAAAATGTGTGGTTAACGCTCATGGTAAGCACGCTATATACCATATCTTTATTTTCATATTCTTTCTTCCATATTAAAGTATGTATCTACGGTACCGTAAAATGCACAAAATATGTATCACACGTACACATGTATCAACACTGTATAACTTAATACCATATCTTTTTTCCCTTTATATGTTTACACACATATGTGTATGGTAGCAACAAGGGAGAAAATCACAACATTCTTTTCAATTGTATCTCTCTATAGCCAATGTCTTGAAAGAAGATTGTACTTGTAACAACCGGTCCCACAGTGTATTATACAACAATTTGTTTTCCCCCTTGACATATATATCAACAATTGTATGTGAATAAAAAGAGCCAGAATATATTACAGTGTAAAATTTAATGCATGGTTAAATTACATTTACTTAAATTTTTTTCCTTTCTTTATAGTGATACAGACGGAGGACGTCAATTCCGACTGTGGACTGCCACACTACCAAGTCCTGAATAAGGATGAGGTAGTGCTGATCCAGGAAGTAGCAGACGACGTGGAGCAGAACATGGAACCGGCTGTAACAGACGAAGAACACGTGCAAATGGTTCTAGGTTTAGCATCGGCTGAGGAGAGCGAGAGTGAAGTGACGACTCTACCCAAGAGATCCACGCGAGTCAAAACCAGGAAAAATCCAAAGTGAAAAGCAGCCGGACTGGGTCGAACTGTATATATTTTAACACATGGGGTTGCATGTCATAACACTCCACTGCGCTGTTATACACCGAAATATATTTCACGTTATATTTGTTGGTACAGAATTCATGTATATCAGGTAGTTCATGTTGTAACATTAGTTGACTGCTTGTCGCAGAATTCATGTATATTAGGTAGTTCATGTTGTAACATAAGTTCACTGCTTGTCGCGTTTGACAGCCTCCGGGTTGAAGTACCTGCTGATGTACTCTTTACGCATGTTATTGAAGGGGACGCGTTCTCCCGCTGCCACATTCACGGGTTGCTCCACAGGTGCTTTGTATCCGACGAAGGAATCCTTGGCGTAGAAGTCCTTCTTGATTGGGAGTCCGGCAATTCTAGCACAGTTGTTCAGTGCTACACATGCCTCTATGATGCGCCCAGCTCGTACGGGTTCGTGGAACAGATATCCTCCACTTGTATTGAGACACCTACCGAAACAGATACATTTTAATGTTACATAGTATTAGGGTTTTATATGGTGAGACATATCAGGTATGGTGCTATGTAATTGTATTTTAACATGTCTCTTTTAGTATTAGGTATATATCAGAAGGATCATGGCAGAATGTACAGAGGTACATGTGTTATATGAATGATTAGTGGACAGGCTGTTTTGATGTACACATTTGTACAGTGTCATAGTATTTTGTGTATCATTAAGAGGAGATAATTTTGGGCATTGTGTTATGTGGTACTACCCTAGCCAGGTATGGAGTATTTTTTGATATGATATGCAACATGTTATGTGATATTACCTCCAACGCTGCTTTACGTTTCCGATCACTCGCTCCACCAAAGATCTGGTCTTACGGTGCCATTTGTTGTAGGCCACATCATCTGCGGTGTACTCTACTTTGGTCGGAGTAAGCAGGTAGTCTGTCAATACGTATCTGTAGTAGAACAAAGTGTGTGATATATTTCTGTATGATATGGACAAATGAGTGAGAGAAACAACATGTATATTTTTGATAAAACTTTTTGTCTTAGGACAAAGTATTACTGTGCTATGCCAAACTCACGTCATACAAAATATATATTTATTTTTTGGTTTTTAGTTGTACTGTAAGGAATAACTATTAATCTGCTATGCCAAAGTCAGGGGACAGGAAAATTAAATTATTTTACTTACCCGGAATCTCCCAACAGGAAGAACCCTTTAAAGTCATTCCTCTCCCCCAGGAACTTGATTTCACTTCCGTTCATAATGTAAATGTCATTCTGGGAGCCTAGGTATGACGCGTCCACATGACGTACGATCCCGTCCAGATCACATATGATCTGCAAAATATAACATTCCATTTTTACATGTGTGTGAAATATTTTTATTTTTACCCGTTCAAAGGTACATATAGAATCTAAGTCAACTGTTATATAGCGATAAGATTGTGCTCTACTATTTTTTCAAATAGGGACAACATATGTTATGCATGCAAAGTTTCATGTTTTTTGTGTACTTTGATTTTACTCACCATGGCGTTTATACTATAATAGCCTTTGTAGCAGTAGTATTGGTTTTCGTCACGGGTATAACCCCTAGGGCAGGCTATTGGTACGTGAGTACCGTCAACTAGTCCAAACAGTTTGGGTTTCTTCATTTTCTTGTACCAACGATACGCCAGGTTAGCTTTCTCGTTCGTGCTGTCTGGCCAGCTGACATATCGGGCAAGGTTGTAATGAAAGAAGTCAGAAACTGACTTGACTGCTCTGCATACGGTACTGCGGGACACACCGTGCACATCCGCTATGTCGGTGTAGTTTGACCCCGTGGCAAAGTAGCGTATAGCTACACAGAACTGTTTTAAAATAAAAAATCATTTTGTTACACTTTAATTACTGCCTTGTTTTATTTCATTTGGGATAGTAGAATACATTCAGTCATATCACATATGAAGGGAACATAAGTCATGTATATGGAAAAAGCATAACAGTATAGATAGCATTTTATGAGTGCAGGGCAGAAGCCAAAATCAAACATAATATAAATGGAGAAAAAAATAACAACATAGGAAGAAGGGAAGACATATAGCCATAGTGGGGTGTAGGGGTGGTACATACCTTTGTCCTATGTGGTACAGCATGTTTGCCCCGTAACAACTTGTCCTCTAGGCTGTCCACATAGTCTTTTATCAGGCATTTGGTGATTGCCTTCGTAAGGCGGTATCGCTGTAGGAATTTCTTCTCCCCATACTTGATGAAGGGATCCACCCGGTTGTAATACTCTCTTTGAGTCTGAAGCACATACCCTATTCTGGGACCCATCTTGGCTCTATCCAAATAGTGCGCCAAAATATATCGGGGTCAAGGGTCAAGGGTCAAATGCCAAGGTGAAGGTCGCTGAATTTGGCCAATACATATAGTGCAGAATTGACATACGGCCGACTATACACACATACGGCCCTAAAAAACAGGGTATATGTGCATAATTTGACATAGCACCCCCCCCCTACCCCTCCGTATATCTTGTAGTAAATACGCCAAAGATGCGGAATTTTTGTGCTCCGTATGTTGAGCTGAAACGCAATTATCGCCGTATGTGAATACGGAGGGCCGTATGTACATACGGCCTCCGTATGTTTTTCCGTAAGATGCGGACATGTTGAGCTGAAACGCAAAAATGAACTGAAACGCAAAAAAACGACATACGGACCCTCCGTATGATACGGTGAAACGGCTTCCTGAAACAAACCTTTTCTTTTATTTGGCCTAATGAACTTCCAATTCTTTTCCCCATTATATCGAATGGCTCTAATTCTCAGAATCATGGTGCAAATATGCATGTAAATAGCAGGCCTTAAACCCCCAGCGCCCCTATATATAGGGCTGAGTACCTGTCCCGACTGCACTCTGACTGTAGTAAGCACATTCAATAGTATGTCTGTATATATTTTGCACTTGGCTTTGAACCCTATATCTGCTCATATTTTCAGGTTTTAAGCAAAAGAGGCAGCTATTTTGTCCTTGATTTTTCGACCAGATAACATCAATATAGGAAATGTTATATGGCAGATTTGGATTCAGCACACCCATCATCCTAATGTGATAGATTAGCCGCGGTAATGGCTAAATGCAAGTATTACATCCCCCTACACCCCTGGTAACCAGGCACGTGTCACCACCCTACCGACGCTAGTGTATACAAACACTCCCCAAACAGGTGCCGACCCACCAACCCACTCAAAAACCTTAACCTTTCTTATCAGGTCACTTTTACAGATATTGGCCATGGCTACTATTTAAAAACATATTTTTTTCCTATTGCTCCCCATATGAGAAAAGACAAGAATAATCGCTTATAGTTTCTTTTTCACCATTTATTATGCTGCATAGTATATTGCTAAAAAATGAACCAACTAGGACGTCCCATGGGACAGTCACTACTCTACACATAGACTGATGATGGAGCGGACCTGCACGCCTCACGCGGTGCACAACAAAAAGCTTGGCCGACATAAACTGAACACATCTTTATCACAGCAAAAAGAAAATGACAGTGATGTACCACATATGTGAATTTAGTACTATACTGTTTCTATTTGGGGGGAAATCAGAGGGCATTCAATGTATTGTAACACTTATAATCATTCATCGAATATGACAATAGTACAATCAAAAGTATTGGAAGAAACAGTTTCAGATACCAACTGATTAGTCTATAGATGTCCATTCGGTAGTTTCAGAATATAGGTTAGAAGATATATGAGATACCTGTAACGATAACGTACCATGATATATACCACTGCGGTTGATCTCTTTTGGGGTTTTTATCCATTTGCACACAGATTATGATGTACAGTGTATGAGTAACATGGCTGGTAAATAGCATGCACAATAGATTAAAATGACGTTTTTGGCCCATTGTATTTATGTAGTACTTTTATATATTATCATTTACAAATCTTTCGATTTCAATGTCAGTTCCTGTATTAAGCCAATTTCAATGAATTTCTGTTCCTCAGAGTTATGCACATCCTATGATAGCATACTTTTGATTAACACAACTCTTGTCTACTGAACACATTAACATATTGAATATTTCAGCAGATACCCATCATAACATAATTGACTGAGCATACATAATTCTCTCTTTTTTTAAAGTAATACCTTGGGATGCTATGTGAATTGACAAGTTATATCATAACCCCTTGGATATACATGTATATGACAAATGAGAGGGAAAATATCAAATCTTACCAGACGTAATGAGACCATATCCACACTTTTTGTACACTACATATGCTCTTTTATACATTATACAATAGCTTTCAGGAAAAACCTTAAGCTCACTTTCATCTTTCAGGCTGTTGCAGAATTCGTACCATATCTCTTTTTCAAGATTGACACATGAATTATACATTAGGTTCCTGGGATGTGTCTTTGGCCATGAGATGACTGACTATTCTGTGACAAAAGTAGAGGAAATATCATAACTCTCTAATAATCTAAGTCATTATTCACTTTTAGAAGTGGGGACTCTTATATAATATCTTATTTTTTTCCTTCCTTGTAGATCATCACATTATAGTAAATTGCCATACTAATGGGTGGTGACATCTTTTGCGGTAACAGATTATCTGGCAGGAACCAGAACAAACCATGCAATGCCACTTTAGCCTACATCGTAGGTCCTAGCTTTCTAGAATTATAAGCTGTGCAATCTCAACAAAAATATAAGTTAATAATAATATCCATGTATAGACTATCTCTCCTGACTAGGCATGTTCTATGGTATGAATAAAACAAGCTTTAGTTTAGTAAATACATTGCACCTTTGAGTAAAATGTTTAGCACACATGGTTAGTTAATAAACGAAACATACTGATGAACTGACATGTACTTCTTATTTCATAATGTAATTGTGGTTTGCAGTTCGTCTTACACTCTGAATCTGTTCAAAAAGGGTAACAGTGGTGGAAACAAAATGTAAGTTATCAACTCAAGTTAGACCTTTTCCTAGTACTAGAATGACAATCAATAACTAATATATACCGTCTATGTGTGTGTGTGTATACATACATATACATATATATATACATACCGTATATATATATATATTGTTCCTGTACCTGGAGCTATGACTGGATATATATATATATATATATATATATATATATATATATATATATATATATATATATATATATATATATATATATATATATATAAAATATATATATTTATATATATATATATATATATATCATGGCTCCAGCTAAAGGAACCAAAAGAAATTAAATGAGGTCTTAATTATATATGAAATAATCTATTACACAATAAAGGGATGAACATAACTACCGAGTACATAAAAGAGTGGTTGAAATATAAATAAAATAATGAGACAGTTGAAGCAAATACATTTCATACATACTCGAGTACAAAGCACCTCTATGGATGATGGGACCTGGACTCAGCTGATATGGTCTACGATTCCAAATACTTACAAGGATATCAATTTAGTATGTCTTCGAGTAACTGTAATCTTTAAATGCCAAAGTCCACATGGCTTTTTGTTCTATCGAAACAACCAACTAGTGATATAAAATGTCAGTTTACTGAGAAAACATAGCCAAAAGAGGGACCCACCCATCCAGGATTCTGATAATGATCTTTGACAGAAATTGCATTGGTAAAACGATCCAATAAGTCTTTTCAACTTTCTACCCATGCTATTCAAGCTGGCACAATTATTATGATTTCCAAAGCTAATCATATTTGGTTGTGTATCACTGTGATTCATGATGACCTGCTATGGACAAAAATAAGATTTAATTGGTACTCATGTAAAATGGATGTCATCGAATCTTTTAACTTGTATTATAAAGGAGTGGGCAATGAAGCGTCAAGTTTCATCTAGTAAACTAGGCATGTGCGACTTAATCTCTACAGATTCAAGTTTAAAACTAAATAAAATAACTGTGGACTAACGATCTTGTTATGGTTCATATACATATTAACACAACCTCTAGTAATCAAAACATTTGGCAACCATCTTAATGGTATAATCATGGCTGTGCATATACATCTCAAGTAAACACCAATAAAGTAATTCCATAAGTGTGGTGTCTCATCATACAAAAATCAATCGCTACAGAAAAACATATCTATCCACTAGCCAGAACCAATGGAGCATGGGGTTTCACATGGTTTCGATTATATGAATATAATTGGCACAAAATATATTCGAAAATTAATCTCAGTACAGAATATAGAAATCATCCAACTCAAGTGACATGGCGATTAATAATCGTTAAATAACAAATTAACGATAAAGCAGCCTTCAATTATATTTTTCGTCACATGTAACTCTATTGTTCTTAGTGACGCAGCCACGAGTCTTGTGCTTGCATGACTAGTGGAAGCAACTTTCAAAGAATGAATAAAAATTCTTTGAAAATAAGGAAGATGAACATGCAAAAACAATATGGGGTGTTAGTTATTGTCGTGATATGGGTAAGCCGTATCTGGAAATGGGGTGGGTTTCCTTGAAAAAATTGGTGGTGACGTTCTCTTAAAAAAAAAAAATTACCATTAGACTTGCACAGGAGAGCATACAAACACAAATACTGTCACATGCATGGAATGATAAACATGGTTTTGGGTAAATCCCACCAACGGGTGCCAACAGATGATCTGTCGCATTCACTCTCCCTCTTGCCTCTCTCTCTCACTATATTGTTTCAAGCAATGATATTGAGTTAAAGTATATACATAGGCTATTGTAATGCATCCCTTACTGTGTAGCGGTTATCCTTAGGTATGCCTCTTTCAGTATGCTTTACATAGAGTTTTTCTATTATTACCGTGTGGCAAAAGATCTAGCCCCTGAACGCATATTCCAAAAGATTGATAGAAACTCTGGTAACATAGAAGTGACAGGTTTTACTCTGCCTTCTGCAAAGTGGGTCCGCGTTAGACATAAATGATGAATATAAGCCCGTGGCAATTACTACGTGTTCCAAAGATCTAGCCAACATGTCTAGCCAACATGCAAAACAATAATGCATCTTTCGACTTTGACGAAGCGACTTCTCTGAAGGTCAATGCTAAAACAAAGAATTGGTTGCCAATCACAATAGGAGAACCACATATGTGGCGTGATCTGAAATAATGGACCCTTCGGCAAACCAAGTCACAAGTAACTTAGAATAAAACCGCTAAACTCAAGTACATGTTCATAAATTGGTCTAATTGCCTAGGATTAAATACGGCAAGCTTCTTGCTTATTACCAGTGACCCAGGGAACTGGCAGTAATGGTGCACGACTTATTTTCGGGGGTTTGTGTTAAAAAGATACAACATGGCAGGCCATAGGCACATTACTACAACATTGCGCACACCACGGAGAAGCGAACGTAAACCAATGAATCATATGGTTAATACTGAATCATATTGTTATGTATCCATTTTCTTAATCATTCAAATTAGACAACTAAAATTAGGACAATCTTCCTCGCTCTCCTGCATCTCTAATAAATATATATATGTACATCATAGGAGTTCAGAGGATGTATATTGTGAAATAAAATCTGTCAACCTGTTCGTTTATATATGGTTTGTATATAGAAAGATCTAAATGCAACATCCACAGCATATGATTAGTCAACTATCAAGTTAAGGTAGAAATATGAAAAATGCAAAACTGCTTTCCTCGTTCCTACTATTGAGAGCTTGGCTAGAGTTTCTACATGAACATCATACATTATAATCATTACCATTATGCAGACCCTCAGTATCACATGTACCTTATACATTTATGTATAAAGTCAGTAACGGTGTGGGAGAGAGTCAAGAATACAATGCCTTCAAACGATCAGTGAGAAAAGAACTCGGTCCCCGAGCTCATCAATGAACACTGATCTTTATACAGGTCTCTACCATACAGGGCCTGACAGCAAAATACATGAATACATTACAGTTACCGTATTCGACGTGATAAGCACCCTGGGCGCTAATAAAATGATTTTTATGGCATTTTAATATTTAAGAGTTTAATTGTCTCTGAACTCGTGAACTTTGAGTCTTTTTTCAAGCTTAAAATTGTCCCTAAAATGGGGGGGGGGCGCTTATCAGGGGAAGGACGCTTATTATGTAGAATACGGTATTATTATTCAAATGCCAGTTATCTACGTTAAAAGGTTACCAACGATTGTGCTACTGATGATGCTAGTTCAAAGTTTCTGCGTAAATATTATTATTGTGTCTATGTGTATTATATTGTGATAAAATCCCCTCATATTCAACCACTGAAGTCATTATAACCAAGGCGTGATCTATCAATGATCAAGCAGCATTAGCATATATGCCAAGAAGAACAGGCGCATCCGGTGACCTTAGTCATTTACAAAGAGAAGCGCCGATAAGACACTGATTCTAACATGTAACCAAGCTGTGTCAATCCGTCTCTGGTCAAAGTACTAATCTCTCCATCATCCACACACATTCATAGCAGGGTCAGGAGAAACAAAAGGGTTGATGTAAGCGACCAAAACTGCCAAGTCCGAGTGAAGTGACTACCCATCTATCCAGATATATACCATAATCAACCATCACACAAAATCTAGTTGTGTGTCAGCGATTATAATGTTGATATACTTGTACAGTTATTCATATAACAAGGCGTAGCATACCACGACAATCCAGCCTGGGTTCTCAAGATTAAAATGAACTCAGATATACGGGTTGTGCTTATGTGCTGCCGATAACTGATTGTTGCAAACAAGGCCACGCTCCAAAGTGACCGCTACTGGTTTACCGTGGGGGTTATCACGGGTGAGGAATTAGGTTTTGGCTGCAGGTTAATTATCTTTCACATTTGGAAAATGGAATTTCAAGGAATACAATAGCAGAATTGACGATGGAAATTACTGTACTCTTTTTTTTGGCATTACACAGACTTTGGGTGGTTTCCTAGTTATATCTCAAAAACATGTATAGTTCATTTTGTGATATAAAAAAAAGTTACTGATCAATGCACTGCATTTACAGAATTAATAATATCATTCAACACTCATAATTTTCCAATATTGTTTAGTCTCATGATTGGCGTATCGAATACTAAATGTATAAGATCTACAGTGTAAGGTCCAGTTACCTCAAAGCCTCAGTAGACAGATTTTACGTAAGGCTCAAATAAGATACTAAAATTGAGTTTTGTAACACTGGTTTTTGTAAATTTGCAAATGTATATTACAGTGTACTAATATTCTAACTTTTTTAGTATTGTACACATGCTATTTCCATGACAAGGAAAGGTGTAAATACTAAACTCGTCATTTCCATAGCAATACCCTATTTTCAGGAATATCATTGACCCTTAATCAGTCTGATTAGTGTATGGCCAGGCATATTATCATTCTCAAGAAGGGCATTCTAACTCAGCAAGGGTAATATACTTCCACGAGATAATTATCACGTAGGTTTAGTATTTAATCATGTACCGGTAAGTTAAATTTCAGCAGGTTGATTTATGAATAATAATAATGTTAGGACTTTTCTCACTGACAAAATTCACCAATGACATTGCACTCCTACATCACAAAAAGGTCCATAATTCTAATACTTTTTGTGTACAACAATTCTTTTTTTCTTCATTTCTTTTTTGCAAATCACGTCTTCTTCCTTGTGGTGAGAGAGGAATTCAATATTTCCAGTCATTTGTAATTGGTCCGAGTACGTTCCCAGCAATATCGGTCAAAATCAACCATGTATCTCCTCCCACAAGTCCAACAGTAAATGTGAAAGTAATGTATTGGCCTTAAAGTTGGAAGATGTGCTATTTTTTCATTTGTTATCTCTATATTTCAATATTCGATTTAACAATCTCATAACTTTAAACAGATTGAATGTGCTTCAAGGGTAACGGTTTAAATTTCTCTCAGCACGGTCTGGTGTAGGGCTGCCTACACAATCATCACAATGTCATATCATAATGCCCCCCCCCCCCCCTGCATGGGATAGGCCGTGCTTAACCAAATGCATGGGACTATACAGCTTGAGTGTGATATACATCACAGATATCTCAGTGTGAGGGTGATGAGGTGATTGAAAGATCAAAGGTGTAATTCACTTCAGGACCAATGAATTATTTGTCAATTCTGAGAGCAGAAACGATTGCTTTGGGCCATGTTACTTCACTTACTAACCTTGATGGTCATGTACCTCCTCATGCTACCCATCATGATTTAAAGATTTCAAAAAGATTTCTAGTCCACAGATGGTGCTTGAGATGGTAAAAGCATCTGAGTTATTCTGACAAAAAAACATCTCACTTCACCATTAACATACAAGTACAATACCGGTATATCAAATGAAAGGTCTTAATGAGCTATCTGTTAAAAACGTCTGAAATGAGCTCTTGGGCACTTTAAACATGGGTTTCTATGGAGAATGTCCGTAGACAAAATAGTCCACGCTAGAACATTCCTATAGCGGCACTATACATGAGAATTGACTAATGTTATCTTTTATAATATGGTGGATACGGCATCCTATATGTTAAACCTATGATAGGAGCTACTTACGCCATGCCCCCATGGAGTACAATGCAGCCATGCTCCATGGCCAACAAGTTTGTTGATTTCATTCATCTTAAGACGATAGGAACATGTAATAAAGACAACCCCCCTTATGGACATACTTGTACCTCACTTGTTGAGGCTGTGTCATATCATACCCGGCCGTTGTGTGTTATGGCGCGACTTTAACTCGTGAAGTACGATGTACATGTACATGTATGTCATTGGCATGGAGTTTTATATATATATATGTTTTCTGATACTTCAAAACATCGATCTCTTGGCATTGACAGGAAGGTATTAATTCATTCCTTTCAATGGTACATTGATTTCGATCTTATCTGTTATAGATAACACATAATCTATTTCTAAAGTGCACTCAATTCCTAGATCAAAAACGTCTCGTGAGGCTGCTACATAAGACTTAGGGTCGGGACCCTGAGCCAATAGAGTCATAATATATAAAGGGCAATATCAATCAGTAATCTTTCAGTAAGTTCAGTATCACATTACCTTAAATTTAGGTGCATACACATGCACCAGGGTGTAGATGTGATAACCTGCTCCAAGGTTATAATAATCCTTATGAAATCATATGTTTAAATGATAGTACTCCGGTGGGGCTTATATTTAGAAAATGTACAATTTAATAGCTGCACTGCTTGACAAAAAGTACTGAAATACTTTAAATTATTTAGCACATTTCCCAACTTTAAGTGTCACAAAAGGATTTACATAAGGGTAATGCCATATTTGAGAAACAAGTTTGCCAATGAGATACAAGTATATCATGTTAAAATAATCGTGCATACATGTAGACATTTTTGTGACTAAATCATTGCTGTGTTTTGGCCACGAACTCTAGTATAACATGACAGGGTTAAGGAGGACATAATGTGTCAACTTTTGAACTTTCACCTATATCATCAGCATGTTCTATAATCAGGAGTTTACAGCAGGAAGTTTATATAGAAAAAAATCAGCTGCGTCGACATCCTGTTTTAAATATCAACCAATTGGATGGTCCGGCACATGTCGGTCTTAATAGTAAGAGCGCCATCTTGGCATGGCAGCGATTCCTGGCTATGTGGAACCAATGTCTGTGAGATTGCATACACTATCATCATAATTAGCTCAATCAATTCAATGGTACTATTATATGCAGCGGGTAACCTATGAAGCGCCGGTTTCGCCACAACTGATGTTGTTTCTATCGCCATTTAGATACTAACGATGGGTAGGGCCTATGATCATAACAGCTCATTCATGATTGGATGAAGCAGTGACATGTGTTCAGCACCTTTAATGGGCAGCTTGGAGATGGAGTAATGATGGATCATCTGGGGGATAGTGTCAAATGGTTGTGAGAACTGTCCCAGGATGAACCGATTGTCGCGACTTACGATTTTCATGTGCATGAAGCCACGGGTACTCCTGGAAAATGAATATCACAGTTCAATAAATACATGCTATACAATCAAGACTAAATATGTTATATTCATATCATTTTGCTTCCGTCAAAATACAATTTCGTCTCCATATATTACCTGAAATTTCTACAGGATAGGGATGAATAAAGAATTCAATTCATAATTTTTCATACATAGTTTTTAACAAGTGTGAACAACATTGAAAATCCTTTACAACAGTGCATATGTATGAGCAGAAAGACTGATTCACCTCATTTTTCTATAAGGTCAATTGTTAAAAGCATTTAAATAGAATTGCTAAAAGCATTGATGAGGGGCACAAGGCGAGTAACACGTGAGATGCGTCTTGGGCCCGTGTGTAAACATACACACAGCGGCCTATTTATTAACATTTAACAAATTTCAAACAAATAAAATGATAGCCAGCTGCCTGCCTGCCCTGCCTGCCTCCTGTATGGTACTCTCGTTCCCAAATCCTTCCGAAGGAAGGCTCTGGTAACTGCCAAATGTTGGGATTTTGCTGGGTCTGGGCAACCCCTGCTGGTAGCTTGGAACCAGCGAACAGGAACAGGAAATGGAACCAGAAAGGCTGATGGTAAATCTACCTAAAACTACCATCATACATTCTGGTTCCATTTCCTGTTCCTGTTCGCTGGTTCTAGCCTACCAGCAGGGGTTGCCCAGACCCAGCAAAATCCAAAGTTCGAGGTCATTTGGCTGTCCCAAGAGCCTTCCTTCGGAAGGATTTGGGAACGAGAGTAGCTGTATGGGGGATTAGCTGTGACCCAGTTATACCTTGGGACAGGTGAGGTGAGGACAGGTGGAGCCCCCTAGTGACCAATACCCTAACCAGGTGTATGACGCCTGCTTCCAACCATTTAGATAGATTTGTAAATACATTTACTCACTTAAGTGACAAAGAATAGTCCATCTTGTTGCTCTCAGACATGCGCACAAGGTAGCTTCCTTCTTTGTGGACCCGTAGGAGATTTTCGGCATCGACACGACTGATTGACCCATGGTACCATCTGGTAAAGTAATTCCACAATACGTTAGCATTAGGTTTTTGATTTTGTCTGTTCTAAAAAAAGATCAAGGCTATGTCTTCAAAGGTATCACAAATGACTAACAGAACCGACAAAAATCTATACATTCCATTTGAAGAAGTTCTATTTAGCTAATACACAACTCATTTATATGGTCTTTTTCCAAGTGGTAACAACAATACATTTATTAGTTGTAAATGTGAATTCCCACACTGACAAAAGTGCTTCCTGAATGGATAGATAAGTATGATGTGCCTTTAAAGCTGCATACGTGAGATGAGCATAAAAAACATCAGAAACTGAACAAGGGCGATAGATGTTAATTCTCTGAGCTGGTTAATTCTGCTGATTTATGACAAAGTTTGTTTTTACCCTTGTTGGTTTAATGGTAGGTTGGGGTCGACTCGTTCACCAAGCGTGTTCCATCCCCGGGATCCCAAGTCAAGGTTTAGTTTGTGTTTCTTTTTAGGAGAGAGTGACGACTGCAAAGCAGCTGCGGCTGATGGACTAGATTTGGGACTGCTGTCAGCGGAGCTCCCTGTGATGAAGAGTGTTCAATTCAAGTATACATGACATGTACCAGATTCTATTTGGATTTGGGTATATGTCAAATATGTAGGCACTTGTGTGCTTCAGGATGAACAAGAAGCATATAGTATACATTATAACGCATTTGGATTTGTCAGGAAAACAGTTCATGTTTAGTACAAATACACAAGCCAGTCATTTTTAGCTGTGGGGGTTGGAGTGAGCAAGAGTAACTTCTTGACTACATATAACCAGAGTACGAGTTCTGCTAAAGCATAATACTAAACTCCGTGTGTGTTGCCACGACTCCAATACTAAGTCGATCTACCTGTTGTCATTTGGAGTCCCCAATTATACAATCACCGTCATCCATTTTTTAGATATCTAGCGATTCCTGAGTTTGGGCACCACTAAAGAGTGGACAACATTCATGATTGCAGAGAATTTGGGGTAATTTTTATGACAGTACTTGTATTCTATTTTTTATATGATATTTCTATCCGATTTCTTCATTTGTGGTATTGATCTCTTTGTATTGACCCCGGGTATTGATCCCATCTACCTTCTCCAGGCATTGCCTGCACAGCCCCTGCCCTCAGGTGTTACAGTGCAAATTCGCCCCCATAATGTTGTGCCCCTACATGGGTAAAAACGACATGGGCGACACGGCCCTTTTAAAAATTGACACGTGCAACACGGCCCTTTTAAAAATCGACAGACACAGGCATTTTTATAAGGCCCTAGTATATCCTTTCCACATAAAAATGGACACGACAACACAGCCTTTTTGCTAAAAATCGACACGGCGACATGGTCAAAATTATGGATACCCATGTCGAGGCACAATGTTGTAGTCGCTTATAGTCTCAATGAACAAGTAGCACAGAAGCATCCTGCTGCATTTGTAAACAAATGTGGTGAGATCCTCTGTAGTACTTAGCAAAATAATATACGAGGGAGCACAGATTTCTGGGATTTCTGGGGTTTAAGGGATTTCTATTTTTTTTTAAAGCAAAGGATACTTCATGGTTTTCAGCCGCATGGTCCATTTCATGTACTTGGTAATGGTACTTTGGTAAAACTCTAACATTTAGCTATAGATCGACTGCATAGTGACATACTTGTCTACTGGGAGAGTGTGCCATGTTGCTCTTAAGTTAAATTTCTCTATAATAAGCCTTTTTCAATAATCCAGGCTACAGTTAGTAGGCCTACATTGATAAAATTGCCTATACGGGGGTGTGATAAGTTTGAATAAGTGTAAATACGTTTTGCAAGTAAGGTTGTTTAATCACTTAAACCCTATATTTCATAATCATACATTTAAATACAGAAACTTTAAGACTCTGTGAAAATTCAGAGAGTACAAATTTGTCACAGTCCATACCCCCAACCCCCCCACCCCCCTATGAATGACTTTTCATTTTCTCAGCAGATTTAGATGAATTTCAGGAATGATCCTCTGGGACACAAAAAAAAATGGAATTCCGCATATCTGCTGAAATTTCACACCCCTGCTATAGCACTGCCCCCGCCCCTTTTTTTTTCAATAGTCTAGGCTACAGTTAGTAGGCCTACATTGATAAAATTGCCTATAGCACTGGCGCGCCCCCCCCCCTTTTAAATAGTCTAGGCTACAGTTAGTAGGCCTACATTAATAAAATTACCTATAGCACACCTCCCCCCCTTTTTTCAATAGCCTAAGCTACAGTTAGTAGGCCTACATCATTTACATGATTTTTTTACCTGCATGTAGGGGGGGGGGCTATATACGTAGGCCTATCTAGGCTTATAAAATCCAATATTCTCGGAAGGGAGGGTCACATAGGCCTACTTTTACTGGATATGGGGAGGGGGGGGGTGGAGCATTATAGTCCTCTCATAAAGTCAAGATCACTATTGAAACGGTAGGCCTAGGCCTATTCACAGAAAAAATATAGCCCCCCCCCCAAACCCTGACCTGAATCGACCCTCCATCATAGCAGTTAGCAGTAGGCCTAGAACCCTATTTTAACCTCTAAACGAAGTGAAAGATTGAGCATGTGAGTGGCCTCACAAATGACTCAGGGTAAGCTGGGTGCGTGAATGAGTAATGGATGTTTAACACCATTTCGACAAACCTGGGTCTGTAGCTTATCATGTGCAGTTAGATATAGCAGGGTTCTCCTTACACTGCATTGACGTTGGCGGGCTGCCGGCATCGTTTTAACTACCGCCGGTATCAAATTACCCCAAATTCGCCGCCGGTGTCATTTTAGCTATCTATAGGTTTTTGAATTTTGAAAATCCATCCATTAGAACAAAAGTTATTCCCATTTTAGCACTTTTATCCATCAATTTGAGAAGTTGAGCCTATAGATTCTCACACATAAGCGTAACCTTGGTCTGACTGTTGTACAAGCCCCGGCTTCTACGCGAAAATTTACGGTGTGATTTTTGAGTCTGTGGAGAACCCTGTATAGTACTCCCTTATACTCATTTATTGGTCAATTCTGGCATCAGAAATGAATTCCTTGTTTAAAGGTACCCTTAAGTCATGTGTCATATATGTATGTTATGCCATTTCAGGCCAGCAGGTGGGTGTGGGTGAGCAGGTGTGTGTGGGAGAGCAGGTGGGTGTGGGTGTGCAGGTGGGTGTGGGCGACAGTCGCTGACTGCGGGCATGTACCGCCTTCTGTCCCTGTCAAAAAGCGAGTTCAAAAATACCAACTGTGACGTACATAGCGCGGCAATAGGTGACGACACAGAGCCCCCTTGTGGATTGCAGGTATACTAATCCTGTCCAACCAACACACCCCCTTGTGAGTAGCAGCGGTACCACAGGTGGAAATAAAATACTTGTGGCGCCACCAAGTAGAAGACGGGTAGTACGGGAACTAAAAGTGATCCTTGTGTTTGGTATGTACAGGGTATTATATGAAGTTCATCTAAGTGATTTAATTGATATAGAGGGCATTTCAGCTCATTTGGATGGTATTTTGGTGTGTTAGATGGTAGATTAATGCCAGAATGATAGAAATGTTGTACTTCTTTGGTAAGAATAGGATTTCTATCAGCTCCAATTTTTTTTTTTACCTTGCACCCTATGCAGAGTTCATTTAGAGGGTAGTCAGTTAACAGTACTGAGTTTAACAAAAAGAAAGAAAAAATATGCAAAGATCGCAGTTGATTTGCGAATAGAAAAAAAGAGATATTGATTTACTTTTTGAAGGAAATATTTGTCCCCCGATCTTCCCCTTTATTTTAGCTTATTGTTTTTATTTAATCTAACTAAAATAGAAACTGAGTAATATGCATTTTAAAATGGCTAAAAAACGTCTTAGAGGAAAAGCCAGGCGTCATATATGCCTCAGGGTATGAACCCTGAGTCAATTAATAAACTATGGATCACAGCGACCACTTAAAGGGGGGCTAGCACGGATCGTAGCAAAGACTGGTACCTGCCCTCTGAGATCGTACCAAAAGCACGGGAACAAGCGGAGCCTTAGCTGCGACCTGATTGGTCAATCGGTGGTCACGTGACTTGCCAAGACGGGTAGTCTTCACGGTGCTAGCCCCCACATGTGCCATCCTTAAAGGGCAACTAGCACTACTCAGACTACCCGTCTTAATAAGTCACGTGACCATCCCTTGACCAATCAAATAACAACAATAGTTCCGCTTGTTCCCGGGCATTTATTTATTTGGCATCCCTCATTATTCGGAATGTTGGTATAGAGGGCAGTGACATCCAAGGTACCAATGATGGTACCTGGGGTGATCTTGCCTAGATTGCTAAGTTTGTTGAGAAGGTCAGTGGTGTCCTTCAAGTAAGACGGGATCGTAGGTAGGATAGGCCTAGTATACTTGTCTACTATTGCTGAAATCTTCTCCGTCGGGGATCCATTTGCTGAGACAATTGGTCTGCCCGGCGGGGGTGTAACCCCTTTGTGAATTTTGGGAAGCAAGTACAGTTCAGATGTTCTTGGTTCTAATGTCAGAGCTTTCTTGAGAAAACTCTTTTTGATCTTACCATCGGCTTCTAACTGTGTTAGTTCGCTGGTGATGAGATCATTAAATTCAGATGTGAGGTCCGAGGGGACCTCTCTATAGAATTTGGGTCAGAGAGTTGGCGTTCACCCTCTGCTATATAGTCCTCACGGTTTTGGACTACTAGAGCTCCCCCCTTATCTGCCTGTTTTATAATAATATTTCTATTATTAGACAAATCTTTTAGGGCTTGTTTCTCAGAGCGGCTAAGATTATGTCCACGAGGTGCTTTAACAGTCAGTCTGTTAAGGTCAGTTTCATTGGATATAATAAAAGCACGGAGGGAGTTTGGGACCTGGTTTGGGGACCAGGGCTTGCTACTTTTTAAGACCTTAGACCTGTTTAGGGCCTCCAGAACTGGGGAGGTCTCACTGTTAGGTAAAGGGTCGGCTTCATCGTCATCCTGGACAACCGGGTCCAGGACGTCAGTCTGGTCTGATTGAGAATCAGTGTCCGAGTCTGATTCATCTGAATCAGGTATGGACTGTTGGGACTGTCGGGCAGCTAGGGCTAACCTTTGGGCTCGTCGGGTGTCTCGTGCCTCCCGACTTGCATCATGACGGCGTTTGGTTTCTAGGGCATCAAAATACGTCCTGATTTTTAAAGTACGATGGAATTTATCTAAATCTTGTCTTAATTCAACCATGGAGGGTTCTCCGGGGGTTGGGCAGAATTTGATACCTAATTCAAGGATACGTAGCTCATCTTTGGTTAGGTTATGGGTAGATAAATTGATTACAAGAGGTTTGTTATCTTCTACCTTGAGACTGATATTAATCTGATCTTTAAAATCTGTCAATAAATAAAAAAAATGAAATAAAAAAAATAAAAATAATAAAAATTGCTTATGTTTTTTTGGCTTAAAATATTGTTTTAAGCGCACTGTGCACTTATCACCTCGAATACGGTATTGCGAAAAAGAAACACATACACGTATCATTGTCTTGAAGTAACACATAGAGGACCTTTAATTTGTTGTTGTTGGTTTTCTAATATAGTTCACTTACCTGTGCGGGAGACTGGTGTCTTTTTCTTGTGGTCCCAGGGTTCATCGTATTCTGCTGGTGGTCGTGTGTCATCCTCCTTGTTATCCTTTACAGGTGGTGGGGTGGAGGAGGTGGTTGGGGCAGCCGAACCCGTGGGTGAAGTGGTGTCAGGTGTTGACCCCTTATTCAGCATGGGGTCACGCTCTAACTCTTTAGCCTTCTGGTCCCAGGGCTCCTCGTACTCCTCAGGTGGCCGGTCGTCTTTTTGGTGCGGCTTCCAATCCCATGGTTTTTCATAGCCTTCCTGCGGCCTGTCATCCTTGAGATGCGGCTTCCAGTCCCATGGCTTTTCGTAGCCCTCCTGGGAGCGGGTGTCTGATTCGTGTGGTGCAGGGCCGCTGGTCTTGGTGACTGCTATTTTATCGCGGGAGGCGCGGTCACTAGCCTCCTTGATCTTGTTCTCCAACTCCACCTGTTTGGAGGTGAGGTCCCACGGCTCCTCATAGTTCCCTGTGCGGGCCGTGCCCGTCTCAGGGTCATCATCATCATCATCATCGTCTTCAACATCTAATTCCTCACGGAGGTGCTCATAGCTGTCCTCATCACTATCCTCAGCTTTAGTCCGTTCTGTTAGTTCATAGCCACTGGCGATTTCATAAACATCCTCTGCCTCACCCCCCTCATGGTGAGCCTCCTCCGCCCCCGCTGAAGCTACCACCGAAGCGGCCGCTCCTGCTTCAGCAGCACCTACATCTGTGCCTGCGGCCGGAGCGGCAGCAGTCATTGGTGAACCTGCCCCGCCATCACTCTCATCAGGAGCAGGCGACCCCCCATCTCGGGAACTCCCAGCGGGGGAGGAGGAAGTTGGGCCCGACGCTGTCCGTTTTAACTGAGGGGTGAGGCCCTGTGTGGCACTGGGTACTGAGATGAAGTGGGGTGGGATTATATTGTGGCCAGATGCCTCAAGTTGCGACTGCAACAAACGGCTCTGCTTGGCTGACCATTCCCACGGTTCGTCATAGTCCTCCTTCGGTCGCTTATCTGTTGTCTCCGGCAGAGGGAAGGGTGGTGGGAAGGGCCTGATGATTGGCGGTGCTTGGCCTGCCACTGGCTCTTCGTATGGGTCATCGTAAAGCCGCAGACCTTTGACTTTCTTCAGGGCATCACCTTCTGGTAGTCCTTCTCGAAGCTGCAGATCTGTGAGGATTTTGATTCAAATTATGGGAGTATAAAAATATATTCGAAGTATGCAGTTTCATTTGTGTTAACCCTCAGGCCACACTTTTTTTTTCTTTGGGTTATAGACACCATAAAAAATAAGTATGGAGGATGAAATTAAAATTTAAAAAAATTGAATAAAATTAAGTCTTTCACGTTTTACTACCTACAAGCTTTAATAATGGTGCGATTTACACACCGTAAAAACTGACATGTAGCAATTTAACTGGAGATTCTCAATTTCATTTTTAGTGCAGGGGTTTTCATAGTAGTGCAGCGGGCCCGTCACCCAAAGAATTAAAGAAGTGTAGCCTCATCTATAAAATGTCATGACTAAATGTATTATGCTCCATTACTTTTATCGAGAGTAAGGACTAATGTATTAGTGCGGGTATTAAACCCCCCGGAGGAGTAGGAAGCCATTCCCGCCAGTGACAC
This sequence comes from Harmothoe impar, assembly GCA_947462335.1. Lineage (NCBI taxonomy): Eukaryota > Metazoa > Annelida > Polychaeta > Phyllodocida > Polynoidae > Harmothoe > Harmothoe impar. The sequence continues at coordinate 33,787,563 of OX381709.1, read as the reverse complement.
CGTGACGTCACTACCGCGCTGCTCCTGGGAAATTTAATCATATTTGTGGCCAAGATACGCCAGATTACGCCACAAACATGACGATTTGTTTTTGTGGAAGGGAGTACCATGGTAATTGTCTGAAATGTCCACAATATGGTAATCTTGCACATAGTGATTTGCAAAACAATTCTGTAAGTCCTAAATAGCTATTCTCTGCTAACAATATCAGGTGAGTGATGTCAATGTTCAACAAGAAAGTTTCTGCAATGGTTTAATACGCTCTTCGAGCACGTCCTTTGCAAACTGATACACTTGGTACATTTGAATATACTGCATTTTGTCCTATATCTGTGCTCCATGCTAACGATTAAGGTTATTCCCTTATTCCCACTATGTTCATTTTTATGACAATCCCATGGCTTATTTCAATTGTAACCTTCAGGAAATTTATGGAAATCTTTCCCTTATAATATTCTTTGTGACAGTCTATGCCATTATCTATCCAAATCACAAGTTGCAGGCTGTATTGGATGCTATACTTGTGTGCTGCTGAATAAGCTCACCTCTGAACATGGACTTGACTTCATAGGGCACGGAGTAGTCGTCCTCTACCAGCGGGTTGGCGCAGGCCCCGAGCAGCTCCTCTGGGGTCTCCTTCTTCAGGTCTGCAGGGTCGCTGTACTCGTCCAGGAGGCGAGGCTGGACGCGGGACAAAATTGGGTCTTTAATTTAACTGGTAGACAATAGCATTCAACATATATGTTAAATCGTTGTCGATCTATTTCTGTAGGTAAATTTGTTACATTTGCAAACATGAAAACACAGCAGTTTAATACTACAGTTACCATAGATTAAGAGAATGTTAACTACCGTAAATTCCCGCGTATAACCCGCACCTCGCATATAACCCGCACCCCGACTCTGGGAGCAGGGATATTTCTAGGGCCGCGCATTTAAATGCAAAATGGCGCATTAAAATCCCCAAATGTGCGCCCATTGGCGCATAAGGCATCATGGTATACTAAAACTAAAAAAATATATTCCCCAAAATTTATGTCAGAGTTCACAGATAGGGGGTATAGCCAGGGAGAATCATATAACCCATATCTGGGGTCTAAAAATCGCCGATATAGTACTGTACTATACTTATAAAGACCCTTGTATTACCCGCACCTAGACTTTTGAGAATATTGTTAAACCCGCACTGGAGGTTTGGTAAAGGAGTGGGCTATGTTGCTATAGAGCTATAACATGCATGTTAATACCAAATTCATTCAATAGTTCGTTTCACCAAGTAATATTTGATGTTTTCTATCAGAATTATTTCATATCTTCAATTCAATTCTCAATCGAGTCCGACCAATAACATGATTCTTCACCTCAGAAATTGTAATATTCATGTCCAATCCGGTGTCCAATAGGCTAGAAGGAGATAGAGCTAGGTACCAGTAGTCGGCCCCAGGCCTGCATAGTGCTTTACGTATCATACCCATAGGGTTGGAAGGTTGCTCAATGAATGTACAGGCTGGTGAGGTAATCTTTGCACCAATGTATAGAATGGGCTGACCCCCATTCTTCTCCCTAAAATAGATAGGTGGACAGGGCCCATTCTGACTAGGCCCCGAGTATACCTCATCATAGCTTGTAGTACCACTTGAAAGTGTTGTTTAACTTCCCATTGACCTTGCAGAGGAGACTTACTCAAGTTTACGTTTTTCACAAGTAGAAGGTAAGCTGAAAGCCTACCTTGGATGGTCGTATCCAGGATGATCGAATCTATCAGATGAGCCAAATAGAAATCCCACTCCGACACATTTACCATAGCAAAGGTTCTTTAACCTCTGACACCACATAGACAGGCCTTTGTTTAATATGCTGCAAGTCCACCACAGCATGGGAGAAAGCAGCCATAGGTAAAGTCATGAGGCAAAAACAAAGGTTTTTTGAGAAGACTCCAAAGTTTGTAGGTTTTTCTTTGTGGCTTCTTTCCCTTACATTTGTTTCATCTTATATTTTGTCCCATAGTTGGGTTTCCTTTAAGAATTCCAGTACATTTTCGTTATCAGTGGTGTTGAAAACACTGTACATGGATGTTGCGTCTACAAGATGTTTGCTTCTACTCTCTGCAGTCCATGGAGTAGTAGATGCTCCACTGTCAGACGGGTACTGCAATCTTGACATGTTCGTTCATGTTCCCCATTCAGTCTGTACTCTTGTGTCAGTTTAGTGTGCCCGATCCGTAGACGGTTTAATTGTTCTGCTTGTTTTTTCATTGTTCCATGTTGCTTGCTATTTTGATTTTATGTGGCTATTGATTGATGGTAGCAGGTCAGTGTATGTGTTTCAACTGGACAGTGGTGCATGTATATATTATTACTTCTATTGAATATCCCTCTAATTAAGGTAATGTATTTATGTATTCAGCAATTTATGCATCATGAATTCTGTACACTAATGTTGCTGTACTTTAAGGGTGACACACTGCTTCAAATGAACAGTGATGAAGTCATGCTTCATGACTTTTAAACCTAAAATGTTTTTTTCTAATCTAAAGTGCAACAGCATTCCAAATATTATTATCATTTTAAACCTTAATGAAGAGCTGATCACATATGGTGGATCCAATAGCATCGGATCCTCATTGATGTCTGCGTCGCCATATGTTCATTGTTTATACACATCCTCTGCCTCACCCCTGCCCCTCCCTTATGGATTATATATTTTCATGTACGGGTTAAAAAATGAAGAAGGCCTACTTTTGTCTTATAAAAGTCAAAATGCAATAAAGAGGTTTAAAGCCACTCTCTTCAACGTCAATGGGCATTTGTAGTGATAACATATACAGGACTAGCACATTAGGCTATGGAGGCCGCCAGACCCAGAGCAATTCGTTTCCCACCAAAATGACCCAAATACCAAAAGAAGAGCAGAAAAAAGTCATCATAAATCACGACCAGGAGAAGGGTTTATTACATTTGTATAAAATAATTTAGCCTAGTATATATTCCTGTCTGTGATGTAAAAAAATGTAGGAAAAAATTAAAATTGGCCAACATAGAGGCGATATAGTGCATGGGATAGTCGGGTATATAAATGTTGGTCCATGTTGGCATAAGCCAAATAAGGGCATAACGCTATATAAATTATACTGCAGAACCTTGCGTATAAGCCTAGCTCACGTATAAGCCGCTCCCCGACTTTGGGCCAATCCTATAAGCTGCACTGGCCTTCTGATTATGGTGACTTTTGTACTGTACTATAGGAGCAAAAACTCGCATATATAAGCAGCACCTGGACTCTGTGCCGATCCTATAGGGCTGTAACGTGTGTTAACTTGTTCCCGCAACATCTGTGTGTACACTGACACCAGCAATCTCGTGAGAGCTTGGTTCTGCTCTCGTAATGTAGCCTGTTCCCCGGAAGCTATGGTGTGTGAGTGTGTGGTAACTGCTTAATTCTCACGATAGAGTGCGAGGACAGAACTAATATGGCCGCCAACACGGAGAAACACGAATTATCGCTATAAGCTGCACCGGCGATCTGACGGCTTATACGACAGTCCTTATACTGACCTTCCCCCAGGAAGCTAATTACAGACGTAGCCCTTGCAATAGACAATAAGATGATGTGCACTGTTCCATTATGTTTTAGAGAGTGATAAGCATAGCATCCCTAATAAAATCGCCAGGTATATGAGGGCAGATAAATTTCTTTGGTTTTGTCGAACTATTCAGATTCTATGGTGTTGGGAAGTATGCCACAAACCAAATCCACCAGAAAAATGAGTTGTCCGATTTTTTTATTCCTATTATAGGAGGTTACAGTTTCGGCGGTCAAGCCTTCATCAGACCCCTAAGCCTAACTGACTACTATAGGGAGAATCATGGGTTTTTATACCATTGTAGAGGATCATGGGTAATTTTATAAATACATTGCATTATGGGTATTTTAGAAGGATTCTGGGTAATTCTGATTTCCATTGTCGGCCATCTTGGATTTCATAGAGAAAATTACTGTTAAGAATTGTAGACACCATATGATTAGTACATCAATGTAAATGACATTAAGTTGAGTTGGAGATTTTGATCACTACCGGTAACCGCGTAACAACAAACATTAAATATACTTTAAAAGCAGATGTTAGCAACAAGTGTATATAGATAGACATTTATGGGGCCTATACAATAGGATCTGAATTCTAAACTAAGCTAAGCTAAGCCACCTCTCACAATTGTAAAATTGATGAATATTTATCACAGTTATTTAATCATTTCTGTCCATTTTGAGATCACCAAAGTCATTGGCTAGAGCTGGGTCTAGTGCCTGTAACACAGTGCTTAAACTCCTCAGAATGTCTGTAGAGGCCAGATACCCTACCGGGATGGTGGGGTGGTCCTCGCTGCCAACCGATGGCTGTTCTACAGTACATTCTTCATCACTGGAGTCGTCCTATTGGTGAAGTGTCATCATGGCCCCTAGTCTAGCAGGTGTTAACTCCAAGTGGTTAAGATCAGGGGACGATATCTCGTCATTGATTAGTCCATCATTAGATTCATCATCGGCGGGCATAGGAGCTGAATAGGAGTGGTCCATATTCAGATTCTAAGTGAAGGCTGCCACTGGCCGGCGGCAGGCAACATTTCAACTGTAATTCCTATGTTGCTCTATATTTTTATCGGCCCTACCTACCTCTGAGATGTCTTAAACACCTTTTGCTTTTTGTTGAGGCCTGTATACTGTGTGTTATCGGGAGGCAGAGTTGTCATGGTAACTCAGATAGTGGGGCCCTGACTCAGCAGAATGCAAACCCTGATCGGCCGGTTGTTATGGAAACAAAGTGTTGTCAAGTGGTGTGCAGATAAGCACATTGGAGTGGGTTGAGGAGGGCAGCGTGCAGGACAAGTTACTCTCAGAGGTGCTCCTACCAGAACTGGCAGGAGCACCTAGCCGTATGCCTGCTCCTTCAAGGCACCTAGCTCCATGCCAGTCAGTTGCAGATACCGAATTTTGAAAAGGGGTGCTACATGTATTGGAAAAAAATCTCCTGCTTCTACACAGCCCTTAGCTCTATGCCTGCTTCTACACGGCACCTTGCCCTATGCTTCTACACGGCACCTTGCCCTATGCTTCTACACGGCACCTTGCCCTATGCTTCTACACAGCACCTTGCCCTATGCTTCTACACGGCACCTTGCCCTATGCCTGCTTCTACACAGCACCTTGCCCTATGCTTCTACACGGCACCTTGCCATACGCTTCTACACAGCACCTTGCTCTATGCTTCTACACGGCACCTTGCCATACGCTTCTACACAGCACCTTGCCCTATGCTTCTACACGGCACCTTGCCCTATGCTTCTACACAGCACCTTGCCATATGCTTCTACATGGCACCTTGCTCTATGCTTCTACACAGCACCTTGCTCTATGCTTCTACACGGCACCTTGCCCTATGCTTCTACACAGCACCTTGCTCTATGCCTGCCTCTATATGGCACCTTTCTCTAAGCCTGCTTCTATACTGGCAATACACAGGAATTTACAGAAGTTCTATGAATGCACCCTCCCTACACAGTAACTAGCTCTATATCTGTTCACTACATTGCATGTTAGGCTTTAAGGTGTTAATGTCCATGCCTGCCTCGACATTGAGCTGTTGTTGGTCGAATTGCAAAATTTGAATTTAGTATTGGATTCTGGCAAACCTCTGGACTATAGCTGTGCAGTAACCAACCTAATAACCTATTGCCAAAGTGCTTCCTGTGAGGACTTGCACCCAGTAACCTACTTCTTTGGATACCATCCAATGCACCTAAGACAGGCGGAGACATCAACATCGGGTATAAGACTCAAGGTTTAACTTCCTCCTGCAAGGTCACGCCTAATGGAGCTATACTACTAGGGCTCCAGACAGGGTGTGGGGGGGGGGGGGGGGTAGGGTGTGCTGTGCCCCTTGTCGCAGTTAAGCAGTGTATCACTTATAACTTGTGATTCATGTGAAGAAATGGCTCTTGCCCTTTGCCGCTTATAAGCCCAAGACAGGGCCCAAGTCCCCGGGCCCAAGACATGGTACAAATGTATATATACCCTGTCTTGGGCCCTACTACTTACTGCACTGTAAAGATGTGGTCATTTTCTGTACAGCTTCAACTTATTTTTACCGCCCCTACTACCCCATCCTTTTCAGCTTTGCAGATCCCTCCGGCATCACCTAGAACGGACTGCATTGATGCTTTTCATTTCATATTTTCATAAAGGATATTGCAGAAATTCCACATCCAGTAAGAGGGTAACATGAAATATGAAGAAATAGTCATATCTCATGCAATAATTGGTGTATAAGCAACATTTAAACAGTATTTTACTATGCCTACAAATCACTTTTAATGTTAACAATGGATGTAAATATAAAAAAAAGTCTGCTGTCATGGACTGTAGAATGGGGTTACTCCACTTCATGGTTACTCCTGACACCATCCACGATTATTAAAACTTTGTGAACATTTTCCATTAGTATTGTATATTAAAATTAAGTTATCCAAATAGCCAATTTGACACATTATATATGTTAAGATTACCATTGGAATTGTAACTTCTCTCAAATCGTGAGGATGCTAGAGATACATTATGAGAAATGCAGTCATGTGCATGTGGGGACACAACACCAGAGGTATTCCATCCTTATTCGCTACAGATAGGGAGGGGAGAATAAAATTAGGTGGGTGTATTTCTAATTATGGTAGATATTACATTGGAAAGTATTGTACATGTGGAGTCACACAAATGCTGACATTGTTGGTTAGACACCGCCGTCACCGGTTAGACACGGAATCAGTTCGCAATCAGTGTGAAGTCATTCATGCCTCATGCCAGCCCTCAGGGTTGATACACTCTGGAATGGTTGGCATGATGCACTAACGCACTGCCATAAGACGACAAATAAACTTTTTTCGCACACAGGCTAATATGGCCTGTGTCCCGAGATCTCACACAGGCCATTTGCCTTCCACAGGCCACATCGCCCCTCTTTTAATATAGTACGAGTGAGTAATGATGTTTAAAGCCATTTCGACAACTATAAGGTCATATTCATGGCGATCTTTTCATATAAATGAATACAGATCGTAATAATTCTCTTAGATCTATACCATCTTACAAAATCGATTTGAAAATGCTTAAATTCACTGAAGAAAATGCTTATAAGCTTGATGTACCTAACTCAGCTTCTAATAGGAATATTTTTAAAATTCTTTCACTGTTGGAAAGCTGAGATCATGACCATCCATTGTGACTGATGCCTGATGGCCTCACATCGGCCATTACGATTCTACATCGACAAAAGCCGATGTGCTGATCTGATATGACACTGCTAATTCTATTTTCGATGAAACACCCTAGATCTACCTAGGTTTAATAGGGATTTCTCAAATTAAATCTCAAAACAACTGTGTATCATAATATGTCACTATCACAATATGGTACCGTAATAAACACATACCAGTGGCATTCTGGGCATTCTATTGGAAAGACTTGTATGGACTACCAACCAAACCGTGCCTTTTGAAAGTTGCAAAACCTCATACAAAGTCACAAATTACGAAGAGCAACTCCCAGTCAACTCGGCGACAGCGCGGCGCGAGCTGACAATAAACCATCACACATGACTTTGACAGCCTTGTGTTTACATTCACTTACCGGGGTCGCACTAGCACCTGGGCCGCCTCCCGTGCCTTCGTGTTGTGTTTTCTCGGGCCCTGCTGTTTCTGGTTCGTCTATACTAATAGATGCTCTATCACCAGGAGCACTTTTAGGGCTAACACCTCCTCCGCCTGAATCTTTTGGCCTGGCCCCTCCAAAACCACCCTTTTCTGGCGGTGCGGACACTCGGTGGTGTGGTGAGCCAGGCAACTGGGCTAGTTCAAACTCTCCGATGTGTGATGTCCCCGATCTATCGCTTGTGGGACTCTTAGACAATGCTGATTCTGAATTTGTAGGCTTAATAGCCGTATAGTCCGGTTTAGGGGGCTGTGGAGGAGCTTTTTTGGCCCCTATGCCAAGATGTCTCAACAACTTGGCCATTTTCTCTGTTTTGCTTCCTGAATAGTTCTGCGGCGAATGGCAATCTGGAAGCTGATTGGCTTATTTTGTCTAGAGGCCTACACTGAGTAGTGTATTCGTGTACCGGTAGATGGCAGGATGCACCAATCCACTAGAGGACAAGAAGCAACGCAGAAGGAACCTCAGTCGGAGGGTAGAGGAGGGTACACAGAGCTGCCTATAGTCTAGAGGCTAGATATATCTAGCCTCTATAAGCAGCTTTGTGTACTCTCCCGATCCTCTCCCGATCCCCTCTAAAGGGAGTGATCATTTTTTAACAACAGGGGGGGGGGGGGGCCGAGGGGGGGGGGGGGGGGGGGGGGTGGTGCCTGGTGGGTTTCCGCGCGAAATTTTTTACCCCCCCCCCCCCTCAGGGAGTGTTCATTTATTAATTACAGGGGTGGCGAGATTTCGCGCGGAGGGGCGAAACATTTTTACGCCCCCCCCTCGAGAGCGCGTGTAATGTTTCGCGCCCCCCTCGCCGAAGGCGCCGAAAATGTCCCCCCCCCCCCCCCCTTTGAACTATAGTAGGCTAACGCGCGGGCTTTTAGGCTAAAAAGGGGCTTAAATTTTTACGCCCCCCTCAAGAGGGGTCAGAATTTTTTACGCCCCCCCCCTCAGAAGAGGTCGGAAATTTTTACGCCCCCCCCCAAACCCACCACCCCCCCCTGTAAATAATAAATGAACACTCCCTTACGGCCGAAAATCTGCCTGGTGGGTTTCCGCGCGAAATTTTTTACCCCCCCCCCCTCAGGGAGTGTTCATTTATTAATTACAGGGGTGGCGAGATTTCGCGCGGAGGGGCGAAACATTTTTACGCCCCCCCCTCGAGAGCGTGTGTAATGTTTCGCGCCCCCCTCGCCGAAGGCGCCGAAAATGTCCCCCCCCCCCCCCCTTTGAACTATAGTAGGCTAACGCGCGGGCTTTTAGGCTAAAAAGGGGCTTAAATTTTTACGCCCCCCTCAAGAGGGGTCAGAATTTTTTACGCCCCCCCCCCCTCAGAAGAGGTCGGAAATTTTTACGCCCCCCCCCAAACCCACCACCCCCCCCTGTAAATAATAAATGAACACTCCCTTACGGCCGAAAATCGGCTCGTGCGCGAGCCCTTTGAAGCAAAGTAACGCGCGGGCTTTTTGGCTCAAAACAGGTTAAATTATTTTGACACCCCCCCAAGAGGTCCAAATTTCTTGCCCCCCCCCCGGTCAAGGGGTCCAAATTTTTAAAAATTTAAAAAATTTCATTTAGGGTCGATTCAGGTAAGGGAGTGATCATTTTTTAACAACAGGGGGGGGGGGTTGGTGGGTTGGGGGGGGGGGGGCAAACAAATTCACTCCTATAGTTAATACCAGAGGATTTGGCGAAGCCGCTAAAGAGAAATTTAATTGATAAAACTGTAGGGGGTCATTAGGAGGATGGACATCTCTCAGGGGGGAGCCCCCCTAAATATTCTGTGGTTGGGTTTATCACCTCCAGGGTTGTCTGTCCATCATAAAATTAAATGACTACCATAAACCTCTGAAGTCTAAAAGTGTGATTATTATAAGAAGGTGAGCTGCTCCTAAACTGCCATTCAAATGGGTTGTTTCAATGGTGTGAGTTGATGGAATCTGATATTAATGAGCTAATACCTAAAATTGGGGATAACAACCTCTCAGTGGGGAGTTTCGCCAAATTCTCCGGTCTTGACTAGGTATTTTGATTTGATTTATCTTTATTTCATGTTCATCTTACTTTACAATTACATCAAGCTCAGAGGTATTTGTTATAAATGTTCCAATATTCACTTTACAATAACATCAGTAGGCCTATACTAACTTTGATGAACACTTAAGGGGCCATTCAAATATTACGTAACACAATTTTGGCCACTTTTTGACCCCCCCTCCCCCCCTTGTAACACACTGTAACAAAATGCCAGACCCCCCCTCCATAATTACGTAACACAGGCCTGTACCCCCCCCCCCCGCCACATCATTTTGCCCCCCTTCTTTGAACTATAGTAACGTAGAGCTTTTTGGCTAAAAAGGGGCATAATGTTTATGCCCCCACCCCCCCTCAAGGGGGTCAGACATTTTTACGCTCCCCCTCTCAGGAGGGGTCTGAAATTTTTACGCCACCTCCCCCAGTAAGGGAGTGTTCATTTATTAAAGCTGCTATATCCTGCTATGGCATGAACTCACTTCTGCTGCTAACGGCGCCGCCGTTAGCAGGCATTATATAATCAAGAAATAAAACTCCTCCAGGTCTAATCCACACATCTCCTCTTCTCCAGGGCTCTTCCCTGCCCCCACCTGCCATATCTTGGCTGTTTTGTGTCCAAACCACAACATTACATAACACACACACATAGTAATCTATCCATCTCTTTGTAGATGTAACCATCCTTTCTATTACCACTCCCTATGACACCACATCACAGCAGGAGGTCTGAGCTGCTCACATGGGGTCAGGGGTCAGAAACCACCTTCTGTGACCCCTACTGAGCATGAATAATTGTGGATAACTTTCACTTTGTGCTTGGACATTGACCTAAGATTGTGTAACCCATAGTACTCTTAGTGTCTTTTCCATCCACTAGAGGGGGTGTCAATGTGAGCAAGTATGTCCAGTACACGCCAGTGTAGCTTTAATTACAGGGGGGGTGAGATTTCGCGCGGAGGGGCGAAATATTGTTACACCCCCCCCCCCCCCTCGAGAGCGCGTGGAACGTTTCGTGCCCCTCCTCGCCGAAGACTATAGTAGCGCGCTGGCTTTTTTGCTAAAAAGGGGCTTAAATTGTTATGCCCCCCCCCCTCAAGAGGGGTCAGAATTTTTTATGCCGCCCCCTCAGGAGGGGTCGAAAATTTTTACGCCCCCCCCCCCCCAAAACCCACCACCCCCACCCCCCCCTGTAACTGATAAATGAACACTCCCTAACTGATAAATGAACCACAGACCACAGGTGCAGGGTATAGGCCTAGATGTCCTCAAAGTCTGAAACCAGGTGAAACTGATTTGTCCCCCCTCCCCTCCCAACATCATTTTAACCTCCTTAGGAGTGGTCATTTTTTAACAACAGGGGGGGGGGGTGGATTTGGGGGGGGAACCAAAAAAAATTGGACCCCTTGAATGGGGGGGGGACCAAAAAATGTTGGACCCCTCTTGAGGGGAGGACCAAAAAAATTACACCCCTTTTTAGTGGAAAAGCCTGCGCATTACTATAGCTCAAAGGGGTCGGCAGCGCTCAATTTCAACCTGCCTGGAGGGAGGGACTGAAGAATTTTCCACCCCTCTTGTGGGGGGTACCAAAAAGATTCCGACCCGCTCGTGCGACAATCCACCGACACCCCACCCCCCCATTGTTAAAAAATTACCCCTCCCTTAGTGCAAAAAGGGGAGACCTGAGGTTGTGCATCCTCTACCCTGTCCAGTGTTCCAAGATCGGATCGGGGTCAGGAGATGAGTCCATTTCACAAAATCAATACCTTTTTTTGGCAGGGCAGGTAGGGGGGAGGGCCAAAATTTTGTAAACAATATTACAGGAATGAGGTGAGAGATACATAGGCCTAATGTTGCTGAGACCTGGCTGTTAGATGGGGCCCTTGATGGGGGGGTCCCCATGTCGCATGTCGGATTTAAGAAATGACCATGTCGCATGTCTATGTCGCTTAAAATGCTCATGTCCCATGTCAATTTGAGAATTGTCCATGTCCCCTGTCACTAAGCCTCATGTCGCATGTCACTAGGCCTCATGTCGCATGTCGATTTTAAGAAATGCCCATGTCGCCATATCGAATTTAGGGGTCTAGAGCCATTTAGATGGTGGTGCATTTTCCCAAATTAGAGATTTCTTTCTTGTATATATATTTTTTGAGAATTGTTATGTAACAATTGGCTAGACCCCCCCCCCCCTCCCCCCTGTAAGACTTTGTAACAAACCTCATGACCCCCCCTCCCCCCCTATGCTGTTACGTAATATTTGAATGGCCCCTAAAGAACGGCTGCTTCTTACTCTGTTCGAGTAGTTTGGATATTTAGCAGCCTTACCTATTATATATATTTAACCATAGTAGATGGGCTCACACAGCCAGGAGAACAAAATAACACAGTCATGTATTATCACTTGGTTGCTTATTCACATTCAACCATCATGTTAAGCTCAACATATACATCGGGTCTGGGATGAAAACCATTGGTGAAAACACATGTATGAGTTGGTTGATTATTTAAAAAGAAAAATATTACATTTTAACACAAAATTTTTTTTATAAAAGAAATACCAGATCAATATACTATCTGCCAATATTATCACTTAGTTTAGGTGGTAGGGGGGGTATGAGTGGGATTTATTTTGCTACACTTATTGAAATTTGGTTTTTTTTATTTGAAGTTTAATTTTCTGCGTTAACATAAATGCGTCGAGAGATTCTGAATTTCTTTCAGGGGGATCTAAACTATTGCAAAGATTGGCAATCGTATACTCCAAACATCGGAAGATCAATTCAATAAACGAAATGAGGTTCATTTCAAAAAAAAAAAAAAAGAAAAAAAAACATCTTGTATATGCAGCACCATTTGGGGTATGAAACTTCAATACTGGACCGTCCCAGGCTCTTGTATTGAGATTCCTATTGTCCCTGTATTTTTCCAAACTAGCTCTCCTATAGGCTTCCTTCATTTGGTGATACAGTCAACTCCCTCTAATACGGACACCCTTGGGACTATCCAAAAATGGCCGCATTAGTGAGGTGGCTGCACTGGAGGGAGTCGGGGCTAACGCTTTGTAGTACATGGGATGCAAGCTTAAACCTAGGTCTTAATTATAACAGTGTTTCATTTACAAGCTACATGTATGTACATCGCTATATCAAGTGTACCAGGCATTTTCGTTTATGATGGTCAATATTTTTGTTGACAATTAAAATGTGTGAGCTCCTTTATTGACTTATTTGAGAATGGAGGGGGGGGATGTGCTCCGATTGACAAAGACAATAGATTTGGTGCTATACCCCCTCTCCCCTCCCCCACCCCCTCCGCCGTCACCTTCCAGTCAGTCAAGCAGAACATGAGCGGGTTGTGTCAAGTGGTGATGCTCTGTAGGTGTTAAAGCTAAACTGTCCACGTGTCATCTGGACGTTAAACCACCTAACAATCAGCATCCCCCCCCCTCTTCAGCTTGCTCCTCACACATTGCATATTTCTATCTAGCATCACATTACTAATACAAATAAATCACTTGTTACACATTGTCAGTCAATTGCTACCCATAATAGGCTATTTCGGTCAGTGAGTGGTTGAGCAGATTATTCATATGGGAGGACGGCCTAGTCTCTTCAGTGAGTACAAATGTAACCGGAGTCCACATGTAAACTGGTTAACGGACATGCAAATCAAGATTTCACTGAATTATTTTACAGATGGCCGCATTAGAGGGAGTAATTCTTCATTTGGGACTGTAAAAAAGGTGGTCGCAGGGCAGGGTGGCCGCATTAGAGGGGTGGCCACATTGGGGGGAGTTTGTTATAATAAAAGAAAGGGGAAAACGGTTGGGACTTTCCAAATATGGCCGCATTGGTGGGGTGGCCGCTGTAGAGGAGTGGCCGTTAGGAGGGAGTTGACTGTACTCTACTCTGTCACTCAACATATTAAAGTTTGCTTCCGTGTGTACATCATATGTAGGGGTTCTGTCATGTGCCCATTGTGCAACTTTAAGACCTCTATTCTGGGCCTTTTGTAATCTTAATTTTAACTCTTTTTTTTATACCCGCATACAGAATATCTGCATATTCTAAAATAGGCAAAATTGATGTCTTATATAACAAGATAGAGACAGGCTTGTTGATAACTGCATTCAGACGTGCCAATTGGTATGTCCTAAAACCTGTTGTTCTCAGCTGGTTATTGACGAACTTCTCAAATGTCAAAGCCTCGTCCAAAATTACCCCCAGATATTTATAGCTTGAAACCCCAAAAATTTTATTGCCATTAACATTAAGCTTACAATCCTTCCATTTGTATGTATTTGCAAAGCACATAAACTTTGTCTTTTTGGCATTAATCGTTGACCTATTTTTCCTACACCACTTTGTATACCTGTCCAAATCCTCCTGCATTTTCACATTAACATCTTTTGAACTATCACCTGACAAATATAACACAGTGTCATCGGCATAGAGTAAAATTTTCACATGCTTCATGATATTTTCCACATCATTTACATATAATAAAAACAACAACGGCCCCAAAATGGAACCTTGTGGGACTCCACAGCTTATTTGTAGGGGTGGTGACTTGACATTATTTGCTAGGGTACATTGCTTCCTATTATTCAAATAGTTTGTTAACCAGACCAGGACTTTTCCCCTTAAACCATATCTTTCACATTTTTTTAATAGAATTTTGTGGTGGACAGTATCAAACACTTTTTTTAAATCAATAAACACTGCTAACGTTTCCCTTCCCACATTTCTCTCCCTTAGTATATCATCTGTTAATTCCCCTATAGTTTGAACTGTAGAACATTTTTTCCTATATCCACCTTGCTTATCGCTTAAAATATGTTGTTGGTCCAAAAAATCCATTATGTTTCTATATGCTATTTTTATTAGTAATTTGGAGGGTAATGGAAGTAGAGAGATTGGTCTATAGTTTTCAACCTGGGTCAAGTTACCATCCTTGGGTATGGGTATAATTACAGCTTCCTTCCATTGTTGTGGAACTATACCAGTGTCAAGAGAGGTTTTAAAAATGTAGGTAACCTGCTCACTTAAAAACATGAATGCATCCTTTAATACTTTGGTACTAAGACCATCAACCGCAGAGGTCTTATGTGTTTTGATATTCTTTATAAGCTTAATGACCTCTTCTTCGTTTGTAGACCAATTTTCCATGTCAACTTCTCTCCTTTCGAAGTCTGGTACCCACACATCATTATTGCCACTGGCTAATTTGATCCCTATGTTTGTGAAATATTCATTAATATAATTTGGTACTTCAGGATCCTCTAACAATTTCTTGGTCTCCTGGTCTATTAACTTAATGATCGCCTTGGATCTTTTTCCCAGGCATTATCTTGTTGAGTTCATACCAAAATTGCTTGGGATCATTTTTGTGTTCCTCCAGTAACCTTAAAACAAACTCCCTTTTACATTTATAGCCATCCCTGGATACTCTGTTCCTATCAGCTTTGGCAATTTTGATTCTCTCTTTGTTTTTGGACTTTTTTGCTTTGCTTGGGGCTCTGTATATGCATACCAGGCGTCTATCTTTCCCACCTCTTACATCAGCCAGTTACATAACCTACACTGGACTCCTGTACTCCTCTCTTTCTTTAATAGTCTCCTGGTCACCACAGACGCTCTGGGTGTCAGGTTCCTTTACCCAGCTCAGGTCAATTCTCATCTGGTAGCCTATGCCTAGGAGTGAATTTGGACCCCTCTTGGGGGGGGGTCAAAAGACCTGTTTTGAGCCAAAAAGCCCCGCGTTAGGCCCCCTACTATGCTTCAAAGGGCCCGCGAGCCGATTTTTGATCCTAAGGGGGGGGGGTAAAAAATTTGGACCCCTTGACCGGGGGGGGGGGGGTGTAAAAGCCACGAGGCTCATGAAGAAAGTGAGAAAAACAAGAAGAGAATTGTTGTTCCTATTATTGAAGTTAATCCTCCATACAAACAAAATATGGCTTCCAGCTCTACAGGTTATGGGTCCAAGCATCTGATGTTTGATGGAGATGAGGCAAAGTATGAACTGTGGGAAGTGAGGTTTCTTGGCTACATGAGGAAATTGAAACTGCTTGATGTTATTGATGGGGTAGGAATGGCATCTGTGGATAAAAAGGCTGAGGCCTTCTCTGAACTAGTACAGTTCCTAGATGACAGGAGTTTATCTCTTATGATAAGGGATGCAAAGGATGATGGGAGAGAGTCTCTGAAAATCCTCAGGGCACACTATCAAGGAAAGAGTAAGCCCAGGATAATTTCCTTGTACACACAACTGACATCCCTACAGCTAGGCCCAAATGAGTGTGTCACAGACTATATGATAAGGGCAGAAACAACTGCAACTGCATTGAAGGGAGCTGGGGAAAATGTCAGTGATAGTTTACTGATAGCTATGGTGCTAAAGGGACTGCCTTCAGAATATAAAACATTTAAAACTGTGATGACCCAGAAAGATGACAAAGAACATAAATTCAGTGAATTTAAAGTGGCATTGAGAAGCTTTGAAGAGAATGCCAAGTGTTCAGGATCTAGATCTAACGAGGACAGTATTATGAGAGTTGGAAATGACAATCGCGGTGTTGGTAACAGTAGGCCCATTATATGCTTCACCTGTGGGCAACCGGGGCACAATTTTTTTGAATGTGAAAGCAAGGAGAGAAAACCCTGTTGGTGTCGGAACTGTAAGACACTAACTCATGACACTGAGTACTGCAAGAAGAAGGACTGTCAATGACACTGACAAACCGGACACACACTCTTTTGTGTTTCGAGTGAATGTGGACATTTCTAGTGACCAAGACAAAGCACATAGTTTGCTGGTGGACTATGGTGCAACTACGCACATTATCAACGACAAGTCCAAGTTTGTGAACTTTGACGAAAATTTTGACCCCGAGAGACACTTCATAGAGTTGGCCAATAGTAGCCGAACGAATGGTGTTGTATTGGGTAGGGGAACCGCAAGTGTTTTATTAAATGATGCAAACTGTATAAAACAAGATGTGTTGCTTGAAAATGCCCTGTATATCCCATCCTACAGACAAAATATTTTTTCAGTGCAAGCTACAGCAGTAAAGGGGGCCTCAGTAAGTTTTAATGCGAGTTCTGCCGAGTTGGTAGCCCCAAATGGTACCTCATTTGACATTGAAAAACACGGTAGGTTGTATTTTTTGAACAATGTAGTATCATCTGAAAATGAAAAATCTAGCACTCCAAAGGTTCAATCCCACACAGTGGAAGAGTGGCATAGAGTTTTGGGTCACTGTAACATTCGAGATGTTATGAAATTGGAATCTGTGGTAAAAGGGATGAAGATCACAGATAAAGGAAAAGAAAATTTCAATTGTGAAACTTGTATTAAGAGTAAAATGACACAATCTAGGAACAGGGAGGCAGACAAGAGAGCCACAGCCCCACTAGAAGTCATGTATTGTGACCTTGCAGGTCCTGTAACCCCTGTAGCAAAGGAATGTTTCAAATATGCACTGTCATTTATTGATGATTATACTGGTGTAAATATGGTGTATTTCTTGAAAGAAAAGTCAGATACCACAAAGGCGACAGAAAGATTCTTGGCAGATGTATCTCCCTATGGGAAGGTAAAGTGTGTTCGTTCCGATAATGGTGGGGAATTTATCTCTGCGGAATTTGAAAACCTATTGATTAGGAATCAGATTAAGCATGAGAAAACTGCCCCATATTCTCCACACCAAAATGGCACTGTGGAGAGATCTTGGCGTACAGTGTTTGAAATGGCAAGGTGTCTGATTTCTGAGAGTGAGTTGCCAAAGGAGATTTGGACTTATGCTGTTATGTTTAGTGTATACACTGTGCAGGAGAAGAAGAAGCTGGATGACCGCAGTGAGAAAGGTATTTTTGTGGGTTATGACAAGAACAGTCCAGCATACCTTGTATATATCCCGGAGCATCGGTGTGTACGACGAGTGAGATGTGTGAAGTTCACAGACAGATTTGATGAGTTCAATCAAATATCTGGTCCCTTGTGTGAAGATGATGATGAGGATGATTATTATGTCAACATGCCTGACCCAGTCATTGTTGTTGATCAAAATGTACAGGAGCCTATTGTTGATGTTGAACATGAAAATGTGGTTGACCCAGTTGTTGAAGGTCAGGTTGATGTAAGGCCGGAAAATGTCCCAGTTGTCGAAGACCCAGTTGTTGGAGGTCAGGTACCTAATGAGGAAAATGCCAGAAGGTATCCGAGGCTAAACCATAACAAACCCAAACATCTTGATGTTTATGTAACTGATGATGTAAAGGCCACTGTTCACTATTGCTACACAACTGTCTTTTATTTGAACAACCAAGCTAAAAGGTCATCAAAGTTGAAGCCACATCACTATCAGAGACAATTTGTAAGACCAAAACCATACACTTCAACTCGAGTATGTCCCAACAGCAGATCTTGTTGCCGATGCCTTCACAAAGCCGATGGCTAAGCCCAGGCTTGGTAAATTCCTTAATGCATTAATGGGTACATAAAATGTAACTACCATGTCTATATCATAAGTTGTATATCATAAGTTGGTTGATGTACAAGTTGATGTATAAATCACTATTGATTTATCGATCATAAGTTTAAGTGGGGGTGTTGAGGTTAAACTTACGTGTACTTGGCACCTCTGAGTGCGGGAAGAATGGTACAGTGCTGCCGCCCTGGTGGTGGTTTATAAAACTAAAACGTTGACTCTCAGCAGGTGCTGTGTTTTACTGTTCACAATAAAAGGAGAGCCTTCGCCGACTTCCTGTGAAAGCCACGAGGCTCATGAAGAAAGTGAGAAAAACAAGAAGAGAATTGTTGTTCCTATTATTGAAGTTAATCCTCCATACAAACAAAATATGGCTTCCAGCTCTACAGATGTGGTGGACATGCGGAGATGGTAGTGGGTGTATGGAAGTGGTAGAGGACGTGAGGAGCAGGTAGTGGACTTGAGGAGGAGGTGGTGGACGTGAGGAAGTACTAGTGGATGTGAGGAAGTGGTAGTGGACATGAGGATGTATATGGACGTATGATGGGAGTCGGATGTATGACAGGTTGTGCCCTATGGACAGAGGGCCTATGGCCAGGGTGCCGGGGGCCTAAGATCCAGAGGGCCTGAAGGCAGGGGGCCAATAATCAGGATGCCTTAAGGCAGGGTGCTTAAAATCCAAGTACCTAAGTTCTGTGTACCTTACCTAATAGGAATAAGCGGCCCTTTAAGCCTATTGCTGTTGATTTTTATACAGACTTGATATTGCTTCTTGGATGGTGCTGCCTACTATGTATATATGTGTATATTTATGTGTGTGTGTATATAGGCCTGTAGTTTGTCTAGTACTACTAGTGTGAACGCATGAGAACAAAAACCAGACAAGGTAAAATTAGACTTTAATATACGGCGTCTTTATTAATGGAAAACGCTCAGGTACTATTTACTAGTACAACACTATGATCAGAACTGGATCATAAATAGTACAGGGAAATAACACTACTCATAGAGTTAAACCCGGAGTGCAGGGTGGTGTTGCCTCAGCAGTCCCAAACCTGACTGACTTCCAAAAACAGGCATACATACATGAACATACAAGTTAACATGCACATAACAGTTTATATCAACAATAGTCTTTGTATCAAAACCATAGTCCCGTAGGCACATGATGTAAAAACTGTCCATCTGATAGTCCTTGACTAGCAGATAATAAAAATAAGGCACCAATAACCACCTTGGAAACTCAACACATTACCTACTACTCTTCAGCAGTGGTGCGAAACCGTGTGGAGTTAGTGTCCTTTATATATAATAATAAATGGAACTATAGTAGTTCCCACATCCTCTGGTGAAGAATAGTTTGTATATAAAATCCATAAATGCAGATCCTAAATAAGGTGGGATAGATCGTCATCCTTATTAGGGTGTTACTCCAGTAACTAGCAGTCTATGGTGTTTAGAGATGAGTATAGTCCTACACTGGTATAGTGTAATATCATCTCTTGTGAAATACAATATAAAAAGGTAGGTCCATGCCTCCATATATAAATACATCACAGGAAGGCGATCCTTAGTAGAGTTCACAGGTCAAAAAGAAATAAATGACCACAGGATCAGTAGCCCTGGCCAGCTTTAGAATCGTTGAGAACCGACGGTTGTGGCTCGGTAAGCCACGGTAGAAGTGTGTGGTTGCCTCCGGTTGGTGGCGGTAGCGACTCGGTAAGTCACGACAGCACCGTCAGTTTGCGTCTCGTCTGGTCCAGGGGCGTGTAGCAGCGTCAATTTAGTTTTACCTCCGAAGGGCGTAACAGTGCTCCCCAGAGGGCCTGATAAGGTAGGACCTTCAGGTGTCCATAGGGACACCACCGGCCGGGGTTTCCGCCTTATCAGGGCTTTCCTCAGGTGTGGCAGGTGTGGTAACAACCACATTTGCCACAACCTGAGGGGAAGGGTCACCCACCGCCAGGAGTTATTCGGAGTGCGGTTTGCGCGGGTCGCAATAGATATTATCAGTGGGTTTAAAACCACCCCTGATGGTATGATGGTGGTCACCGACTACTATACTAAGTATACGAGAGTGCTCCCTCTGGCGGATCATGAGGCAGCGACCTGTGAAGGGTTGGGGATTGCATCTCGGGGTACCCCTAATGATGCATAGTGATCAAGGACGGAAATTTGAACCTGATCTTTGGCAGGAAGTGTGTCACCGGCTGGCTATTTGTAAGACAAGGACCAATCCTTATAGACCTCAGAGTGATGGAATGGTTGAAAGGTTCAACCGGACATTGATCCAAGTGTTAAAATCCCTGGTGAATGACAAGATGGACGATTGGGATGAGCAGTGTGATTATGTGTGCCATGCATACAATAGCACTGTCCATGCTAGTACTTCCTGTTCCCCGAATTTGTTAGTTTTCGGGGAGGATCTGATCATGCCCGCTGATCTGGTATTGGGGGTGGTATACCGGGATGAACTCGGATGAGTCTGAGTCTCCGAGCCGCAGCAGGGGGCGTAGGCATCATCGTCGCCACCGAAGCCGTCGTCATCGCAGTGTGCCAGCAGGGCCTTTGGGTAATTATGAGCATGGCCTTTTCTTAGAGGAGGGGGGAAAAGTACACACTTATGAAAAGCTGTCAGTTATTAACCTCAGGTTCTTGAAAGAGCGTCTGGAGAGTGGTCAAAATGTTTTTTCTTTGGTAGACCACATGATTCGGATAGCTGAAAAGGCTGACACAGGTTTATTTACGTCGGATGCCATGATTGGTTTTGATAAAGCTGTAAAGAAGGAAGTAGCTATGCTGGGGCGTAAACAATTCAAGAAAATGGGGCCGGCACTTTCTGACAAGCATTTTTCATTCGTCAAAACACTAAGTTTGCATCAGCGCAGCGTGCCGCGGCAGCTGGTGGGTCCAGGCAGTCTGGTGGCAAGGGTATTTGTAAGAGTCTTAACTCGGCGGCTGGTTGTGCTTACACAAGATGCAAGTATAGACATGTGTGTAAGAGTTGTTACTCGGCTAGCCATAGTTTGCCAGATTGTAGCAGCAGCAAGTCAGAGCAGAAGTCTTCTTCTGCAGCGGCTTCTGTGAGTAGTAAATGAAATGAGGTAGCCCAATGTTCTATGGTAGGGGGTCGTGGTATTGAGGATTTTTCTCGGGCCCCTGGGAATTTTGACATCGGTTCTATAGGAACAGAATGTATGGGTAGAAAAGATGGTGTCACGTCATCGGGGAACTTAGCAGAACTGGTGGTTATTGAGGTCGAAAATGCATTAAGGGAGGAATGTATACCTATTTTTGTGGTAGAAACAGCGGGCCTGGTGCCGGTGAGTGTGTCAGAAGGATGCATTTCGGGTAAATGTTCCTGCAACCACTCTATCGGGGCCAACCAGGCCCAATTGTTGCCGTGTAGAGCGGCAAAATATTTATTTGATGACTCGGAACCACTGGTTAGTTACGAAGATCGCATGTTTTTGTGGGATGGTTTGGTAGACGGTTTCTGTATTGTTTACCCAAATTGTGATGCAAAATATTGTTGTGAAAATGATTCCGTTCTCAGTGAGGAGTTCAGACATCAAATGTATGATACAGTTGTCAAAGAGCTAGCGGAGGGTAAGATATCTATTTCCAAGGGGGTTCCTAGATGTGTGTATTCTTTGGGTGCAGTGGAAAAATCAACGGCAAGCTCCGACCGATTACAGATTATAGTCGGCCGGAGGGAACTAGTATCAATAATTTCATGGAGACTACATATCATCCCTTTTCGTATAAGTCAGTGGATAACGTAGTGGAGATCCTCCAGAATGGGGATTTCATGGCAGTAGTGGACATTACGTCGGCATACCGCTCAGTCAATGTTAAGGCAGATCATTCCCAATTCCAAGGTTTCAAGTGGGACTTGGGGGAGGGGGATGTTTATTACTGTGACAATAGATTGTGTTTTGGTTTAAAACGTGCTCCTAACATCTTTACCAGTCTATCAAAATTTGTGGTTACAGCAGCAAATAAGCTGGGGGTTCATAGGGTAGTCAATTACCTTGATGATTTTGTGGTCATTGGGTCAACGTATGAGGAGTGCTTAAGTCATAGAGACGTTCTCATCAGTATTCTTGAATTTTTGGGGTTTGAGGTGGCATATAGAAAAGTGACAGCTCCTAGTACGTGTACAGTTTTCCTAGGTATTGAGATTGACTCAGTGGCCATGGCTCTATCATTACCCAAAGATAAGGTGGACAAGCTCCAGAATGCTATTAGAAAAGTTTATGATGACAAGCATGTGGCGAAAAAGACCCTTGAGAAAATAGGGGGTCTCATGTTGTTTTGTTCGACAGTGGTGCATGGAGGAAGGACATTCAGTCGTAGCCAGTCACTTCACCAAAATACAATTAGACGAAATGACTCGACTAGATTTTGATTGTTGGTTGCAGTTTTGTGCGTCTTTCAACTTCAAAGCTATGATCCTTCTCCCGCCTGGACCCATTTCTATTGTGTCAGATGCATCAAACCGAGGCTATGGGGCCTGGGCAGGCAAAGATTGGTTGTTTGGCTTCTGGGATAAATCAGTGGATTTTGACGAGGGGTGTGGTCACAAGGTGGAGCCGCCCTCCATCGATCTGAGGGAGATAAAGACTAACATAAACATCTATGAATTATGGCCTGTCGTGAGAGGGGTCCAACGTTGGGCTCCAATACTGAGGAACCATAGAGTCTCTATACTGACGGATAACATGAGTGTCTTAGCCATGATAAACTCGGGTCGAAGCCATAACAGGACATGCATGGCTTGGCTCGGAGAGCTTTTCTGGACTTGTGTTGTCTTTAATCTGCAGTTGTGGGTGTCCTACATTAATACTAAAGAAAACACCCTCACTGATCAGTTATCGAGACTGGGCTACAAAGGAGTCCCAGCAAAGTGTAGGGAGACCCTCAAGTCAAAGAACATGACATGTTCTTTGACTTGAGGGTCTCACACACATGCTTAATCTGCATACGGGTACGGGCTGGAGAAAGCTACATCGTTCCAGACATCGGCAGCATCCAAAGGGACTGTGAGAACAAGGAAGTTTCAGCTCAGGAAATATTCTAAATTTTGCAGGAAATATGGTCTGGTTAAGTTTCCTTGCACTGAGAAGCAGGCTTGCTTATATGCCGCCTACCTGGCTGACAAACTATCGTCTTCTTCGATTGACAATTATATGTCTGCTATTTGGATCAAACAGAAACATTTAGGGTTTAAGGTTGAACCTGAAACATTTATTCTTAAATCTTCTGTAAAAGGTATTCACAGAGTGTGTAAGACACATAGTCCGTTATCCTTTAACCCCATGTGACTTGTTAAAAATGTATCAACATCTTAACACTATGTTTCCAAGTGATTTTGTGTTTTGGAGTGCACTAGTTTTTGCTTACAGGTGTGCCCTCAGAGTGGGTCATGTAACAGGTTTGACTCATAACATAAAGGCAGGTGATGTGGTTTGTGATGACAAATTCATGGTGGTAACTATAAAGTCTTCCAAAACGGACCAATTCGGTCTGGCCCCTCATGTGATTACTGTTAATCAGACTGTGGACAGTTATCTTTGTCCGGTTTATTTTGTCAAAGAAATTTTTAGAATCTAGAAACCAAGGAAAAATTATTTTCTTTTCCGCTTGCCTACTGTGGACGGGTTCAAACCGTTAACTGATTTGGGTTTTAATTCAAGGTTAAAAGAGTTGTCTGAATTGATTGGGTTAAATTCTGGTTTAGTTAGCAACCACTAAGTCAGACATGGTGCTGCTACCTTTTTGCAGGGCGGCAGGTCTTAGTACGAAGGATATCAAACTAAAGCGCAATTGGAGATCATCTTCAGTGTTCAAATATCTTCATCCATCGGTCTTTTTTAAGTTGAAGAAGGATGTACAGGTATCAACTTTGTTGTCAATTTTTTCTTGAAGTCTACGACTTGTGTTTTGGCGGTGTTTTGGCCTGATTTTTTTTTTTTTTTTTTTTTAAGGTTTGAAAGGTTTTTATTGCCAAATTACAAAAATTACAATTCGTGGTATATGTTATGGCAATAAATGGTGATTCCTTATTCAATCTTTATAAGGCAGCAATTGTTCACACATGTTTGGATGAGACAAAGATGAATGTTTACAGATGATATAAAGATGAGTCATACAGTTGATATTTACACAATAATAAATAAACAGAACATTATATACAAACATACATACAACAACCTGACCGAAATTTTGCTGATAAGTATTTTAGAAAATTTGGGAGGGGGGGAGGGCTTTACATCAGTAACCAAAGAGTACACATAGATAGGAACATGTATGTCTAAAAAATGCCAATAAGGCATATAATGAATCATTCCGTGAGGAATATTCGCATGAGGCAATTCAATCAAACCAAGCTTGTGAAGGAGGGGCCGACTAGTTTCTTGATTAATACTACTGCAGTGATCAAAATCAAAATTTTTAGAAATTTTAGATGACCACACACCTCATGTCGTCCAGAAACAGTCATTATAACTGCTTCCAAGAGGAAAATGGGGTGCATTCAAATTAAAATCATATACTCGTCTCCGACCAGGCGGTGTTTTGGCCTGATATTTGTATGAATTTCGCCAAATCACCGTCTCTGACTTCTTTCTTCACATAATTTTTGATATTGACTATTATCTGTGATGACCAATTTATCTGTGATATAACTTATTATTCTGTGATATAAATATCTGGTCGATATAGCAACACTTAATATTACAGCTACTGAGCTTATTGATAGCCCTCCGCATGATGACCACATCTTATAGACCAATTCCGTATCCAAATGCCGTATCATACGGACATCCACATTGATATCCTGTCTCTTTTACAAAATGGTACAGAAACCAGTCTACATTCCGGGAAATCCCTGGGAAATCCCTTTCCCACGATAGATTTGTCCGTATGATGCGGGGCAGAAAAGAGACGTAGGGCCTACCCAGAAGCAGTCTGCGGCAGAGTAGTCTTGGCGCGCCTCAAGTCTCCAACGTAGCCTTCACTCTCCAGCAGAGGTTTGGTACTGACTAACTATGGGTGGCAGCCATTATCCACCAGTGGATATTGGAGAGTGATGGAGAGCTGTTAGGTAGCTACTTGGGTTACCATAACTAGTATATTCAGGAGAACGCGTGGCGTAGAGTTGATGATGAGGTTTATTGTACACAAGTGCCGTTGAGGGTGGTACACCGAAGAACCCTCAAGCTGGCACGTCCAGTGGATATTGTAGGTAGGAAAGTTTCTCACTGGTCAGCAGGTCATGGTATACCTGCCTCACAGTGATGTCGTCATACCCTGCTGGGGTGGCGACAGGTGTCTCAGGGTGCATGACCCCAACCCACCCTCCCACCCTCCCACCCAGGGGGGGGGGGGAGAGGGGGCATGCGCGAGTCACCCAGACACCAGCACTCTCCATGTGTGGCACAAGGGTTCATTGGGTGCATTGTGAGATTCCCACAATGCAGATTGTAAATGTTGGGGTTTCAGTGCATCCACCAGCACCCTGACACATCCCCACACACCCACTTAGCTCCTGGTGAGTGTATCACAGCCATATAGCTGTGATATGGACTTGTATGTAAGGGAAGGTGTGTGGTGGACAACTGAAACCAACCATCAGTAGAGATGGTTTCAAAAGGTGAGTGTCTCGACGGCAGCAGCATGCCAGGAATAACTCGTACCAGGCTCAAGAAATCTCTCACCAATTTGGAAAGGAAAAAGGTTTTCAACTTATGTCAGTACCGGTATATAGAGGTGGTGAGAGATTGTTTGCAAGCTTGAATTTGTTTAGTTGAGATTTTCTAAATTTGAAAGGTCTTAAAATTTTAAGTGAACAATTAATTCAAGTTGTAAGAGGCGATGCTCGAGGAAATTGTTTAGTAAATATTTTCTGAGCAAAAGAGTTTTGGTACATGGCTGCTTGCTGACGTCCGGATCCTATATGTTAACGGATTCTCAAGGAAGACTTTGACAGAACAATATAGATAATAGTCTGTCAAGAGTCTTGGCATTTGTCTTTTGTGTATAAATGTAGGCCTTAACATGAGGTCGTAGTTAAAAAAAGATTAATGGTTCATTCAGAAGTGATTTATAAAGGTAGTTGACATTAAAATATGTTCATAATTATTTTTAAGCTGAACAACTCTAATTATAATTCCAGAGGCCTCTTTGTGCAAATTTGTGTTTACCCATGGGGTAAGCATGGAGTAAGACTTTTAGGTCTTTTAAGGTTGAGGCATGGCTACCAACAAAAGGACAAATGCAAACAGTATAAGTAAAAGAAGAGTATGAGTAAATATAGATATTATAAAACATTTGAGCCTTGACCCTTGTTAGGTCTGTACCTGAAAAGGTCAGTGCCGGTCATGCTAACGGTAAGTTTCTAAACAAACAGGCGCGACCCCACTATGTGCTTGGGTCTTTTATTTCTTAAATTTGGAAAATGGTCAAAAGTGTGCCTAATGGTAGGTAAATAAAGGACAGGATAAGGTTGTATCAGTAGGCTCAAATGGGCACCTCTGGTGCTCAGTATAAAACTGTAGCCAGGTATGGGAGCTGGGTGTGTAACATCCAGGTGCCATGCCATGGGTACAAAATAGTAAAATTTAACTGGAAATCACCTGTCTCCTGACAGTTTACATCTTTGTCATGTTTTGAATACAGTGGTATTTGATATATGTAACTAACATGACACAAAAATAAGTGTTCACACAGGACTAGACTAGAGAATACACTTTGGTATGGCTTCCAGCAGGAGTGGCCAATAATACTGTTTTAGAACATATCTGAATGTGACATGGGTGTTTGCTCCTGAGTTTTTACCCTGAAGAGGGGAGATTTAACCCAATATTATTTTGGTTAACAGGAAAAAGGTAAAAAATAAAACAATTATATAAACATGCACGAGTACACTCTGTTTTTGGCTCGTCCTGGGCAGAGACGGGTAGCTTTACTCTTCTCTGGTCAGGAGGATTTTTTGTATTATAGAAAAATAAACAAAACAGGGTTGGGTTTTTCAGTGACGTCCAGAAAAACACACACAAGTATGGGCGTCCCTGAAAAACGTCCATACAAATGGGGGGCTAAAATATAAATGTCAAGGTAGTGTCAGTAAACCCTGTAATCATGTGTAGGCTAAATTCGTGCTATGTACATGGAGCTGTGGGTTATAGTCCTGCAGTGTAAACTGTCTGGAATGCTGCCGATGTAGGCTCTCTGCCAGTGTTTCATGGCTTGCAATGTTTGTCATCTAGCTATAAAAATCACACAATGTCGGTACTTGAGTATAATATTAGACCATAGGTCTCAGTGTTCGTGGAGCTGTGAGGTGCCCAGCGGGGCATTGTGGCTAGGTCCAGTGTCCATATTGGTTATAGGTGCAATATGCTTTTAAAACATAAAAATAAAAATCTGGTGCGTGAGGCAGCATAGTATCAGGGTGGAGGTTATCATCCTCCGGTAACCCTGCTTCGACTTGGATGGGTGCCCAGGACCAGCCTCTATAGGGGCGTCCATCTTCACTGACAACCATACCCATTACTAATTTAAACAAAGCAATAACACAAGAAAAACACATGGTTCTGAGTAGTCAGTGATTAGCCGGGAGGTAGGAGTGTATAGTTATTAATTATTATTTGCAGGGTCGTCAATGACTAATTGCACAGATAAGTCGTGATTCTGGCCTGGATGAGGTAGACTCAGCCGGTAGAGGTGACCCTCTAAGGTCCTCCTCTTGGTTGTCATCTGTTTTTGGTGACGGGTCCCTGTGCCCTGGTGGGAGACTGTTCAACAGATCTGCATGGAATATTAACTCATAGCAGATGCGGCAAAGTCGGCGGCGATACCAGCGCCGTGGAGAGTCAAAGTTCCTCCAGTGTGGGTCATAGTTGTGGTGCCTGAAATAGTCTGGCGACCTTGACCATGAGCTGTCCAGCAAGGACAGTTCCCTATTATAGGGGCTGGTTGATCTGCGACTGGTTGTTTCGTCATAGCCTCTCGACAGAGGCCACTCAGTAGCGCTGTCGCTGCCCTCTGGGGAGTGGTGGTTGGATGACTGCGACCACAGCCCGATGCTCCAGGGTCGCCTGTCAAGGTAAGCAGGGGTCCTTCAGGGGGCTGTCAAGTATGTCAGGTGATTCAGCCCTTGTTGTACTGTCGGTGTTGTGGTGTTGGCGTGGAGAAGGATGGTTTGTGGTCTCCACGACCGAGCAGTCAGAATCCGGTTCAGCGCCCTGGAGGTCTTCTGGTGCCGCGCTCCAATCCGGAAGGAGCGCGTCATCACTTCTGGAATGGTATGGGGAGATGGTGGGGCTGATGTATCTTCGCTGTGTATTTGGTGACGAGTCAGATGTTGGAGTTGACTCGCCACCTGCTGACAAGGGTTCGAAGGGGGCGTTAACCATGGAGATCTCCAAGGTGTTGGGTCTCCTAGGTAGCCTGTGGGGTCTTCTAGGTCTGGGTGCTGGAGGGTAGTGAGACCTTCGTCTTCCTTCTGCTAGGGGATGCACCCAGAACCTTCTCTCGTCTCCCATGTTCACTGGAGGGGGGAAGTCTGGTTGTCCCCTGTTTGTCGAGAAAATGACAAATTATTTAGAATTATTGAAGTTGACATTGTGTGGGTTTTTAAGGTGCAACACAGGCAAGTCTCTCTAGACTGAACACAAATCATGACAAGCAGGTGAGGTCAGTGTGAGGGCAAAATAATCATAAATTATAAACGAAAGGGGTTATTTAGAATGATGATATATATAGGATGTGTTAGCATCTGTCTCAGTCTCCATGGTGACGCAATGGCAGATTGGTGGGCGACCACCACAAAGAGGGGCGAGCATTTTGATTTATTTTCACAGAATAGTAAAGAGAATTGATTGTGTTACAGCAAGTTTCTGAAAATATTTGTGCCTGAGTGGAGTTTCAATGGCATATAAATATTGTGGTATATAAGTATCATAGTCCATATTAGGATCTGGTCAAATTTTTATTTCAGAGAATTGTTTGTGTAAAACCCGCCCAGAAAACAGGTCACTTGGTTGTAAGTGTTCAATGTATATGGGTGTATCATTGTGCAGCTGGTGTGAGGGCAGGGTCTATTTGGTTGCGGTTGATCCCGCCAGGTGTCTGTAGTGTCAGTGACGCTAATTTGCATAATTTATGGTCTATTGAGGCTCCTCTACCGGTGGCGGTTCCGATCTGGGTCGAAGTAATGCCCAATGGAATGCTCTGCCACCTGCGGTGGATTTGTATCGATATGGGCGAGTGAGTATCTAGTTGCAAGGAGGGGGTAAATGTCTACATGAATCTAGAATCATGATTAAAGTTGGATTCAATTTGATAGGCGTTGGTGGCTTCGATAGGGGCGGGAAATGGGGGTTGACATTTATATGCATGGATGTTAATTTCGCGGCAGGTAATGTTAATATGTTATCTGTGTAGGGGACTCGTCTGCTGGATGAGGACTGTTGTGGCGATGGAGATGCTACAGTACAACTGTTCCTCGCCCACGGGGGCTGGACCGTGGCGTGGGACGCCTGGTTGTCACAGATGACGGCTGGTTTTAATTCCAAAGAAAAAAAAGAAAAATAAGAAATCAAAGAACAAAATTTTAAAATGGCAGGAAAAATGGAATTTATTGTGTGCCAGTCAAAAATAAAACAGGCAAAACAGGAATGATTTTTCTTTTATGCCCGCTAGAGATTTAATAATAGGGGCCTTTAGTGTTGGTATTTGTTTTTCAGGCGTTATGGATGGTTGGCGTTAAGTGGATGCGCAAGGAAGGCGGAGGATTGCCCGTCGATGATTCTGTTTCTCCAGTTTGGGGTTTTTGAAATCAGACTAACACTGATCAGAACTGCCTATGGGTAAACTTGGATCTTAACTGATAACCCTGATGGAAAAAGCAAGTGATGCTGACTATTTTGTGATTTAAGGGTTTATGAAAGATAATTACAGTTAATTGACGATCTGAGGGCTTATGCCGATGAAACCCGTTTTCATTGGTTGCAGTTATCAAGGACAGAATCTTTGTTGAGTCTCTAGTGTTTATTTTATTGATAAATAAAAATGCAGCCGCCTGGCCTCCGAGAGGTCACGTTTATCCTAAATGTTTAGAAGTTTGTTTATTATTAATTTTGATCTATAAGTCGAAGGTTGCATCAAAAACGGCCATCCCCACACTAGCCATAGTGTGGAAAGGGACTGGAGGAAGGGCAAGTGGGGGGGGGGGGGTAAGCTATTGGTCGGGTGCTGTCAAGGCACACCTGCAATGTGATCACATGCTCTGTCTTCCTGCCCCGACTGCCGCCGACGAACAGGTAACTTAACCTAGAAAGTAATATTAATCGCCAACCATTGGAGTCTGAAACAGTAGGCTGTTGTTTCTTGGCCTGCTCCTCCTGGGCCTCCTTAACGATAAGCTCAGCCTGATTTATCAGAAAATCGCAGCGTGCCGACTCATTGTCACTTGGCAGAACTGGGGCACATTTAGGATTGTCGCTTTTGGCAGGCGGGCTCATGATTTCTGGTCCTTTTACTTTTGAAGAGGCCAAGAAATTGTCGGCCTCCACAGATGATTTTACCTTTGGCACTGCATCATTGTCAGTCGCGAGTCTACACCGTGTGGCTTCCGCCGGGAAGTTGGCACTGGTAGACCGCTGCAGCTGGAAGCCATCCAGGGTGCCGGCAGCAGACCTTGATGAGGTAGGGGTGGGGTGGGCTGGGGTGTCCTCCTGTATTTCAAACCAGGTGGAATTGCCTGTGGTGTGGGTCTGGTCAGGTGTGGGGAAATCTTCCCAATTCGAGTGGTTGTTCGGGTCCGCTGGGATTTCCGTATGTTTCCCATTGCACACCATGACTAGGGTCAGGCATGGATTCTCACCTCTGACTGCCATAAGTACTGATGGCAGCTTCACAAGGGGAATCAGTATACGGTTGGGGAGGGCAATACGCTTCAGGAAACCGTTCAGTGTCATTTTGAGGTCCCAACTCCAGTTG
Source organism: Harmothoe impar (assembly GCA_947462335.1). Lineage (NCBI taxonomy): Eukaryota > Metazoa > Annelida > Polychaeta > Phyllodocida > Polynoidae > Harmothoe > Harmothoe impar. Next base: position 33,756,287 of record OX381709.1, on the reverse strand, counting down.
ACCATTAAATGGCGGCCGAAGGGAGCTGAGACACGGAGACCGGAGTGGGGTGGGGCAAATCCTCGTACTGCTATAGAATTGCGGTCGTGGTGCACTGGTAGACACTTTAACACTATTGTTTTCCATCCATGGCTTAACTTAACCCCAAAATAAGGGTTCCGGTGTAGTGTGAAAGTGGAGGATGGTGAGCATCGGCCGCAACAGCGATAGATCTTTCTCAGGATCCACAGCAGCAAGATGGTGGCTGCTACGCCGAGGATTGCGTCTAGTGTGATCCATCTCGTGCTCGCTGTGTCGTTAATGACACAATCTTCTAGGGCATCTTTATTCTCGGCAATGCGAGTCTCCCACCACTCTTTGTTGTGGTCTTGTAACTGCTCGCGCCATCTCTCAAAATCAGCCATGGTAAGGGTAGGTGATTGAAAAATGGCAGGGATCAAACCGAGCGCACCGAGTTGCCAATGGGCTGTTCCCGCCAAAAGTAGGGAAATCCCCGCCAGAAGCAGCGCCACGGTTTCGAAAACCGGGTGCGAGCTGAACTTGTTTAAAAGGGCTAAATCTGGGCTCAGTAGGGCGTCTGGTGGGATGTCTAGGGCCATCTGATTGGCCATGTCAGCCAGGCTTCCAGCCGACCTGACCAATGAGGCAGCCTGTTGCATGTGTAATAAACGATACTTTGTGTCTCTATGATATGGTAGAGTATCAATTAAAGAACAAAGTCAACACAGTTCGGATCAAGTGTTTACAGGTTGCGAATCAATAGGTTTATTCAAGAACCTAGACAGGCAGTATCTATGTGTGCGAACTCCCTATAGAGTTCGGAACAGGTCAGTAGGCGAATCAGCCGTAATGATCACCGGGTCTCCTCACCAGCATGGCTCAGAGTAACCGACGAGTCCCATCAGATGCTGGGTATATATAGGCAGCTAGCCTGCGCGCGCACACGCAGACCGGAAGCCTATAGCGACCTCTGTCCACACCCCAAGCCCAAGGCAGGTGTCGCCACCTGCCGTCGGACTGAAGGGTTCGGACTGAGCTCGCAACACAGCATCCAACAGAACTCGTCATATAACAACCCGTATAACCCTAGCCCCTACACTACCCCCTACCAGATAATAACCGGGAGGTAAATAATTAAGGTTAAAGTCCGAAAACACTTCGGACTGGCATTATCTTATAAATACCACCTTAGGGGTTTAATAGTTATACCTTAAAACAATATGACGTATTCTGATGAACACAATAAGGCATTAATTACACACATTTTATATATATAGATCGTAATAACAATTACGCCCCATTCCCTAGGATAGATGGAGTTAACCTATACATATAGTATACAAACACTTGAAAAAGTACAATATCACAGTAAAAAAATTTCGTCCCTCCAGGACCCCGAGCTATTTACACTCGTAATGAATAATACTATAAGTGATAAACAATATCACTTTTCTTATGGATTTAAGAAATAAGTACATATTATAGTATTAACATAAAGGACATCATACGTGTTTTAGTGTCGAAGATCCGGATCTTCTGTAGATGGTGCAGCATTCCGCCCGGCTTTCGGAACCTACTTCATTCAGCTCCTACTCACCGGAACGAGAAAGTTCATAGCTCATGCTCGGGAGCGTAAAGGTAATAAAAAAAAATAGTCCTGCCTCCAGGCGATCTTCGGACTTATAACAAGGAGCACTCGGTCCTGATATGGAATGTCTTATATACATATAAAAAAAACGACGTATCGGATCCTCGTTGGTAACGTGCTCCTGCCCCGAGTTCTGCTTTCTCTCTCCGGATCTCCTCCTCCTCTTCCGTCAGTGTCTCCTGGCAGACTGGATCCTTGCGTAGCCAGCCTGCCTCGTCCCGCTGCCCAGATACTCCTCCACCCCGTTCGAGGGTGTTCTGCTGATGGGGTTGGTATACTTCGAATACCCCCCCCCTTTCCTGATCGGATCCTGTGATAGGCTAATCCTATCCGGATTCTGAATCCTCTGCGGCGTCGGTTTTAGCCGGCGCCCCCTCCTCATCGGAGTCAGACTCAGCTTCAGCCAGAGTCAGTTGCTGGAGCCAAAGCTCAATTTGAGCCCTGGTCCCGTCCCACTCGTGCATCTCATGCGCGAAACGATCCCTGAACCGATGACGTTCGTGGTCCAGCTTCTCCTCGGCGTTCTTAGTTGCCAACCTCTGCTTCTTCCTTTCGGATTTAGCAACCACTTGTTCAGTCCGAGCTCGCTCCCGCTCCTCCTGAACAGCATCCACTGCCGCTGCCTTCTGGACCGCGACTTCCCTCTGATGGAGATGATGTACCGTGTTAAGGGACAACATCGCCACCTCCTGACTGAGTCCGGCAAGCAACTGGTGAAAGTTGTCCTGCCATTTGTCAAGTGCCTCCTGTCCGGCTTGGTACGAAGCAAAGTCGGCGGGAGGGAACGAAGGAGGGCCCCTTAGTCGCAAGACTAAACGTTCCTCCTCCGGAGTCTCTGGAGGGAGATCCGGGGTCTTGGTAGGTTTCAGTTTTTGTTTCACTGAAGCCTTAGTCTTTCCGGTCTGAGTGAGGGTCTGCGACTCCTCTCCCGGGACCAGATCACTAGTTATCAGCGAAGGATCCCTCCATGCTGGTGTTCGGATCCTCCGGAACAGGCCGAGATGGCCTGCCCTGAGGGCCCGTCTTCCAGTCTGTACGAGTAGAAGTGAATGCCGGGCCTTTATAGCCCGGATCCGCCTTCTCCATAACGGACTGTCTGTCATCCGTTTTAGGTCTTTTGGCATCGGTCGGCTCCGAGGACTGGTTCTGCCTCTTCGAAGCTTTCCGCACCTTCTTCGTACTTGTACGTTTCTGGTACTCTTCGAATTCTTCGAAGAGCTCGCCGTCCGGAATCCGGATGTAGTTGCCGTCCGGGTTTACTTTGTAGAATACCCGGACCTTTCCTTTCTCGTTGGAGCCAAAGTCCACTTCGAGATTCTCGTTTTTGCCTACTACACCGAAATGGGAGTAGACCTCTGCATGGGGGAGCTGAATACGTTCCGCCGCCATCTCCAGGGCCAGGCCGTGCTTCTTAGCAAGGTGTCGGATGATGTCTGCTCTAGTGTAGAACAGACCACCATCGGGACAATTCTTGCTCCCTCTCGGACCCACGCTCAGGCAGTCATATCGCATGAGATGACGTACATGGTGTCGGGTGACGTGCCTCGCGTACCTAACCTTGGTAGGCCAAGTTCGGGGCGCTTCCAGAGTCTCGTCAACGTTCTGACAATTCTCAAAGGGGCACTTGCTAAATGGATGCCATCTCGCCATTGCCCATGCCAGTTTAGTTTTCTGGAGATGCGAATGGTATTTGGTACTACCAGTTCGGACCTTCTCCAGCAACTCAAAATGGTACAGCTGTACCGACTTGTCGAGGGGATCCGTTTTGATCCACTCTTCATCATCAGAGAGACCGTCAGGACCCACCTCTTCCGGATGGTGTGAAGAACGTTTGTCCTTGATGCAGTCCGACACACACATAGGTTTAAAATATTTAAACCCACTGGCGGCATTGGCTCGGAGTGCTGTCCTCACCAATACCTCTAGTTCGTCATCCGGGATTGTTTCTTCATCCAATCCCTTCAACACTAGTTCCACCTCCTCCTGGGATTGACCCGCTTCGAGAGATGTCACCTTAATGGTCTCCCTCAGGACTGCGTCCCTACGGTTGGCCTTCTCCTGTCGACTAGTGTCCGCACTCCTAGCCGCTGCTGATGTCTGTTGGATTATTTCATCCTCCAGAGTTGCATCCAGAATAGACTCCTTGGTCTTCTGCTCTAATCCCGAGCCAGCTTCATTGCTGGCGTCAGGTGCCGACGCTTCTCCCTCCGGTTATGAACGACTTTGTACTCCGATGCGGTGAGCATATCGGATTCCAAAGCCGCCACAACCTCGGGGCGACCTTCCGACTCAGCGACTAGGCGAGCCCTGCTAGCCACGTTACTGATGTTTTCCATGGCTGCCGTTAAGCGGTCCGGGAACCAGGCCGGGAACCTAGCGGACAAACTGTCCAGCCCCCGGAAGGTTCTCATCTGGATCAAGTCGAATGACTTAGTCTCTGCTTTGCTCATCTGATCAATGATGGCCCCTCTTAGGATGGTTGGGACGTCGGCGTCTTCCTTGTCCCATTCATCATGTCCGTGCGGAGGGAGGATGTGAATCCCCGACCCCGACGGACCACCACCCGCGGCTTGGTCCTGCTTACCGGCTTCTTCTGAAGTATCCATTTCGGATGGCTCCAGAGTAGGCTCAGTGGTCTGGAGAGGCGGGTCCACTCGGGTGGGTACCTTTCCCTGGGGAGGTAGATCCACTCGGGCGGGTACCTCTCTTTGTGGCTGCAGTGCAGCCGGGTGCTTCAAGGTGATGGTAGACAACACCGACTCTATGGTCCGGACACACTCAGCCGCAGATGTAGCATCCATGGCCTCCTCGGTCCGGGGTTGCTGAGGAGTAACTGTCGTCTTCGGACGACCTCCCCCGTGTCCGGCCCCACCAGCGAGCGCAGCGGCTGCAGCCGCCACTGCCTTACTGCTATCCAACCCTTGCGAGAAGAACAACAGATCGGTGGTCGGAGCCGGAGGAGCTGAAGACCCAGCCGTCCTGGCACCATCCTTCACCTTATTAGGGATCGGGATGGATGACTTACTGGGGCCCGGAGTCTTGACAGCTGTAGCGCTGGCAGACGTCTGCCCCTTCCTCGGCTGGTCCTTAGCGGCGGGCTTCGGATCCGTCTTCTTCTGATCCTTCGGCGCCGTAGCAGTGGCAGCCTTAGAATCAGTCTTCTTCGGATTCTTTGGTGCCACAGCGGCGGCAGCCTTGGAATCTTTTTAGTACTCGGAGTACTACCCTTCTTGGGGTCGGGCTTCTTAGGCTCGACCTTTACCGGTGGCTTCTTCCCAGCACCTGCGTGCTTGAGAGCCTTAGTGCTAACCCTAGAGTCGGACGACTTGGACCGATCTCGGGTAGCACCCTTCCCACCGCGCGTCCTCGGACGTGAAGTGTCTGAATCACTGCCACTTTCCATAGACAGTTTCCGAGCTACCGTCTTCTGGAGAGAGGGAGAGATACTCAAACTGCACATCCGGGATGGTCGTACAGCAGTCTCGGAGGGTCCCGGCGCTACTTCGGAGTAGGCGATTCCCTGCAGCAGTTGGGAGTCCTCACTGCCCTCGGGCGATGGAGACTTCCGAATCGGCGACAAGGCCGGATCCACTGATAGATCCGCCAGAGTCGAGCTGAGCTCATCACCACTCGGGTTCTGAGCATCCATTAGCTCCTGGACGGCCGAAGCCGTCTCGGAGTCTCCGGTAAGTTCGGACTGACGGAGCTGCTGCTCGGCCATCCTCACTTTCTCTCGTTGTCTTACGACGGGGGAGTTTGACGGGGAAACCGAAAGTTCCCCGCCGCCCTCTTTTGTCTCAGACCAACTAGAAAAGAGTACTCACTGCTCACAACTCTTTTACTGACTTTTCTCCTCTTCTATACGTCCAAAACCCCAACTTCGCCGCTGCCGACCGACACCACGATTGACTTGGGTGAGCCCAAAATCAATATGGCGGTTCCCTCGCTTTTGTTTTTAAAACAAAGCGCATGCGCGGCGTCTCGCGTGATTGGACGCGATCCCGTTATCCGGTGTGACCCAATTACAGTTTAATCAGGTCACGACCTTTCCCGCCCGCATCTCAGGCTCTAGGGATCTCACTGCCACTAGGGCGGCTCCACAAAAGTCAAAATATACTTCGAATAAAGAGCTCATCAGGAGTATTAGTGGATATATATGGGAAATCGAAGATTACCCCACCGGATTATCCGTCCACCACCCTCGGGGAGCACTCTTACATTCTTTTCTATTGACTCTGAGCGCCCCTGTTGGTAGCACACACATAACATATAGGACAACACAGGACACCACACTCGTTGTGTAAACAAGCTAGGTTACAGCCCCTCTAGCCACCAGCCTTGGGCTTCGCCGAACGGGATTACCGCCCGCATCTAGTAACCTGGCCGAAGGACACTCGTTCTTAACTAAAACTCCAGCCTTGGTTTTAGTTTTCCGTGCCCTTCTTCCTTCGCCTGCCGAGACTTTCTTTTTCACGGTCTTTCGGAGCTTCCTTCGTACCACCTTCTTAGGGGGATCCGCCGATACCCCTTCCAAAGGTACAAATTTAGCCTCCGAATTTTCATTCCCCACCTCCGTTTCCGGGGTGAGCTCCCTCCCAGCCCAAGCACGCAACCGAGCCACATGGCTCGTCCGGATGCGTCCTGCTGCAGACTGGATCAATACAGTCGTCTGACTGATACACTTGACCACGGTATGTGGTCCATCCCAGTTATTTGCCAGTTTGACGTTACAGAGCGGTTCATGCAGTCGGATCACTCGATCCCCCACCACAAACCGTCGTAATTTCAATCCAGTGTCATAACCCACCTTCTGCCAATTCGCAGCTTTGAGCAAATGAGCCCTAACTGACTCGTAGGCGAATTTGAACCTCTCTCGTAGAGATTCCACGAACAGCACCGTACAAGGTGCTTCAGGACTGATCCCTACCACTCCGAATACTAAATCCGCCGGCATGATCAAGTCCTCCCCGAACACCAAGAGATTCAGAGTGCAATTTGTCGAAGTGTGGACCGTATTATTATACGCATGTACCACAAATTCGCACTGGTCATCCCAATCATCCATATGAGAGTTCACTAATGGCTTCAAGACCTGGATCAAGGTCCGATTGAACCGCTCCACCTGTCCGTCGGACTGGGGCCGGTACGGATTGGTCCGAGTCTTGCATATCGCCAACTGATGGCACATAGCAGCCCATAACTTAGACTCAAATTCCCTCCCTTGATCGCTATGTAACATCAAGGGAGCCCCCAAGTGGAGGATCCACCCCTTTACCAGTGCTTCCGCACAAGTAGCAGCAGTATGATCCTCAAGTGGGTACACTCTGGTGTATTTTGTATAGTAGTCAGAGACCACCATCATACACATATTTCCCTTCGGAGTGGGTTTCACCCCACTGATAATGTCAACAGCTATCCGAGCAAACCTCACTCCGAACAGCTCTTGTTGCAATGGCAATTTCCCCAGTCCAGGACCAGGTTTGCCTAGACAACAAGCAGGACATGTCTCGATCCACCTTAAAAGGTCGCCGGACATTCCCGGCCAGTAATATCTTCTACTCAGCCGTTCCAAAGAGCGTTTCTTTCCGAAATGCCCACTAGTGGAATGGCCGTGGCAGTAGTACAGGATGTCTTTCCTCATAGCAGCCGGGATCACCATTTGTAATACCCTCCGCTTCCCGGGACAAGACTTCCACCTGCACAACAACGAATCCCGAACCTCCAGTTCATGGAACTGAGCCAGGAAGCGTCGCATTTCACGGTTTTCCAGCGATATTTCAGGTCTCACTGGACAGACCCCAGTAGGGACAAGCTCCCTCAGTCGTGCTATGGTAGGATCGGCTATCTGGTACGTCCTTATAGTGTCGGTGGACCAATCCAACAGGTTTTGCAACAACCCATCATAAGGCAAACGCACACTCGCTACCACAGCATTGTGAGCACCACAATCCCCACACTCCGGACGCACACAACGGCGAACCGGACGTCGACTTAGGCAGTCAGCATTGATATGCTTCGTGCCCGCTCGGTGCTGGATATGAGAGTTCTCCAGTCCGAACTCGCTGAGGTGATTCAACCACCGACCAATCATCCCCTCCGCGTCCTTAAAATTAAGGAGCCACCTCAAGGCAGAATGATCAGTTCGGAGTGTGAAATTCCCTCCATATAAGAAGTGCCGAAACTTCTTCGTGTACACCACTACAGCGAGCAGCTCCCCCTTGGTAGTACAATAATTTCTCTGTGCCTTGTTCATACTGTTACTAGCGAACGCCAGCGGGACCTCTACTCCGTCCTGAATCTGGGACAATGCGGCCCCGATGCTCTCATTGCTCGCATCAGTGTCAAGGATGAAATGCCCCTTCTCCGTAGGGTATTTCAGCACTGGGGTGGTTCGGAACAATGCCTTAATCTCTTTGAAGGCATCATTCTGCTCCATCCCCCATGGGAAGGGTTCTTTCTTCCTCCCCGGAGTCCAATGGCTCAACTTTTGCAAGGGTTGAGACACCCTAGAGAATCCGGGGATGAAGTCCCTGTAATAGGAACAGAACCCTAAAAAGGATCTGATATCCTTTGGTCCTTTCGGAACTTCCCAAGTCTCCACGGTCTCCAATTTAGCCGGATCAGCCTGCACACCCTCGGTGGAGATGATCCGGCCCAAATAGACCATGGACTTCCGAAAAAGTTCACATTTCTTTGGCTTTAAAGTCAAACCATTGGACCGAATTCGCTCCAATACCTCTCCGAGGTTCAATGCACACTCTTCAAACGTCTTGCCGAAAATAATGACGTCGTCCAAGTAAACCAAGCACTTCCGCCACAACAGATCACTCAAAAGTGGCAAGGGCGTTGCACAACCCGAAAGGCATCAGCTCAAACTGATACAGTCCAATGTGACTTGTAAAAGCCGTTTTCTCTTTATCCTCCTCCTTCATCCCGATCTGCCAATATCCGGACTGCAAATCGAGGGTGCAGAACCATTGGTTCCCACCCAACGAGTCCAGAGTCTCATCAATCCGGGGTAGAGGATATGCATTCTTTTTGGTTACCCCATTCAGGCGTCTATAATCAATACAAAATCAGATAGACCCATCCTTTTTAGTAACCATCTGAACCGGACTGGACCAGGGGCTAGTGCTAGGCACGATCACCTTCTGTTCCAGCATGGTTTTCACTTGTTCTTCAACAACCTTTTTCTTACCCAACGGCAAGCGTCGGTAAGGCATTTTGAACGGCTGTGCATCTCCCGTATTGATAGAATGCAACACTTTGTCAGTTCGGCCCAAAGGCTCCCCCTCCACTTGCCATGCATCCTGATACTTCACTACCAGCCTCCTCAAGGAATCGAGATCCCTCCGATCCGTCAGATCCGTTTCGGAGATCATTTTCTCGAGTCCATCACTCAAAGCGGTCGGAGAAGGGTCACCCTTCATGCTCACATGACCAGCAGGCATTACTGCCTCACTGGTGAACACCTTCCCCAGTACTGTATCCTTTTCCAGATACTTCGGTTCTAACCCGGGGTTAGAAACCGGCACCACGGTCCAAGCACCATCACCCACCAGGGTGTCCATGCCTGTCAAACCGATACTACCCAACATGGCCACATCCGGCTCCACAACTGCCTCTTCCTTTCTCCTAAGCCCCTTGCTTCGGACCAGCACGTCACACGTCTGTCCGGGAGGAATCTTTACAGTTTGGACCACCGTTGCCACTGTCGACACTTGTCGGAGCACACATTGCTCCACCGCACGGTACGGGTGCTCTATCTGGAGTACCCCTGTACCAGGATTCAGGACCGCGTCATACAACGCCGAAAAGTCCAACCCCAGTATACCGTCATCTGCAATATCCGCAATGGTGGGAGAAGCCACATACTCCTTCCCCCCAATCCGGAGCGGTATGAACGCGCGCCCATACGTCTGCATACTCGACCCATCGGCTGAACAGGCGTTTACTCTTGTTTTGAAGTTATCACGACTGTCCGGCATAAGAGCATAGAAGTTAGAGGAGATAAAGGAGTGGCTAGCTCCCGTATCTACTAAAAATTCGCCCGCCCTACCGGCCACAGTAACAGACACATACCACCGCCTCCCCCCCAGCGGAGACGGGTTTACAGTGAAGCGTTTAAAATCCTTCGGAGCAGCCAAATCAAGGCCATGTTTCTTCAAATGGTCGAAACATGGATGATCCGGGGAAAGCTGGGTACTCCCTACCCACACGGTGTCTGTGACAGCCGCAACTTCCTCGTTCCTATCCGTAATGGGCCTCCCTGCCTCATTGCCGGGCAACTGTTGGACTGGAATGTTAACCAGGCCGGCATCCGAACCCCTCAAGCTCGAAGCCACCCCTGATTCCCTTCCTGCCTTCGGAATTTCACTAGGCTCTACCTCTCTGGTATGTTGGCGTACTTCATCTCCAGGGGTTGTCCGCTCGCCTTTTCGGACCACCCCCTCTAGTTTCCCTCCTTTCCGGGAACTTTCGGGCTCGGAGCTGTACACTCCGCAGCAAAGTGACCGATCTCCAGGCACCTATAGCACTTGGCGGTCCTCCGGTTGATCTTCCTTCTGTTAGGCTGCGTAGCCCCCTGAATGGAAGTTGTCATTTTCTCAAACAGCGCTGTAAAGAACGCTGCGTCCATCATCGGAGCCTTCTGATCCGATGACTTAAAAAGGCGTGGGATGGTTTTCCATTCATTTGACTGTTTCTGAATGGTCAACAACTCCATTTGAGCCATCTGCAGACGTTCCTGTATCCTGGCTTCTCTCATATCGTCGAAACGACGCTCCTCCGAAAGGACAAATCTCCGAGGGGTCGGAGCGGCTGCTCTTGACCCACCGATGTTGAACATCGACAGGCTCATTTCCTCCAATGAATGACTCATTGCTTCGGGACCTCTACCATTGGTGCGCTTGCTCCGGTTTGAACATCCGCACTCCTGGTGGGGGTATCTGCCTCATCTGCGGCACATAACCCCTCCGATGACAAGGCTACAGCCTCATCGGGAGACCTCGCTGCTCCGTCCAGAGCACGAGGTCTGTGCAACTGCACAGGCTAACCTGCGTTTCACTCAGAACTGGTCACGGCACCAGTGTAATAAACGATACTTTGTGTCTCTATGATATTGGTAGAGTATCAATTAAAGAACAAAGTCAACACAGTTCGGATCAAGTGTTTACAGGTTGCGAATCAATAGGTTTATTCAAGAACCTAGACAGGCAGTATCTATGTGTGCGAACTCCCTATAGAGTTCGGAACAGGTCAGTAGGCGAATCAGCCGTAATGATCACCGGGTCTCCTCACCAGCGTGGCTCAGAGTAACCGACGAGTCCCATCAGATGCTGGGTATATATAGGCAGCCAGCCTGCGCGCGCACACGCAGACCGGAAGCCTATAGCGACCTCTGTCCACACCCCAAGCCCAAGGCAGGTGTCGCCACCTGCCGTCGGACTGAAGGGTTCGGACTGAGCTCGCAACACAGCATCCAACAGAACTCGTCATATAACAACCCGTATAACCCTAGCCCCTACACATGTGTTGCAGCCTGCGCCGCTCCACATCCGGCATCGGATGTGAGAAGGGAAATTTTGAAATTGAGATTCCTGAAACATTTAGTGGTGGGTTGCCGAAATGTCTCCAAATTGGTAGGTTTATCGCATAATGGATTATTTGGGGGGCTACCTGCAGAATGATACATGATAAGTTGGAGTTCTGGAGCTGGAGGTGGGCATTTGTGAATACACACTGACATGGCACTGTCACTGCGGACCAGGCCGTGGTGACCAAGCTCTCGTCGTGCCTGTGTGGACACGTCAACACCGAAGAGGCAACGTTTGTTGACAGTAGGAACTGACTCAAGGACACCGGGTAAGCTGCTACTGTGATGTCAGCCAGCAAGTCTACCGTAAATTCACATGTCCTATGTACTGCCTCAGCCACGTTCAGAAACAATGACAACAAACAGGTGGGTGATTCAGGCTTCAGTATAGGTATTGGGAGTGGGCATTCAATGACCACTCCCACTGAGCATGGTTCATAATCTAAATGGTTTGGCTCCATGTAGACACCGTCCATTTTAGACACTGCCAGATGTCTGGCCTTTGTATTGACTTGAGTAATGCCTTTAGAACTTGCATTAGAGGTGTCTATAGGAATGGGGTAAATTTGGGCTGTATATATTTCGAATAATGAGAAATTTCTGCTGATTGGGATGGGTATTTCCAGGCTTAGGAAACTGTTATTAAACCAGTAAGAATTAATTGAATTTGTGTAAAAATATTTGATTGGAACCGGAACCACTTTCAAACCCGGGGTAGCTATTGTCATAGCGAATGCCAATGAGTATAGGGTGTCTTTTAATGTAGATTGGCTAATTAAGTTTTTAGGTAAGGTTCCTGTTTTGAGTATTTTTAATGTGCTGTCCAATATTTGGAGGTCCCTGTTATATTTGTGCATAGATAGTAGCCTGGAATTTGCTGCAGCTAGCAGATAGTTGTTATAAAAATTAATTTTACTTTTAATTTCCAAATCTCTTAAATTCTTCCAAAATGTAATTACTTGGCTAAGTAAACGTCAATGATTGACATTTGGTCTAATAAGGCTTCAATCTCTGCCTGTGTGGCCACACCAAAAAGAGATCTTAATAAGTCGGCGGTGTAATGGGTGCTTGAGCTCCTTCTTGCTCTAGATGGGTTCATGTGGTTTGAAATGGAGTCAATTAATATATTTGCTTTGACGTATTCAACATTTAGCAAGGAGTCAGTCAATGCCGCTATTTCGGCCTGAAAAGGATGGGTAGATTCAGAAATGAGATCTAGAATGGAATCTGGTTTTGAAATTTGTAGATCGGCTGTGATGTTGATTGATATTCTGAGTGGGTAAATGAAATGTTCATTGAGAAGTAGTTTGCTGTGTTTTGTAAACAAAACTCCAAAATTGGTTCTGGCAATGGGGGGGTCTGTGGGTTGAATAGAGGTGGAGGGGCTCACAGTCTGCAGCAGGCAGAGCAGAACCACAGTCCACCTGGAGGAATGGACAAATACCGTATAAGTTGGTGTAAGGTGAGAAAGGAAAAAAATTGTAAATCCTTAAGTGTAGTATCCATCCAAGTGTGATCAGAAAAGTTGTGTTAGCAGGAATCTGTAGTGGTTAATAGTGTGAAAAATGGTGGACCAACCTGGTGTAGGCCTGTGATCTGCCGTAGGCTCCAGGCATGATGGGGTAGATTGGTATAGTAGGGATGGTGGTTTGTTGGGTGGTTGCTGGGGACGTCATCCTCTGCTGTGTGTTCATTTGAGATGAGTAACTCGGAGCTGCTCATGTTTCGGCATTTAAAGGTCAATCCCTGCTGCTTACCAGGGGAGGGGGGGGGGTTTGGCTGCCCAGCCTGATTGGCTGGGACGGGTCAGAATTAATTATTTTGAGGTGTTGCAATAGGGGGTGGGGTGTGTAAGGTGCCAAGGTGGCGAGTATGGAAGGGGAGGGGGTAAGTATGGAAGGTTGGGGGGGGGGGGTTGTTGAAAGTTTGTCGGGGGTAAATGGATTGGGGATTTGGAATTGGATTATGAAAAATGGAGATTGAGTGAAAAAGGGGGTAATTTTAACGCGTCTGATAAATATATATATAATTTACTGGGAAAAAAAAATATGAGAGATTTTTAAGGATTAATTGGTCGTCTTGATCTCCATAGCGTGTTTCGTTGAAAATTGTGCTCAGTTGGCTTATAGATGCGGGGTCCCTAGTGCAGTGGTGTCATCCGTATGGAGGGGGTTAAAATATTCGCGGGCGAATTACAATGTTTTGGATCATGCCCACGTGGACTTGTTCACCCAGGACAGTCATACTTTTGTATGCTGTAAAAAGCCCACAATCCCAGGGAGTACTGCAGCTGCTCATTTAGCCTGCTATCAGTGCGTGGCCCATTTTAATGGCGTGTATGAATATCCGACATTGGGCTTGCTCAAACTAGATGTAAAAATGATGTAGAAAGGCTAAGTTATATTTTGTAGATTTAAGGTGATTTTGAATAAAAGGATCAGATTGAAGAGAAGCCACAGATAGGCAACCCTGAAGTTGGCTATGTTTCAGTCTGCCTATTTCCCTCTAGGCGCGTGCTCATCTCTCATATAAAATCAGTGAATCTGATTTTGGGAACTTATGCTTGGTGTGAGGGGGAAAAATTGGCCTATTTTATCCCTTATAAGGTACAGCGAGATCTCGCTGTAGGCAAATTATATTAGTTAAAACAAATTAAAGATAAGATATTAGGTTCTAGTACCAGGTATAGTTGGGTGCAGGAGCCTTTTTTTTAAAAGATTAAGCCTGTATTAATATATTGAGTGTTTTTCTCACGCCATTTTATCTAAGTCTGCCAAACAGAGGACGTCCTCCCGTCGTGTCCAAGAAAAATAAATAACAGGGTTTTATGTTCTTGCAACCTTCCCCGTCTGGGATTGGTAAGTTCATGCTTTTGCATGCACCAAGTGATACATTGGTCCCGATAGTCGACTGGTTTAATGAATACAAAGACCGCTTCATCTCCATATCGGGCATTGGGGCACTGCACCAGAAAATATATACAAGTTCTATGTTTAGTATGCCCTGACTGAGAAATGAATATAGGAGATAAAAATAATATGGGCAGAAAGAACACGAGAGATTTTGACTAAAAAGCTGATTTATAGTATATTGGATTAAATATAAGTCAATAGAACAAGTGGACTTGCACATTTATAAATTAATAGGTGTGAGTTGTAAGGTGTACAACAGGGCATGTAGGGTGGGAGGATGGGGGTTGGAGGAGGAGGATGGGGGGGGGTAGTGAGATTTGGTAATTTCTGACTTTCCTGAGGTTGTGAAATAACAGGAGGGGCCTGTAGGTGGGCATGTGTTGCTCATGGGAGGGGGGGGGTAAGCAGGTGCTGAATCGGTGATTCTGCCTGGGGGCAAGAATAGCGCGTATGCTCATATCTGGGTTGGCCTTTTCCTAACCCTGGGTGAGGTCAGGTGTGCTCACTAATTATGGTGATTTGAGGGTAGGTGTATGTAGAAAGCACCCCAGGCTATACAGAGTACAATTTTTAAGTGCTCTGCACTAGGGCCACGTGCCGGTACCTGGGTACATGCGTGTGTGTTTAATAATGTGGGGGAAGAAATGTACAGGTTAGGTGTCTGGGCGTGCCCTGTGGGCGTATCAGGGTACGAAATGAGAATTTATTGGGGGCAGTGAGGTATTTTGCGTATTGAATGTGGGTGCGCCTCACCTCCTGAGATGGATTATGCCATCTAGTCTCTGTATCTTGCTGGTAGCCTGGTTGCTTGCCTTAGGCCATATTTTGTACCTCGAACTCGCTGAGTTCTAGTGGGCAGCCTTTTGAGTGGTTGTGACTGACTGGGGCTTGGTTCTTTTTGCTGGTACATTTCTGTTTTTGGGCCTAGCTATTACCTTTTTCAATAACATGTAGCGAGTCAACTGCTCCAAACTTTCCCCTTCTGTGTTTGTTTTTAGCAAACCTAGGACTGCCTCAGTGGGCAGGTGGAGTTTTCGGCCGAGTAGCATGATGTTGGGTGAGAAACCAATGACAGGCGCTGTGGTGTTGTTAAATGAGAAAACAACTGGCTGCACGAAAAAGGGCCAATATTGCTGTGCGTTAGTGACTAGACTAGTTAAGTCCTGTATCAGGGCCCTCAAACATGTTTCAATGCTTAAATTTTGATGCTCGCCTAGGCCTTGGGATTTGCTGTGAAAAGCTGATCCCCTCACATGCCTGATACCAAACTTAGTACACATGTCGCTGAAGTCTTTGCTGGCGTAAACACTGGCGTTATCTGTGTTTAGTACGCTAGGGGTGCCATGTTGGCATATGACCCTATTGAAGAATTCCAGCATAATTGTTGCAGTAGTGTGCACTATTGAGGTCCAAGCTGTGATGTGACGGGTGGCATGATCCACTACAACATGGATGTACCTGCTGCCATCAGCAGCTGGAGCAAACGGTCGGATTGCATCCATGGTGAGGTGTGTGTAGGCTGTTAGCACTGGTTCTCTAAGGACCATGGGTGTGACCAGGTTTTTGGATTTTTTCTTAGTTGTTAAACATGAGTGGCATGTTCCCACAAAGGCATGTACTGCCTTGAACATTCCCCTCCAGTAGTACCTGGATCTCACAGCATTGTATGTTCTAGTGCAACCCAGGTGTCCACCCAAAGTTGAGCAGTGGGTGGCTTGTATCAGCTTTGTCGCCCATATTTCTGGCACCACTATTTGTAGGGTAGGGTCTGCTCCTCTTCCCACCACGGCGTGTGTTGATTTGTATAGAATGCCATGGAATATTTCAAATTGTTCATGGTATAATAATACTTGGCGCGCCAGTGCTTGGTCTATGGGGAGGACTGAATTTCTGACGTAAGAGTACATCGCGCTGCAGAAAGGATCACCGATTTGGGCCCTCTTAAGATCTTCCCCTGAGGGGTTGAATTGAGAGTGATTTGAAAGGAATCTGATGGCCTTCTCAGCAAGGGGTTCTAACTTCCGGTGCAATTTGTTTCTTTTTGCGTTTGCCGAGCGAACAGAGATGATAGGTGATTTGGCCATTTGTGTCGTTTTCCGGCCTCTAGGTTTCTTTGAGACAGGAGGGGTGGGTTGGGGTCTAGTGGGATAAGCGCTGCTGGTAGTGGCTTGGGACTGTGCCCTAGTGAGGGCACTCAACTCGACTTCCTCGCACAGGTTTTGTTCCATTTGCCTCTCTGGGGTGATTTTCCTAGCAATGACTCCCTTTACTTTGGTGCTGCTAGCACCCCATGGTTTGCCTCCTAATGGATTGATCTAGGAGCACCTAGAAGTATGGGGTTGACAGGAATAGGTTCTTCAGGGTAGTAATATTTTGTTATCAGAATTCTAGAAAATTTCAGATGTTTGGCTGGTAAAATGAGTTTTCCCTGGGCTCTCATTGGCACTGGGTCCTCAGGCTGTGGGGGGTAGTCTCTCCTAGACAGCATGTCTGCTACAATGTTGGCCCTGCCCTGGAGGTATTTTACCTCAAAGTCATAAGCCATGATGGTATCTATCCATCTGGCCAAGCGTCCATTGGTGATGTTTTCCTTTTTGTTGAAAAGGGACACCAATGCAGTATGATCTGAATACAGGGTGAAATGAGTGCTGTCCAGATAGTGGTGGAACCTTCTGATGGCAAAGATAATGCCGTGCATCTCTCTGTCGGTCACAGAGTATCTTCTTTGCTGCTCGCTCAGGGAGGATCCAGCAAACTCAATGAGTCTGTAAAAACCATTAGTGTCACACTGACAGATCACAGCTCCACAGCTTGTGTCACTGGCATCTGTGAACACTATGAAGGGCTTTTCATACTCAGTGAATTTCAAGGTGGCTTCCGTGCAGATGCAGTTTTTTATCTTGTCAAAAGATCTTTGGCACTCTGCCGTCCATTTAAATGATTTCCCTGATTTCAGCAGTTCATACAGTGGTTTCATGACATGGGCAAAGCCCCTGATGAATCTCTTGTAGAACTGAGCCATTCCATTGAAAGATCTGAGCTGAGAGACGTTTTTTGGTTCAGGGAAGGTTTTAATTGGCCAAATTTTATCTGGGGAAGGGGACAGTCCCTCTCTGTTTACTCCAAACCTGAGGAAGTCCATTTTGGTTGTGCCAAATTCACATTTTTCTGATTTTAGTTTAATATTTCCTTTTATAAACAACTTAAGAACCTCCAAGTGTCTCTCCCAGCTGGGGCTATAAATAGCCACGTCGTCCACATAGGCCACAGCATTTCTGTATTTACATTTGAGTAGTAACTGCTCCATGACGTTTTGAAAGGCTAGGCCGATGTTTTTAGACCCATGGGTAGGACTTTAGCCCTATATCTAGTACCATTGGCTGAGAAGGTGGTGATGTGTCTGGACTTATCTGATGGTAGGCTGAGTATACGTCCAGTTTGCTGAAAAATCTAGGGCCGTCCCTACCTATAGTGTTCATTAGGTCATCAGCTCTTGGGAAGCTGTATGAAAATGACTTTAGATTTTGGTTTACCCATCTGTAGTCCACAACTGTATGCCATCCAGAGGCTTTGGTTGTGTCGCCCTGAGGTTTTGCTACCAAAAAGGCTGGGCTGTTATATTCAGATGGTTCAGAACATACTTCTAAGACTCCCTGCTTCAGTTGTTTTTCCAACAGTTCTCTTTGAAAAACCTCTTTGTGAGGTGACATCCTATGAGAGGGTCTGTTGCAGGGTTTAGAGCCTGGTTTTAGCTCTAGGGTGAAGGTATTTTCGGTGTTCAGGCCAATGGCATTGTCATTTACCACAAATGCTTCCCTATTGTTTTCTATGATATTTTTGATTTGGGTCTTTTGATATGAGGTCAAATTCTCAGCTACCCTGTACTTTAATGGCTCGTCAGCTGAGGGTAGCTTATGAAGGGGGTCTTCCCCAGTAAACACAACTACGTTATCAGAACGTTATTTGAGTACGTAATGTAAACGTCCAAATGTAAGGGTTGCTTAACGTTATTTAACGTATATAAACGTTATTAAACATATATAAACGTTATGAGAACGTTTATCTCAGGTTTATTAAACGTTACCACCACGTTCACTTACGTTATGTAAATGTTATCATGTGGGTTCGAATCCTGTAACCAGCAATACGGTTTTGTTTGGAAAACATGTTATATTAGGAACTTTATAAGCAGTCGTATTGATTTGCCATATACGAGATAGAGACTGATAGACAGACTTTTTTTATTTATATCATTTAAAAGGTATTATATGACCTCTATTAAATAGGCACACATATTACCATATTCAATCCAATAAGCACCCTACCCATGATATGCGCTTCTATCCATGTCTTTGTCTATCACTTTCTCTCCCACATGGCAAATAAATGAAACATTTTCAGATCTCCAATGTAAAATATTTTCCAAACATAAAAACGATTTGCTGCTTACAGGATTCGAAACCACATAGTAACATTTACATTCTCATTCAAAAAGTTAAAATTTGATATAGTTATTTGCATTCATAACCATGTTTTCCTCTCATCCTTATGAGTAGACATTTTGCCATCTCTGAGAGGGGAACCCTTGACCATTGGATTGGAAGTCCACCGCTCTATCGACTGAGCTAACCAGGCCTGCGAGACTAGAGTGTGAATGTATGGATACTGAATGACAATTTTCAGTAAACCAGGTAGCTGTCTATGATAGGGCAAATATAAGGGACCTTTAGCAACCACGTAGCTTTTAGCTGAAAGTATAGGATACGTCTAAGTTTAATTGACTACGTCGGGTTTGCTAAATGTCCCTATAATTTGATTTCCGTCAACTCTTTTCCAAATACCTTACATCATTTAATTAGAACGAGACAGTAAGATGAAAAGTATGTGTCCTAAGCTACCTTTTCAAATATTGAATTTTTAAAGATGAAAGTCTCTAGAACTTTCTTCAGATCAGTTCTGAATTGATAGTATTACTTTCAAGATCTGGTCCCATGCATAATTTGATAGTCTTAGACAATTGAAATTAAAAGATAATAATAATAATAATCAGTCAATTGACATGTAGTCTACATGTGTCCCGCCAACACTCCCAGTTGCAGCAGATGATAAGTGGAGTAATGGGAACGATGCACTCACACCCACAGGCCCGGTTAGCACAGTCGGTAGAGCAATGGACTGGCTATCTGAAGGTGGAGAGTTCCCTTCTCAGAGCTGCCAATACCATGTACGCGGGGGGAAAATGCAATTAACAACTTAAAGAAATAAGTGCATCTTGAAATAGAACTACATTTTAAAAATATATTCCCTCTACCTAGGGTTATAACATTTACAATGAAATCCCATAGGAATCAACTGATTTATCTTAGGTTTGGTTTACGTAATTTACTTAAATAAACCTGGAAATAACGTTTGCATAACGTATATAAACGTTCATTAACGTTCATCTAGGTTTAATAACGTAAAAGAACCCTTACATATGAACTTTATTTTACGTAGTAGAATGACGTAATTCAAACATAGAAATAACGTTGGTTGAACGTTAGATAACGTAAGTGTGTTTACTGGGTCCCCGCTGTTTATGGGGAGAAAGCTGTCTATGGGTGTCAAAGAGTTAACACTGGGATTTGTGTTTTTCAACAAGCCCAATGGAACCGCCATGTTCATGTCAAAAGGGGAGAAATGCCCAACAGATGTGTCTTTGTATACCCACATACCTGTGTCTGTAGGGTTGGCTATTGTGATGGGTATTAGATTTCTGTCGGTCTTTGTATGACTAGTATGTGTTTGATTACTGTAAACGTATTAATTTTCGCTCAGTACATATTTTCGCCCATTTCGCGCACATACCTATGTGTGCGAACATATGATGTGCGCGAAAATTTTGTACAAAAAATTAGCTTTCCAATGATGTCTGGCACTCTATATCACTGCAGTCAACTGGTATACTATTCCTTTGATTCGAATTCTAGGAAATTAGAGGAAGTAGCATTTAGACTCATCCACTCTGCTATCATATGGTTAGGGTCATTACACTAGATAATACATATTGAGCATGAATCTAAGTACTATTGTTACGATTTTTGTTATGATTTCTAGCAAAAAATGATACGATTTTGGGGTCCAGAAATCGTAATAAATACGATTTTGGGGGTGGGGTAACTTGGCAACCCTGCCCTTAATAATTGTCCGATTGAAAAACCGTAAAAAATGACATGTAGCTAAGGATCAGCTGATTGCAGCTGCGCGAATATGATTGCGCGAAAATGCCTTTATGTGCTAGGTGCGCGAAAATTTAGCTGCGCGAAAGTATCTACGTTTACAATAGGTAGGCTGGTGATTGGGTACAATTTTCAGTGATACCTGTGGTATTTTCCAAGTTATGGTGGCTGACCACTTTGGTGTTGAAGGTACTTTCGCTGTTATGGGGGACATATATTATGGTGCAGATAGAATTTGTTATATGCTGATCTTCGAAAGATATTTTCCCTTTGTAATTTTTAAGAAAATTGACTCCTAATATCATGGGATGGTTTAGGGTTTTCAAAACATATAGTCTTTGTTTGAAGTTTTTACCTCCAATTTGGAAAGTGATCACCGCCGAAGATTCTGCTTTGATTGGTTCACCATTGGCGAGTAGGACGGTCAGAGAAGACAATCTTTCATTGCATTGCAGTTTGCCAAACAACCTTTTGGAAATGAAACTGAGGGAGGCCCCAGTATCAATTAGTGCTTTGGTCATAATACCACCTGCTTCAACACTGACCGAACCCTTTTGCATGCTAGTGATGACATGAGAGGCCTTACCTTGGTTTTTGCACCTACCTTTGACCCCATCAACAGTCAGTTCAAGGGTAGCATGGGTGGGCTCCTCCTCCAGGGTATGTGCCGCCGCTAGTGTAGGTCGGCTGGTGTGAGTAGTACATGGAGAAGTTATGGCTGAGAATATGGTCTCTGATTCTGTCTCAGGTAACTGGCTGGTGTGGGTCATATTGCATAGGGTGGCGGCCCTCTGAGATGAATTTGCTCTGCCTGGGTTGGGTGTTGGAAAGGTGGGGGCCTTTAATCATTTCTGTGTGGTGACCTAGATTGTCCCCTGTCGGTGGAAATCGACCTGAAGCCTGCACCCAGGGATTCTGCACCTATAGAATGGCTTCTAGAGTGGGACCTAGGCCTATTGTGGTCCCTTCCAGGTGTGGGGTCTCTACCTCTAGGCCTATGGCTGTCCCTTTTGTCCTTGTAGTCTCTGTTAGGAGATTGATGTCCCTCATTCTTGCTGGAGTATTCTCTGCCTTTGGATGCAGACCTCTCCCTACTGGAATGTTCCTGGCTCCTAGAGGGGGGTCGACCCCTGTTATCAGAGCTCGGTCCATGATTAGGGTACCTAGGTCTCTCTCTGTCCTCAGAGGGGGTTCTGGGATAGCTGTTGCTACCACTGTTATGGTGTTTAGGGCTGTAATACTGCCCTTTGTTGTCTCTGCTGCTCCTTTTATGATCATCATGGTACTGGGGGTTCCTAGAAGGGGGTTTGGGTTCCCTGGTGCGGTAGCGCTCTTGGTACACTTGATGCTTGTCATTGAACCTGTCCTCATATTGCTTGCTGTAATTTGAGTAGGAGGGCTCAAACCTATAGTCACTGCTGGTGTTCCAGCTGTTGCTCCTCCTGGGGGGGTTGTGGTACTGTCTGCCTTTGCCATTTGGTACTGGGCGGAGTTCACAGACTTGGGCTGCATCTGTCTGGCTTGTCTCCATTCCCTTTTTGATAGATTGAATTATGATGTCATGCTCGATGGCTAAATTTTCAACATCAGTAATTTTCTTGGGTAATTTGACCCTGATGGCATTGGCTAACTCCTCTCTGAACCCATTTATAAGGTAGTCTACCTGTGTTTTCTCGTCCAGGTGAGAGTTAGACAGCAGGCTGATCATATCAGTCATATAGTCCTTCAGGGACTCTGTTGCATTTTGGCGCCTATTTCGGTAACCCTTGACCACTGATTCAGGGTCCTCCCCACAAAATTGCTCTAGAAATGCTGCATAGAGGGCGTCCCTGTCAAACATCAAAGGTTTGTCCATGACATTGGTATAATACCAGGATGCTGCGCGGCCCTCCAGGTGGCCATACATGCATTTTGCATGCATGTTTGGGTTGCCGGGATGTAGGGCCTCAATGAAGAATCTATACTCCATGAGGAATTTGTCTGCAGATCTATATGCAGTTTGTTTGCCAAAAGGTGCTGGTTTGACAAATGAATTAAGCTGGGCTGTGCTATACCTCTGTAGCAGTTCTGAGGAGTTCAGATCATCCAGGGTTCTGTAGGTTGGTCGGGGTGTGTTGTGGCCAAAATGTAAATTTGGGTTATTGGCACCTATGGTGTAAGTGGCTCCATGGTGGATTTGGTCTCTAGGTTGGTTGGGGGAGGACAGGTAGATGGAGTCTGCAACTTGTCCCCGTAGGACCCTGGAATTCTGAGTGGCAGCATGGGAGTCTGGTATGTGGTGTGGAGTAGCGTTGTCGACTCTAGTAGCATGGGTGTGTAGGTTACCATAGGCTGGGGGAGCTGGAGTGTTTACTCCAGGTGGTGCATGTAGGCTGTGTATTAACTGTGCGTGTGGAGGGGCTGAATGTGGTGTGGAGCTGTAAGGCCTAGTAGTATAGGTCGGCGCCCCTGGGGTGGATTGTGAAGGGTATTGCCTGTGGTCAGAGCTGTGTAGTATGGGTGAGAGGGCAGCGGGGTCAGGCAAAATTGATGGAGGGAATGCCCTGAGTGATGATTATTACTATGATTTTTACCCAGTTGGGAGTAAAAGTCTTCTTTGAGGTGTCTGAACTCATCCGCCACGCGTCTGCCCAATATGTCATTTTGCTCCTGACATTTGTCCAGGATCAAAGCTTGGCGCTCCAGCATTGATATTTCGTTCACCATTTGACTGCCTTTTAATTTCCACCTCTTAGACCTCCTGGCGTAAAAATCCAACCTATCATTTAATCTTTGCTCTAAGCCACAGATCAACTGGTTAAAATTGGTCTGTTGTAATTGCATTAGATCTGTCATTGACTGGTTGATAGCCAGGACCATATCAGCTGAAGTAGTTTGCTGGGGGGCGGGGTCAGGGCCGAAGGACTCATGTTTTTGGATGCCATATTGTTAGGCCTTAGATTGCGAAGTCTATGAAAGGGTGGGTGTTGTAGTAATATAGGGGTGGTAGCCTCTATATCACCCTTTACTGCAGTATCCAGGCTTTCACTTAGGCCGTAGTAGAACCCCTGTTGGATGGGTTTGGGCTGGGTAAATGGAATTCTTCTCGACGGTCTAGGTGGGTGAGGTGGTGGTGATGATATAGAGGAGCCACTGAAGGACACAGATCTTGAAGGGAATACCTTTTGAAATTCTGCTTCCTGAAAGTAGGAGTCTTCTGAGGAGTCCTTACACACTAAGGTGGTGTGTGTATTATGTGATTCCCCTAGAAATGAATCCAACTCCCTTCGAATTTTCCGTTCAAATGCCAGTGGATGTTCAGAATCCTTGTAGTCTAGGGTGGAGTTAGGCAGGTAGGCAAATAGATCTTCTTGGGATAGGGGAGATATTGTGTCTCTCCACCTCTTAAATGCCTCCTTTACAAGGTTATTTAGGTGTGGGGTCCTGGTCACGCCGGCTGCAGATTGGGTGGTAAAAATTGCTTCCTCCTAGTGGGTGATGCTGATGGTGGGGGAAGGTCGATGCCCCAGTGGTTTGTAGGTGGACTTTCTGGTTTTGTAGCAATTTCTATATTCGCACTTGGGGAGTCTGAAAGGTGTGGAGACATTGCTAATAGGAGTGCCAAGGCTGTATACTTGGGTAGCAGGGCAGCTATTTTTGATGGCAGGTGTTCTTGTGTGGATCTTTTCGTTGTCGATTAGTAGCTCGGGTGTGGTTACATCTGAGCCGGTGGATTGACTGTCTTTGTCACTACTTGGTAGCAGCTTTGGCGAATCAGAGAGGGAATCTCTGTGTGAAACTGATGTGATGGACGATTGTCTATTTAAGTCAATGTCTGACTCACCTTCAGTAGAGCTTGCCGCCGGTTGAGTAGTAACGTGTTGGCGTGTAGCAGCAACGGGAACTAGATCTACTGGACATGTGTGTTGTTCCCCCTGTGGGTCAGAATGCTGGTCCACAGCATTTTGTGCTATTTGAACTTGTCTATGCAACTCAGTATCCGGTGTTCCAGCGCTCATGGCCTTGTGAGAGGTTAGCTTCTAGTGGGTTACTCCACCAGTGTTAGGTAGCTACTTGGGTTACCATAACTAGTATATTCAGGAGAACGCGTGGAGTAGAGTTGATGATGAGGTAAAAGGGGTCAAAATCCAGGGTACAGACAGGGTATCCCGGTCCCTGCACTCTAATGGCATAAATACTAATGCCTAAAGAACACCATCAGTTTTATGGGGTTTAAAATATTCCCCCTTATCCCTAACTTTTGGGTGTAAAATACCCCATTTTAGAATAAAACGCTGTCTTTTTGGCCCCTGAAAACACCCCCTTTTTTCAAAACCCATCAGATCCTTTCATGGAAATGTCGGGTGGAAATGTCATGGAATTCCATCTAATTTTTTTTGTAGGAACCCTGTAAAGAGAAAACTGATATGATACGTGTAGGCCTACTACTTTATTACTGAGGGCCACCTAGGATTTGTAATTGGGCAGTCTTGCCGACCTCGCAACTCCAAAAAATATAAAAAAAGAGCATTAGAATTGATCATTAATTTTGGCTTCTAGGCCTGGATTTTCAAAATTTGCCGGGGGGAAAGCATAACCCCAGACCTCAGTAGGGGAGACCGGGGCAAAACGGACCCCTTATAAGAGAAGATGGCAAATAACTCAGAGGTAAAACCCTGAATTGAAACATCTATTTTTTCATAACAAAGCATAGAAGTATATGTCATCCATGAAAATAATTAATATTGTGCTAGTTCCATTAATAGCATAGTGGGATAGCATGACATATTCTAACCTACGTAGGTCATGGGCCAAAAGTCCCGGGGCAAAAGGGTTTTTGGGGCGGAGCAAAAGGGACCCTGGAAATTTCTTATTTTGAATTATTATCTTTTTTAATACTAGTAATTTTCTTGCTCCCATCTTTTAGCAATTACTCAGTTCTTTAGGTATTTATTTCTTGTCATGTATGACTTTTGTTCCCATGTTCCCAATTTAAAGCTCAACATTTGTAATTGTTTACAATAAAATGTACAGAAAAAATAGGGGGGGGGGTGCACGCCGGTGTTAGGTAGCTACTTGGATTACCATAACTAGTATTTAGGAGAACGCCTGGAGTAGAGTTGATGATGAAGTTTATTGTGCACAGGTGCCGTTGAGGGTGGCACACCGAAGAACCCTCAGCAGGCACCTCCGGTGGATATTGTATATGTGTCAAGAGTGAAGTTCTCACTGGTCAGCAGGTGGAATATACCTGCCTCACAGTGATGTCGTCATACCCTGCCTGGATGGCGACATGGTGTCCCGGGGCGCGCGATCCCGACCCACCCTCCCACCCAGGGTGCAGGGTGCATCCCGGGGGGGGGGGAAGGGGGGAGGGCACGAGTGGCCCAGACACCAGCGCCCTCCAGGTGTGTGGCAATCCCCACACCTAGGGGTGAAACTCCAGGTGTGTGAGGACCGCCCCACCAGGGGTCATTGAGTGCACTGTGAGATTCTCACAATGCATATTGTAAATGTAAAGGTTTCAGTGCGTCCACCAGCACCCTGACACATCCCCACACACCCACTCAGCTCCTGG
This sequence comes from Harmothoe impar, assembly GCA_947462335.1. Taxonomy (NCBI): domain Eukaryota; kingdom Metazoa; phylum Annelida; class Polychaeta; order Phyllodocida; family Polynoidae; genus Harmothoe; species Harmothoe impar. Next base: position 33,730,357 of record OX381709.1, on the reverse strand, counting down.
TGAGTGTATCACAGCCCATGGGTGTGATATGGACTTGTATGTAAGGGAAGGTGTGTGGTGGACAACTGAAACCACCATCATAAGAGATGGTTTTGGGGAAGGTGAAATGACGACGGCAGTGTGTCATAAACAACTCGTGGTAGGCTCAAGGGGGTTTCTTGCCGAATTCTATAAAAGGTCTTTTAATTTTTAGTACCGGTATACAGAGGTGGCGAGAAACTCACCGTAGGCTTGAATTTGTTTAGTTGAGATTTTCTAAATTTGAAAGGTCTTAAAATTTTAAGTGAACAATTAATTCAAGTTATAAAAGCAGAGGCTTGAGGGAGTCTCATGGTTAATATTTTGAGCAAGAGTTGTGGTATTTGACTGTCTGCCGACGTCAGGGTTCTGTCAATACGTTATAAATAAACAAAAACTTGACAGAAATGATATAAACATTAGGTTAATAGTTTGACGTTTGTTTGCTGTGTAGGTCTCAACATGAGGTCTGGTGAAGAGGTTATTGTTTCATTCAGAAAAGGTTTACAAGGTAGTTGGCGATAAAGCTTTGGTTATGTATGAGCCAACAACTCTAATCATAATTCCAGAGGCCTCTTTGTGCTAATTTATATATTCCATGGGTGAGCATGGATTGAGACCTTTATGTCTTTAAGTGTTGAGACATGGCTACCGACAAAAACAAATGCAAACAGTATCAATAAACATAGATATTACAAAATTTTGAGCCCTGACCTTTGCTCGGCCTTTTACTTAAAGAAGTTTGTAACCCGGTCATTCTACCGGTAGTCCTTTAATCGAATAGGCGCTACCCATCAGGTGACCGGGTCTTCTAATTGTTAAATTTGGAAAATGGTCAAAAAGGTGTTTAAAAATGGCATGTAGTGCGGGCCAATTTGTCAGTGGGCTTAAACGTGCAAAACATAAAACTGTAGCCAGGTATGGGAGCTGGGTGTGTAGCATCCAGGTGCCATGACGTGGGGACATAAGTAGGTCTAATAAGATACTGGCTGGTTAAAACCAGCCATATGATACATAATACTCATGGTTATGAAATACAATAAATTGAGATATGTAGCTAACTGACACAAAAATGTGTTCACAAGTAGTCTAGACTAGAGAGTATATATGTTGTGGCTTCCAGTAGGAGTAGCCAATAATACTGTGGTATGACATGTGTGGAATGACATGGGTCTTTTGTTGCTCAGTATTTACCCTGACAAGGGGGATTAACCCGACATCAACCCAGTTGACATAAAAGGTATTAACAATTGGTAAATATAATGATCATAAAGGCATGCACCGGTAAATCTTGTTTTTGGCTCGTCCTGGGCAGAGACGGGTAGTTTTGCTCGTCTCTGGTCAGGAGGATTTTGTATTTTTATAAAGACATTAAATAAGAACAGGGTTGGGGTTCTCTGTGACGTCCAAGAAAACACACACGTATGGGCGTCACCGGGAAACCTTTAAATAAGTTTTTAAAAGAAAAAAAAGAAAATAAATGTAAATGTCTAAGTAGTGTCAGTGAACCCTGTAACCATGTGTGGGCCAAACATGTGCCCTATACATGGAGCTGTGGGTTGTAGTCCTGCAGTGTAAACTGGCTGGAATGCTGCCGATGTAGGCTTTTGCCAGTCTATCAAGACTTGCAACTTCATATCTATCTATAAAAGTCACGCAATGTAGTTTGAATATATAGTTCTGGTACTTGGGTATGATATTAGACAATAGGTCTCAGTTCTAGTGGAGCTCCGAGCCGCTCAGCGGGGCGTTGTGGCTGGGTCACTATTCATATAGGCTATAGGTGCCTTATTAAAAAAAACTAAAGTCAAAAATATGGTGCATGAGGCATCATAGCATCAGGGTGGAGGTTATCGTCCTCCAGTAACCCTGCTTCGGCTTTGGATGGGTGCCCAGGACCAGCCTCTATAGGGGCTTCCATCCTCACTAACAGTTGTACCTATAACCAATTAAAAACAAACAATAACACACAAAAACAAACACATGGCATGGGTAGTCAGTGGTTTCAGCCGGGAGGTATGGTCTATAATATTAGTCACTATGAGGGTCGTCTTCAATGAATAGCTGCATAGACAGGTCGAGGGGGTCAGATGACCCAGTGCTGGATGAAGTGGCTTCATCGGGGTCAACTGACCCTGTGGTGGCTTCATCTGTGCTGCCACCCTGGGATGGGAACTGGTCCCTGTCTTCATGGGAGGAGTCACTCACATATTCGGCGTGAAAAATGGTTTCGTAGCAGATGCGACACACCCGGCGGCGATACCATCTTCTGTTTTCCTCTATGGACAGCTCTCTGTTGTAGGGGCTGTATGACCTGCCGCGGGACTGTGCCTCACAGTCTGCAGCATAAAATATATCTATGGGGTCGCTGCTCGGGGGGCTGATGTTAGGTGACTGTGTATACAGCCACTCCCTCCATACAGCTCTTTCACGGGCAGGACGGGTCCATGTGGAGCTGTCGTATATGTTGTACCGGGAAGCCTGCTCTTGGTCGTCGGTACTGAAGTGACGGGGTGGGGAGTGAAAGTCATTTCCCGCCACGTCCAAGCCTTCACAATTTGGGTCTTCACTATATTTGCTTTGTGGTGGCGCCCTCCAATCCGGAAGGAGGTCGTCGTCACTTCCGGAATGGTAAGGGGAGATGGTGGGGCTGATGTGTCTCCTTTGGGCCACTGGTGACAAGTCAGATTCAGGCGTGGAGTTGCCATCATCTGACAGGGGCTCGAAGGGGGCGTCATTGGTGGTGACCCCATAGGTGTTGGATCTTCTAGGGGGTCTGTGCTGCCTTCTAGGTCTGGGTGCCGCCGGGTAGTGGGACCTTCTCCTGCCTTCTGCTAGCGGATGCACCCAGAACCTCCTCTCGTCTCCTGTGGTCACTCCTGGGGGGGAACCTGGATGTCCCCTGTTGTCAAGGAGAAATGACAGAATATTTTTAGAGGTACTGATACTGACAAGGTTTTGGGCATTTCAAGGTGCGACACGGGCAAGTCTCCCTTTGCATTCAACACAAAACATGGCAAGTAGGTGAGGTCAGTGTGAGGGACCAATGATCAAAGAACATTAAAGGAATATTTTAGAATGGCAGAATGCAAGTGTTGTATGCAGGACCTGTCCAGGTCTTTCATGGTGGCTTAATGTGGTAATTGGTGGGCGACCACCATGCGAAGGGGCAAGGCAAGGCCTGAGCCTATTTGAATTATTTACAAAAATGAAAAATGAGATGTTGGGGTTTTGTGTAATTTATCCAAAAAGATTTTTTTTTTATTTCAGTGGCTGCAATTATCCTGATATGCCAATATGGTGATAACTGAGTGCCCTACTCAATTTGGAAGTTGTCAAAGTGTCATATTTTTTTAAGAAATGTTGGGAACTTTGGCATAAACTTGTCTGGAGCATATCTTAATTTCAGAAAGCATGGGCTGTGCTGTGTGTCGTGTTGGCTGGGGGAGGGCAGGATCGAATCTGGTAAGGGTAGATCCCGCCAGGTGTCTGTAGTGTCGGTGATGCTAATTTGCATAATTTATGCCCATTGAGGCTCCTCTACCGGTGGTCGTCTGAGTGGCTCAGAAAGACTCAAGATGTCCACGTTCACGGTCCTTACCGTCACGGCCTCGCCAGTATCTGTGTTGGTTATGCCGAACGGCATGGTTTGCCACGTTCAGTGGCTGATGGTCGACTTGGGAGGGTGAGTAATAATATTTTGCATGAGGTCTAAATCGATTTATGTCATTAAAATGTGATTGAAAGGTGACCGAAAGAGGAGAGAAAAAATTGTGATTGGGGGATTGTAAGGCGGGCTGGAAGTAAACTGAGTTGTATAACTGTCCCCGTATTTGAAATGTCACTTATTGGTAATGTTGGGTTATTACATGCAGGGGGCTCGTGTACTGGATATGACACGTCATGCTCGTGGGGGTTGTCCAGTATAATTGTTCTACTGCCGCACCCGCAGGGCCCTGGAGGGGCACTCCAGGGTGCCACCATTAAGGAGGTGGGTACCCTACACGTCCATTGAAGTTGAAGTTTGAAAGTTTTTATTGACCACAAATCCTTACAATGAGGCTCTTCATAATGCAGTCATTAATATCAACAGAAATTGAATAAAGCGTCAGAAATACAATCACAGTGTCACTCAAGATGTCGTGTACAGAGTAGGGCCTCTCACTAGGAGTAAAGAGTAGATTAACAAATGGCTTCCACGAGCATAGCGGTCACCTCAACAATGATATAAATTCCGAGGTATACAACTATATTTATCACAGTCTTGATCTTACATTCACATCCATAAGCAGATAACACAGTCGGCAATCACTGAGCCATAAAGGCGGTCTATAAGCAACCATAAATACCCAGCAGTTTTTACCATATACAAAAATTAGATTAGACCCTTGAACTTTTTTACAGATTCAGCGTGATGGATCGACCCATCAAGAGTTGACCAAAGAAGCATACCCCTATAGAGGGGGCTTGACCTGAATGATTCAAGTATAGGCCTGTTCACTTTCAGCTTAACCTTGGAGTTATTTCTCAGTACTCTTGTAGGTACAACTACATTATCGGCATTTAAAGACCAGCGGTATGTATAAACTCTAAGATGTTTGACCCGTCTATGACACAATTTAGAGACAGAACACAAGGTATGTAGGTCAACTATACTAATATCTCTCGCATGTCGAATACCTCGGCACAGGCGTAGACATTTGTTTTGGATAGTTTGTAGTTTACGTACGGCAGTGACAGGCCCACTCTCGATGATAAAATCACAGTAATCAAAGACGGGCAAAATCATTGTTTTATAAATATCTAAGGCTATTGATTCATCAATACATTTCTTAATATTACACAGTTGTAAGAATCTCAAAAAAGACATCGAGTTGACCTTTTTACAATGTTGTTTAAACGATAAATCAGCATCAATTACAACCCCAAGGTAATTAAATTGGGCCACACATTTTAGTGTTTCACCACACAATCTAAGATTAACATTTGATAAGTCTGGAGGACTACGGATGGGAAAACACCACAAAATTTGAGTTTTCTTAACATTAACAGTTAGAATATTACTGTAGCACCAGTCGCCAATGTTATCTAAGTCATGTTGCATTAGAGCAGATACAATATTAGGATCTTTACCACTAATGACAATGGCTAGATCATCGGCATATAGATACGAGGAAACATTAGAAATAGTGTAAGTAATGTCATTTATATAGATAATAAAAAGTAGGGGTCCCAGGACGGAGCCTTGGGGGAAGCCACAGGTAACCAGTTTGGGCTCCGAGGTACAATTATTTACAAAAGTTGATTGGAATTGACCTTGCAGGTAATCTCTAAACCAATTAAGACAGAGCTGAGAACAGCCAATTTTGGATAATTTTTCTAAAAGTTTAAATGATTTACTGTATCGAAGGCTTTTTTTAAGTCTAAAAACAAGATGGCTGACACTTCACTTCTATTTCTAGCTTCAAAGAGTGTTTGGATGAGCCTGAAGGTTGCATCCGTGGTTGAGCGTTCAGACATGAAACCAAATTGGTTATCACAGATTAACTTATTTTCTAGCAGATATCCCATTAATTGCGTGTGTACAAATTTTTCTATTAACTTGCTAAACATATTGAGTAAGCAGACAGGCCTCCAATTAGCTACATCACTAAGGGAACCAGGTTTAGGAATAGGAACAACGCAGCCGGTTTTAAGGCAGGTTGGTAAAGGAGACCCGTTCACTGAGTAATTAATAATATGACAGAGTATGGATGGCTTAAAAGTAAGCACATGTTTGACTACATTGGTTCTTATGTTACCAACACCAGAGCTCTTTCCAGTCTTGATATTACCAGCCAACTTTCCTGCATTATCAGGAGTGCAGGCGTCAAACTCAAATCTGGAACCACACTGGGGAATGGTGAATGCCTTGGCTAAACTACTGTCAAAATTCGAGGCCAGGGTCTCGCCAATGTCAATATAGTAGTTATTGACAGAATCAGCGGCATCAGCAGAACCCACGGGACAGCCATCATCATCAACAAGAGACATGTCTGTGCTCACCTTCTCCCCTTTCCATACTTTATTGATTACTTGCCAAAATTTACGGGGATCGTCCTTGAATTTTAGCAGATTTTCAGTTATAACAGCTCTTCTCTTGTTTGTCAACAGTAATTTAATTTGAGACATTAGTCGTTTGGCCCTTATTAAATGCACATTGAGGACACCCCTGGGGACCTTCCTTGCCCGCCTTAGTCGTTTCTTTTTCAATTTAAATAAGTTTACCACCTCAAGGTCGAAGAAGGGGTCATCCGGCCTGACACAAAAACTTTTGATAGGATGATTTAAATCCAGATAGGCAATTATTAGCCCAATCAGGTGCTCATAGTTATCGCTCAAAGACGGATTTCTAAAGAAATGCTCCCAGTCCTCGATCCCTAGATAGGCACTAAAAGCATCGTAATCAAAGTTTTTATACGATCTACCCTTAATAGTTTTGTAAGGGTGTTTTTTACTAGGGGCTTGTTTTTTAATGGCAAAAACAGGGACGTGATCACCAATAAGCTCGTCAATCAAGCCTGAACTGGCAACATGCGCACAATTAGTGTAGATGTGGTCCAGGGTTGATTTACCGTATGTATGGTAATAAGTGGGCCCTGAATATAAATTTCTTAATTTGCCCCGTTTCAAGAAATTACTCATACGTTTAAATTTTATACAATTTCTAGCTCGACTGTTTACGTTGAAATCGCCTGTTATCCAAATTTCGCGCTTATCAAAACATTCATTGCGTATCGAATTAAGAAGAAAGTCATAACATTTTTTGACTGCCCCATGAGGAGGTCTGTACACCGTAAAAATATATCTGTATTTTTGGTCTGGGAATTTAGTTAACAGGCATAGGCAACCACTTGAGTTGCCAGTGTTATCTAGTGTTTATGAAATTACGTTAAGAGGGAAATCGAGACAATGTTCTCTTTTTAATTTTTTTTTGAGATTTTGCAGGATTTTGTGACTGGAAAGATTGGTCGGGGAAAAAGGCTTTAAATTAGGTTTTTGTTTTTATTCTCAGCCATGGGTTTGTTGTCCGGGAAGGATAGCGTTCGTTGGAGTTAAGGATGTTGGCGCGATGGCCTTTATGTGATTTAAGCGATCAGCTTTACTGAAGTATGTGACCAGGACTTTTGGCGTGATAATTTATCATGTGATTGAGCCATAAGCTCCAGTGAACTTTGTGGACAAGGATCTAGGCACGAGAGACCAAGATGATCTTAGCCTATAAATGGTCGATAGTGATGTGACACTCTTTATTGACCTCTCCAGCCAGCCTTCATGGCTCAGTGAACCAGTGATGATTCTATAACTAATTCCCATGGTAACTGCTGAACTTGTTTAAAAGGGCTAAATCTCGGCTCAGTAGGGCGTCTGGCGGGATGTCTAGGGCCATTTGATTGGCCATGCCGTCGAGGCTTCCGGCCCATCTGGAAGGCGTTTCACCGTATGTTGACATAAAATATAAGATACGGCCGAAAGATGCGGTCAAGATGCGGACAAAATATCACCAAAGCAAATTTTCCGTTTCTTTTGACCCTCCGCATACCCTCCGTATCTTTTTGTACCAAATTCCAACATACAACCCTGCTCTGCCGTATGTAGCAGTCAACATGCGGCCCTCCGTATGTTGACCTCCGTATGTTCTTGTTCTGACCCGCCGCATTTGAATTTCGCGCCATCGACCAGGCTACATCCGGGGGAATACCCGGGGATTCCGTATCTGACGTCATACACACGTGACTTGTGGGCGCCGCCATTTGCAATTTCTCAATAGTAAACACCGAGTCGGGCAAGCGTGCGGAAAGCGATTCTAAGCCACAACAACAACCAAACAACATGGGGAGAGTCAACAAAAGGGTAAGTAGGACATGTCCTTCCTGTGCCATTACATACATCAGATCACGTAGATTCCAGCAATGTACTTTGTTGTGCGTGTTATTCTGATTTTAATACATGAACATCGGTGCCAAAGTAGCCGGTCCGTTTTCCCGCTTTACCTCAAAGCAACTCAGATACTACCGGTACTGCTTCTATACACCCCTTACAACTGTATTATGCCAAAATATATCGCTTATTTCGATACAACTGTCCCCCTTTCTCTCATACACCATACAACATGCCTTACATAGCATTTTCAATGAATTCAGGAGGATGATAGTACCTCAGAGGAGGAGGTCAGTGACAGCCAACCCCCCACAACCCAAACTGAAGCCGAATCAAAAAAAACAAGTGGCAGGTCTTTCAAGGGCCTTTTAGGCAATCTGGATGCGCTCAGCCTGCTGCTGGGCACAAACAGAAAACTAACGGGCCAGCCTGCTTTCCCTATATTTCATGTATGTATTATGTCAATGTGAAAAAAAGCACAACACTTATTCTCCAGTTACATGCTACCGGTATGTTCATATATCAGTCCGTTCTAAAAATTATTTTACATTTTTATCATTCAAATACAACTGTGTGACGGGGTATATGTAATGTTTTGCAGCCCCCCCCCCCAACAAGGATGATCCCGAGTTTCAGTCGTCAGAGGAAGACGAAGAGATCAGTCTGACCGACTTTGAGGGAGATGGGGGCGACCAAGCCATATCCTATATCTTGGCTCTCATCAAAAGGAACCGGGAAAAGAATGCTCGTGGAAAGGGGAAGGCCCCCTCCAGCGAACACCCGTCCAATGGTGGGCCTCATACCACACAGACCAAGAAAAGGAAGAGAGAGAGTGATGACCCCACCTACATACCTCCTGCACCAGTAACTGTACCACAGGTAAACGTGGAGCAGCCCTCAACCCCCACCCCAAAACGTGGTAGGGGGGGTAAGGGCCGTGGCAAAGGGCGGGGTGGAAAAAGTGTTGTGAACGATTCCGTGGCATCCGGCTCTGGTGTAAATACCTCAAAGGCAGGTCGGGCCAAAAGTGAGCACTGGAGACCGGACGAACTTGAAGCGCTCATAAAGGGGGCGAACCACCTTAAGCCCGTCTTGAAGGGACGTTTTAAGCATGCCAGCGATAGGTAGCACTGAAGAAGCTGGCATGGAGCGAGCTAGTTGGTGAGTATATCAAAAATATTCCTTTGATATGCACCCCAGCAATGTGAGCTGTATACCGTATCATTTGATCTGAATCTTTTTATTATGAGATGCACCCCAGCTGTTTCACCTGTATACCATATGATTTTGATTTTGTTGTATCTCTGTAATGTGTGTACCCTTGCCATACTTAGCATAAACTGTATCCTTTATCCCTGTTCTACGTCACACTAAACAACATTCTATTTAAAGTACAGAACAAAACATCTACTTGACATTTCATTTTCATCTCCTCCTTTTGCCAGACTATGTGGCAGCGAACGGTGGGCGCGACCGAGACGCAACAAAGTGTCAAAACAAGCTCAAATACTTCGTGCAGGAGAGCAAGAGGAAGGTACGCATACAGATATGCTTCTTGAAATGTCTCACATTTTTTATTTCAATTTATTTAACCAGAGCTATCAAAAAATATATCAACATATCATGCCAAAAATTATGCCTTTTTTTAAAATATCCTGTCTCATTATGACCTGTGTTTCCTACCTTCTTACCACACCTTGCTCTATATCATTCTAATCTTATTTATGTTTTTATTTATAGCGTCAACTGACAGATATGAAATACAAGACGGGAAGTGGACAGAGGGAGGAGAAAGACCAGCTCAATGAACTGGAGCAGGTAGCATGCGATTATGCAGGAAAAGAAGTGATCCTAGGTGAGCATTCAGCCAAACCGCATGATATATCTCCTTCCTGTATACTCCACCTCAACTGCCCAGATTTAATTTCCTTCATTTGTACTGCGTATCATTTTAATTGAGGCAACGCCACATACCATATGTTAAACACATTGTACAGCTGAAAAGAATACAGTTTTAATTCAATCTTTTATTTACCTGTGATATAGGGATCGAAGGAATGCAGCCTCCCAGTGTAAAAGGGGGCGGGCGGCCCCGGTTCGTTTCCTGTTACGATCCCGACCGAGCATCAAAGACTGACTATGCCGCTATGGGTCTGCCCTCTTCCGCACTAGCTGCTATAGCCGATGGGGACATGCTCAAAGATGACGAGGGTGAGATATGTTTGAATCTTTATACCCTAAAATAAAATACCCCACGTAGGTATGTGGATGTATCTTCCCTTTTTCATGTTTTAACTCTGTGCTGTGGACAAGTCTAAATACATTGACATTATAGCTGATTGTAACATTCTTTTTGTCTGCAGTATTTAATGCTATATTTCTTTCTGCATTGATAAGTGTGGAATATATTGTTTGTCTGTTTATTATAGGGTAATAAGATGGCTTAAAAAAACACCAGATATGAACCTAATTTCCCTAAAGTTATACCATATCGGACATCTACATGATGCAGCTAGTTCTATTTAACTTACAACATATACCAACTCAAAAGTTATGGTGTATTACATGTATTGTTCTATCCACAGAGGAAGACACGGCCACTGGGGAGGAAAGTGGAGAGGAGGAGGAGTACAACGAGGTTCCAGACCCACCGCCCGCTGCCCTGCAAGCTGAGCCAGATGACGTGTCGACTTCAGAAGCATGTAACGCCATGTTCGGGGATCAAGACCGGTCTCCTATTCAACGTATTTCCCGCAGGGACATGTTAGATTTAGTCGCCAGAATAAATGCCAAAACAGCCGATCCGGAAGGCAGTAAAAAGAAAAAAGTATCAAAAACTGAATCCCTTCTTATGTCCTCCGGAAGAAGTAGCGGAGAGTCGAAATTGGCTATGGCACTCAAGACACTGAAGTTAAAAGTTATCCCTCCCAAGACAAATCAGGCAGAGCCTGCAGTGCTTCCCAAACCTGCTGCTAAACCTACTACAAAACCTCCGTTCAACCCTTCTGCTGCTGATACTGCTCACCGTACTGCTCAGCCTGGTCCAAGCATGCAGAAGAAACCTGAACGTGTACGGGGGAGGAGACCATCTTTCTCTTCCCTTTTGAACGAGGAGGAGATTGACTTAACTTCTCAACACTCTTCTCCGGGTCCCGTTTCACATGTGGACACTGATGACGCCAACAAGAAGCCTTACTCGGAGGAGGAGGTAGCCGAGCTGATACATTTGGCGTTGAAAGGGAATTATGAAACCAGTACCCCTATACATAAACCCCCCCCCCTGCAGAGCCTGTTCTACCAGATCCCATAGAAATAGAAGAAGACGAAATAGAACCTGAATTTGTACCTATAAAAACCCCACAGAACACTCCTGCCTTGTCTCGTATACAACGCACCGCATCTGCTAACCGGAAAGCCCTGTTCAAATTTTTTACGGAGGAAAAAGCACAGGAGGATTTCAGTGAAGCTATAAGGAAAGAAATGGAAAAAGTCACATTGGCTTTCAGAGATAACCTGAAGACAATGGAGGATGACCAGGCCAACTGCCAGCAGGATATGGCCAGGTGTAACCGGGAAATGAAAGACAGCACCAGAACTGTCATGATAGCTGTATCTGACAATGCGAAGCAAATCGCTGAGGCGATGAAGAAACAACAAGAGCAGCTAGATACCTGGACAGCAGAGTCAGCTGCCAACACTGCGCAGAACAATGAGGAGTTTATTGCGATCACAGACAAACTGTCTGATCATGTTCTCGGCAAACAGGCCGCAATGGTGCAACAACTAAACTTAGTGAGAGATGCTATTACAAATACGGGTGTCCGTGTTGCGAAAGCAGAGGAAACTATGATGTCAGGCGTAGTGGGTATGGTGGACAGTCTGACCACTCTAGCCAACAGTATAAAGGACTTGATGACGGACGTACAGAGCGTTGCAGAGATGCATAAACAGGAGAGCGAGAGAGCCAACTCTGCTCTTGCTTTGTTGACTAGGAACTTTGAGATCCTCGCGGTGGCACAGGGGAAGCTAAACCGGGCACATGTAGTGAATTCTGTTATTTCATGTAAGTATGACATGTCTTATCCACCTCACTATATGTATCCTCTGGTTTTTATATACTGCACAAATCAAAAAAGCGTGAGCTAAGGAGATTATAATATGATTTTATCCTTTGAAATGTTTCAAGTACAACTCTAAATACAGAAATATGTGATAGAACAATATTTTATTATTTTTCACTGATAATTAAATGTATATGTGTAATTCTTTTCTCAGTGAACAAGAGCAGCGTGGAGGAGCCGGAGGAGGAGGATCAGAACAGGAACCCGGTACCGTCTACTTCAAACATGACAGCGAGTTTGACGCATCCCGAGCCACCCAAAGAGGGAGAGGAGGCCAACTACCTGTGTTCCCCCAAGCCCCAGCTTCATCCAACAAAATGTGTCGTAAACACTCATGGTAAGCACGCTACATACCATATCTTTGTTTTCAAATTGTTTGTTCCATATTAAAGTATGTATGTACGGTACCGTAAAATGCACAAAATATGTATGACACGTACACATGTATCATCACTGTATCACTTTATACCATATCTTTTTTCCCTTCATATATTTACACACATATATGTATGGTAGGAACAAGGGAGAAAATCACAATATTCTTTTCAAGTGTATCTCTGTATAGCCAATGTCTTGAAAGAAGATTGGAGTTGTAAGAACCGGTCCCACAGTGTATGATACAACCATTTGTTTTCCCCCTTGACATATATATCAACAATTGTATGTGAATAAAAAGAGCCAGAATATATTACAGTGTAAAATTTAGTGTATGCTTTAATTACATTTACATACATTTTTTTCCTTTCTTTTTAGTGATACAGACGGAGGACTTTAATTCTGACAGTGGACTGCCACACTATCAAGTGCTGAATAAGGATGAGGTAGTCCTGATCCTAGAAGTAGCGGACGACGTGGAGCAGAACATGGAACCGGCTATAACAGACCAAGAACACGTCCAAATGGTTTTAGGTTTAGCATCGGCTGAGGAGAGCGAGAGTGAAGTCACCACTCTACCCAAGAGATCCACGCGGGTCAAAACCAGGAAAAATGCAAAGTGAAAATAGGTGCACTGGGTGCAACTGTACATAGTTTAATACATAGGGTTGCATGTCATTACACTCCACTGCGCTGTAATACACCGAAATATATATCACGTTAAAATTGTTGGTACAGAACATGTATAATTCATATATATATGAGGTAGTTCATTTTGGAACATAAGTTCACTGCTTGTCGCGTTTGACAGCCTCCGGGTTGAAGTACCTGCTGATGTACTCTTTACGCATGTTATTGAAGGGGACGCGTTCTCCCGCTGCCACGTTCACGGGCTGCTCAACAGGTGCTTTGTATCCTACGAAGGAATCCTTGGCGTAGAAGTCCTTCTTTATTGGGAGTCCGGCAATTCTAGCACAGTTGTTCAGTGCTACACATGCCTCTATGATGTGCCCAGCTCGTACGGGGTCGTGGAAGAGATATCCTCCACTTGTATCGAGACACCTAAGGAAACAGATACATTTTAATGTTATATAGTATTAGGGTTTTATATTGTGAGACATATCAGGTATGGTGCTATATAATTGTATTTTAACATGTCTCTTTTAATATTAGGTATATATGAGAAGGATCATGGCAGAATGTACAGAGGTACATGTGTTATATGAAGGATTACTGGACAGGCTGTTTTGATGTACACAGTTGTACAGTGTCATAGTATTATGTGTATCAAAAAGAGGAGATAAATGTGGGCATTGGGTGATGTGGTACTACCCTAGCCAGCTGTGAGTATTTTATGATATGAGATGCAACATGTTAAGTGATATTACCTCCAACGCTGCTTTACGTTTCCGATCACTCGCTCCACCAAAGATCTGGTCTTACGGTGCCATTTGTTATAGGCCACATCGTCAGCGGTGTACTCTACTTTGGTCGGAGTTAGCAGGTAGTCTGTCAAGACGTATCTGTAGTAGAACAAAGTGTGTGCTATATTTCTGTATGAGTGAGAGAAACAAGATGTATATTTTTGATAAAACTTTTCGTCTTAGGACAAAGTATTACTGTGCTATGCCAAAGTCAGGTCATACAACATATATATATTTTGGTTTTTACTTGTACTGTAAGGACTAAGTATTACACTGCTATGCCAAAGTCAGGGGATATGAAAATTATATTTTTTAACTTACCCAGAATCTCCCAACAGGAAGAACCCTTTAAAATCATTTCTCTCCCCCCGGAACTTGATTTCACTTCCGTTTATTATGTAAATGTCTTCTGGGAGCCTGGGTATGACGCGTCCACATGACGAACGATCCCGTCCAGATCACATATGATCTGCAAAATATAACATTCCATTTCTGGGTTACATGTGTGTGAAATTTTTTTCATGTTTACCCGTTCAAAGGTACATATAGAATCTAAGTCAAGTGTTATATAGCGATAAGATTGTGCTCTACTTGTTTTTCAAATAGGGACAAGATATGTTATGCATGCAAAGTTTCATGTTTTTTGTGTTCTTTGATTTTACTTACCATGGCGTTTATGCTATAATAGCCTTTGTAGCAATAGTATTGGTTTTCGTCACGGGTATACCCCCTAGGGCAGGCTATTGGTATGTGAGTACCGTCAACTAGTCCAAACAGTTTGGGTTTTTTCATCTTCTTGTACCAACGATACGCCAGGTTAGCTTTCTCGTTCGTGCTGTCTGGCCAGCTGACATATCGGGCAAGGTTGTGATGAAAGAAGTCAGAAACTGACTTGACTGCTCTGCATACAGTACTGCGGGACACACCGTGCACATCCGCAATGTCCGTGTAGTTTGACCCCGTCGCAAAGTAGCGTATAGCTACACAGAACTGTTTGAAAATAAAAAATCATTTTGTTACACTTTAATTACTGCTTTGTTTTATTTCATTTGGGATAGTTCAATACATTCAGTAATATGACATATAAAGGGAACATAACTCATGTATATGCAAAATGCATTACACTATACATAGCATAGTATGAGTGCAGGGCAGAAGCCACAATCAAACATAATAAAAATGGAGAGAAAAAAAAGAATAAAGGAACAAGGGAAGATAGACAGCCATGTATTATAAAGGGAAAGTGGGGTGTAGGGGTGGTACATACCTTTATCCTATGAGGGACAGCATGTTTACCCCGCAACAGCTTGTCCTCTAGGCTGTCCACATAGTCTTTTATCAGGCATTTTGTGATTTCCTTCGTAAGGCGGTATCACTGTAGGAATTTCTTGTCTCCATACTTTATGAAGGGATCCACCCGCTTGTAGTACTCTCTTTCAGTTTGAAGAACATACCCTATTCTAGGACCCATCTTGGCTCTATCCAAATAGTCCGCCAAAATATCTCGGGGTCAAGGGTCAAGGGTGAAGGGCCAAGGTGAAGGTCGCTGAATTTGGCAAATACATACAGTGCAGAATTGACATACGGCCAACTAAACACACATACGGCCCTAAAAAACAGGGTATATGTGCATTTTTTGACATAGCACCCCCCCCCCCTACCCCTCCGTATATCTTGTACTAAATACGCCAAAGATGCGGAATTTTTGTGCTCCGCATGTTGAGCTGAAACGCAATTTTCGCTGTATGTGAATACGGAGGGCCGTATGTACATACGGCCTCCGTATCTTTTTCCGTAAGATGCGGACATGTTGAGCTGAAACGCAAAAATGAACTGAAACGCAAAAATAGCACATACGGACCCTCCGTATGATACGGTGAAACGCCTTCCTGGCCAATGAGGCGGCCTGTTGCATGTGTTGCAGCCTGCGCCGCTCCACATCCGGCATCCGGTGGGAGAAGGGGAATTTTGAAATTGAGATACCTGAAACGTTTAGGGGTGGATTGCCGAAATGTCTCCAAATTGGGAGATTTATCGCATAATGTATTACTTGGGGTACTATTTGAGGAATGACACATGACAAGTTGGAGTTTTGGAGTTGGAGGTGGGCATTTATGAATACACACTGGCATGGGACTGTCACTGAGGACCAGGCCGCGGTGACCAAGTTCTCGTCGTGCCTGTGTGGACACTTCAGCACCGACCGGGCAACGTTTGTTGACAGCAAGAATTGGTTCAATGATGTCGGGTAGGCCGCCACTGGAAAATCAGCCAGCAAGTCTACCGTGAACTCACATGTCCTGTGTACTGCTTCAGCCACGTCCAGAAACAACGACAACAAACAGGTAGGTGACTCAGGTCTCAGTATAGGTATTGGGAGTGGGCAGTCAATGACCGCTCCCACCGAGCATGGCTCATAATTTAAGTGTTTAAGTTCCATGTAGGCCCAGTCTATTTTAGATACTGCCAGGTGTCTGGCTCTGGTATTGACCTTAGTAATGCCTTTAGAACTAGTATTGGAGCGTCTATAGGGATGGGAAAAATCTGGGCTGTGTATATTTCAAATAATGAGACATTTCTGCTGATGAGTATGGGTATTTCCAGACTCAGGAAACTGTCATTAAACCAGTAAGAATTTATTGAGTTTGTGTAATAATATTCGAGTGGAACTGGGACCACTTTCAGACCTGCGGCTGCCGTTGTCATGGCGAATGCCAATGAATACAAAGTGTCTTTTAATTTAGAGTGGCTGACAAAATTTTTGGGAAGCGTTCCTGTTTTTAATATTTTTAAAGTGTTGTCTAGCATTTGGAGATCTCTGTTATATTCATGCATGGACAGTAGTCTGGAATTTGCTGCAGCCAGTAGGTAGTTGTTGTAGAAATTAATTTTACTTTAATTTCCAAGGTCAGAAGTTAGGTTTAGGCCTAGGCTAGCTAATTGTGTTTCTAGGCTGGACAAAGAGGAGTCAGTGTCATTCTGAAAAGAAGTAAAGGTGGACAGACTTCTGAAATTGAAGTCTGTCATATTGGTCAAGATCTGGGTGGTAATTCTGCCAAAATGTAATTCTTTGGCTAAGTAAACATCAATGACTGACATTTGATCCAATAAGGCTTCAATCTCAGCCTGAGTGGCCACACCAAAAAGAGATCTCAATAAGTCAGCAGTGTAGTGGGTACTTGAGCTCCTTTTAACTCTGGAAGGATTCATGTGGTTTGATATGGAATCAATTAATATAGTGGCCTTGACGTATTCCACATTTAGCAAGGAGTCGGTTAATGCTGCTATTTCGGCCTGGAAGGGGTGGGTGGATTCAGAAATAAGATCCAAAATGGAGTCAGGCTTAGAAATTTGTAAGTCGGCTGTGATGTTGATGGTTATTCTGAGTGGATAAATAAAATGTCCATTCAGGAGTGGTTTGCTGTGTTTTGTAAACAAAACTCCAAAGTTGGGTCTGGTAATGGTGGGTGAGATGGGCTGAGAAGAGGTGGAGGGGCTCACAGTCTGCAGTAGGCAGAGTAGAAACACCGCCCACCTGGACGAATGGATAAAAAATGAATAAATGCCAATCAAATTGGGAGCAAGGTGGTAAAGGGGGGATAAATCCTCAGGTGTGATTTCTATCCAAGTGTGAGTAGAGGGGCTGAGTCCGGAGGGGAGCCTGTAAAGTTTATAAAAATTTGCAAAGAAAAATGGATGACTAACCTCATGTAGGCTCGTGGTCTGTTGTCGGCTCCAGGCATGATTGGGTAGATTGGTATAGAAGGGATGCTGGTTTGCTGGGTGGTTGCTGGGGACGTCGTCCTCTGCTGCCTGATCATTTAAGATGAGTGACTCCGAGCTGCTCATGCCCCAGTATTTAAGGTCAATCCCTGCTGCTTACAAGGGTGAGGTGGGGGGGGGGGGTGGAGGTGGCCTGTTCGCCAGGTCTGATTGGCTGGGACGGGCAGAATTAATTATTCTGGGGTGTCGCAATTGGGGATGGGGTGTTGTAAGGTGCCGGGGTGGCGGGTATGGGAGGGGGGGAGGGGGGGGGGTAAGTTGCGAAATTTGTAGGGGGTGAAAGGATCTGGGAGTCGGAGGCAGCTATGGAAGATTGCATTTTATAAATAGAGTTTTGAAATTTAATGTGTTTTGAAAGAAAAAACATAAATTGTTATTATTTTCTGCTCAGCTGGTTTATAGATGTGGGGTCCCTAGTGCAGTGGCGTCATCCATATGGAGGGGATTAAAATATTCGCGGGCGAATTACAATGTTTTGGATCATGCCCACGTGGACTTGTTCACCCAGGACAGTCATACTTTTGTATGCTGTAAAGAGCCAACAATCCCAGGGAGTACTGCAGCTGCTCATTTAGCCTGCTATCAGCGCGTGGCCCATTTTAATGGCGTGTGTGAATATCCGACATTGGGCTTGCTCAAACTAGATGTAAAAATGATGTAGAAAGGCTAAGTTATATTTTGTAGCTTCAAGGTGATTTTGAATAAAAGGATCAGATTGAAGAGAAGCCACGGATAGGCAACCCAGAAGTTGGCAATGTTTCAGTCTGCCTATTTCCCTCTAGGGGCGTGCTCATCTCTCATATAAAATCAGTGAATCTGATTTTGGGAACTTATGCTTGGTGTGAGGGGCAAAATATATCTATCTTATCCCTTATAATGTA
Organism: Harmothoe impar; assembly: GCA_947462335.1. Lineage (NCBI taxonomy): Eukaryota > Metazoa > Annelida > Polychaeta > Phyllodocida > Polynoidae > Harmothoe > Harmothoe impar. The sequence goes on along the minus strand of OX381709.1, from coordinate 33,711,835 downwards.
CAGCTGTCGACCGCTGTAGGCAAATTATATTAGTTATTATTAATAAAGGAAAATATATCTGGATGAGGTACCCGGTGAAGGTTGGGTGCCATATTGCTTTTTTTTTTTTTTTTGATATAGCCGGTATTGATATATTAAATGTATTTCTCAAGCCATTTTATCTGAGTTTGCTAAACAGAGGCCTTCCTGCCGTCGCGTCCAAGAAAAATAAATAACAGGGTTTTATGTTCTTGCAACCTTCCCCGTCTGGGATTGGCAAGTTCTTGCATTTGCACGCACCAAGTGATACATTGGTCCCGATAGTCGACTGGTTTAATGAATACAAAGACCGCTTCATCTCCATATCGGGCATTGGGGCACTGCACCAGAAAAATATATACAAGATCTATATTATAGTAAGCCTTGACTGAGAAAAATAAAAGGAAGGGTAGGGGTGATATGATTCCGGGGGGAAAAAGGTGAAGTCTTGTGACTAGGATGTTGATTGAATAAATCAGGAAGAGACGTAATTTTAATTGAGATATTGTGACATTGTGCTTTTTATAAGGCGAAATGTGTGGGTCGTGTATTTTGAGTTGGTTTAAGGCGTATAGGGTGGTGGCTAGGGTAGATGGGGTGGGATGGGGGGGGGGGCTTAGATGGATTTCGTAATTTCTGGCTGTCTTGGGGTTGGGAAATAACTGGAGGGGATTGGATTATCAGTGGGGATGGGCACATGTTGAAGTGTGGCGTGGGGGGGGGGGTGAGGGCGGTAAGCAGGTGCTGGATTGGTGCTTTGTGCCTGGGGGCAAGAATAGAGGGTATCTCATATCTGGGTTGGCCCTTTCCTGACCCATGGTGCGGTCAGGTGTGCTCACTAATTATGGTGATTTGGGGGTAGGTGTACATTCAAAGCACCCTAGGCTATACGCCGTACAATTTTTAATTGCTCTGCACTAGGGGCCACGTGCCGGTGCACAGGTGCACATGTTTGTGTGTCATAATATGGGTGAGGAAATCGACGGGTTTGGGTGTTGGGCGTGTCATGTGGGTGTCTCAGGTTGGGGGAATGAGAATTTATGGTGGGAGTGAGGTACTTTGTGTAATTGAATGTTGGTGTGCCACACCTTTCTGAGACAGAATTATGCCGCCTAGTCTCTGTATCTTGCTGGCAGCCTGGTAGCTTGCCTCAGGCCATATTTGGTACCACGAACACGTTGAGTCCTGGTGGGCAGCCTCTTAATGGGGGCTGCTACTTGAGAGGTTTTGGCTGGCTGGGGCCTGGTTATCCGAACTCCAATCTGTTTGCCACTGCCTTGGCGCTGGCTGTTTTGACCGGCGATCTTAGGCGTGAAGCATGGACGGCCTTTTTAAAAATAAAACCGTCTTGTATCCTTCTCAAAATGAAAGTCACTGGGCTAGTGGCTTTCACTATCATGTAGGGGCCGCTATACGTGGGCTGTAGCTTTTTGCTGGTGCTTTTTCTCAACAGGGATGGGATATGTAGGTAAACCAAATCTCCCACTTTGTAACCACATTCCACAGCCTTTTTGTCATGTCTGGCCTTCATTTTCTTATGATTGCTCTTCATGTTTTTGGCCGCTGAAAGCATAATGTTGTCCCTTTTAGATAACATGTACTGAGTCAGCTGCTCTAAATTCTCCCCTTTTGTGTTTGTTTTTAGCAAACCTAGGGCTGCCTCGGTGGGCAGGTGTGGCTGTCGGCCGAGTAGCATCATGTTGGGTGAGAAACCAATGACAGGCGCTGCTGTGTTGTTTAGTGAGAAAACAACTGGCTGTAGGAAAAAGGACCAGTATTGCTGTGCGTCAGTGACCAGGCTAGTTAAGTCCTGAATTAGGGCCCTTAGGCATGTTTCAATGCTTAAAAAGGACCAGTATTGCTGTGCGTCAGTGACCAGGCTAGTTAAGTCCTGAATTAGGGCCCTTAGGCATGTTTCAATGCTTAAATTTTGACGCTCACCCAGGCCTTGGGATTTGCTGTGGAAAGCTGATCCCCTCACATGCTTGATACCAAATTTTGTGCACATCTCACTGAAATCATTGCTGGCGTATACGCTGGCATTGTCTGTGTTCAAGACGCTAGGGGAGCCATGTTGGCATATGATTCTATTGAAGAATTCTAGCGCGATTGTAGCAGTAGTATGCACAATTGAAGTCCAAGCTGTGATGTGGCGGGTGGCATGATCCACTACTACATGGATGTACCTGCTGCCGTCAGCTGCTGGGGCAAAGGGTCCAATTGCATCCATGGTGAGGTGTGTGTAGGCAGTTAATACTGGTTCTCTCAGGACCATGGGTGTTACCAGGTTTTTGGACTTTTTCTTAGTTGTTAGACATGAGTGGCATGTGCCCACAAAGTCATGTACTGCCTTGAACATCCCCCTCCAGTAGTATCTGGATCTCACAGCATTGTATGTTCGGGTACAACCCAAGTGTCCACCCAAAGGTGAGCAGTGGGTGACTTGTATGAGCCTTGTAGCCCATGTTTCTGGTATTACTATTTGTAGGGTAGGGTCTGTCCCTCTTCCCAGCACGGCATGTGTTGCCTTGTACAAAATGCCATGGAATATTTCGAATTGTTCATGGTATAACAATACTTGGCGCGCCATTGCTTGGTCTAGGGGGAGTATTGAGTTTTTGACGTAGGGGTACATGGCACCACAGAAAGGGTCATCAGTTTGGGCCTTTTTAAGATCTTCCCCTGAGGGGTTGAATTGGGAGTGGTTTGAAAGAAATCTAATAGCCTTTTCAGCAAGGGGCTCCAATTTTCCGTGCATTTTGTTTCTTTTTGCATTTGCTGAGCGGACAGAGATGACTGGTGACTTGGTTGACAATGTCTTTTTCCGGCCTTTGGGTTTATTTTGGACATGTGGTGGGTTGGGGAGTAGTGGGACAAGCGCTGCTGGTAGTGGCTTGGGACTGTGCTCTAGTGAGGGCGCTCAACTCCACTTCCTCACAAAGGCTCTGTTCCCTCTGCCTCTCTGGGGTGTTTTTCCTGGCAATGACTCCTTTCACCTTGGTGCTGCTGGCGCCCAATGGTTTGCCTCCCTTTAGGATTGACCTAGGAGCACCCAGGAGTATGGGGTTGATAGGGATGGGTTCTTCAGGATAGTAATATTTTGTGATCAGGATTTTCGAAAATCTCAGATTTTTGGCCGGCAAAATGATTTTTCCCTGGGCTCTCATTGGTACTGGGTCCTCAGGCTGTGGGGGGTAGTCCCTCCTTGATAGCATGTCTGCTACAATATTGGCCCTGCCCTGGAGGTATTTTACCTCAAAGTCATAAGCCATGATGGTGTCTATCCATCTAGCCAAACGTCCATTGGTAATGTTTTCCTTTTTATTGAAAAGGGATACCAATGCAGTGTGATCTGAATACAGGGTAAAATGAGTGCCATCCAGATAGTGGTGAAACCTTGTGATAGCAAAAATTGATACCGAGCATCTCTCTGTCGGTGACAGAGTATCTCCTTTGTTGTTCACTTAGGGAGGATCCAGCAAACTCAATTGGTCTGTAAAAACCATTGGCGTCACACTGGCAGATCACAGCTCCACAGCTTGTGTCACTGGCGTCTGTGAACACTATGAAAGCCTTTTCATACTCAGGGAATTTCAAAGTGGCTTCTGTGCAAATGCAGTCTTTTATTTTGTCAAAAGACCTTTGGCATTCTGCTGTCCACTTGAATGATTTACCTGATTTCAGTAGTTCATAGAGTAGCTTCATGATATGGGCAAAGCCCCTGATGAATCTCTTGTAGAACTGAGCCATTCCATTGAGAGATCTAAGCTGGGAGACGTTCTTTGGTTCGGGGAAGGTTTTGATTGGCCAAATTTTGTCTGGGGAAGGGGATAGTCCCTCTTTGTTTACCCTAAACCCAAGGAAGTCCATTTTGGTTGTGCCGAATTCACATTTTTCTGACTTTAATTTGATATTCCCTTTTATAAACAGCTTGAGAACCTCATCAAGGTCCTCCAAGTGTCTTTCCCAGGTAGGGCTATAAATAGCCACGTCGTCCACATAGGCTACGGCATTTCTGTATTTGCATTTGAGTAGCAACTGCTCCATCACATTTTGAAAGGCTAGGCCTGATGTTTTTAGACCCATGGGTAGGACTTTGGCCCTGTACCTTGTACCAGTGGCCGAAAATGTGGTGATGTGTCTAGATTTTCGGCCAGACTTATCTGGTGGTATGCTGAGTACACATCCAGTTTGCTGAAAAATCTAGGGCCGTCCCTGCCTATTGTGTTCATCAGGTCATCAGCTCTTGGGAAGCTGTATGAAAATGACTTGAGATTCTGATTTACCCACCTGTAGTCAACAACTATATGCCATCCAGAAGCCTTGGTTGTGTCGCCCTGTGGTTTAGCCACTAAAAAGGCTGGGCTGTTGTATTCGGATGGTTCAGAGCATATTTCTAAAACTCCCTGCTTTAATTGTTTATCCAATAGTTCCCTTTGAAAAACTTCCTTGTGGGGTGACATTCCATAAGAGGGTTTGGCTCCGGGTTTTAGCTCTAGGGTGACAGTGTTTTCGGTGTTTAAACCTATGGAGTTGTCATTTACCACAAATGCCTCCCTGTTGTTTTCTATGATGTTTTTAATTTGGGTTTTTTGATAATGGGTCAAATTTTCGGCTACCCGGTATTTCAAAGGTTCATCAGCTGTTGGTAGTTTATCAATGGGGTCTTCCCCGCTGTTTATGATGAGGAAGCCGTCTGTGGGTGTCATAGAGATGACACTGGGATTTGTATTTCTCAACAAACCCAAGGGAACCGCCGTGTTTATGTCAAAGGGGGAGAAAAGCCCAACAGATGTGTCTTTGTATACCCACATGCCTGTGTCTGTGGGGTTGGCTATTGTGATGGGTATTAGATTTCTGTCGGTCTTTGGTGTAACAAGTGTGTGTTTGATCAAATAGGCTAGTGATTGGGTGCAATTTTCAGTGATACCTGTAGTATTTTCTAGATTATGATGGCTGACCACTTTGGCATTGAAAGTGCATTCACTGTTAGGGGGGACGTATATGTTGGTAATGGTACAGATGGAATTTGTGGCCTTTTCATCCTCAAAAGATATTTTTCCCTTGTAATATCATGGGATGATTTAGGGTTTTCAAAACATAAAGTCTTTGTTTGAAGTTTTTGCCTTCAATTTGGAAGGTGATCACCGCCGAAGATTCAGCCTTTATTGGTTCACCATTGGCGAGTAGGACAGTCAGAGAAGATAATCTCTTCTGGCTACACACAGGGTTGCATTGTAGTTTGCCAAACAACCTTTGGGAGATGAAACTGAGGGAGGCTCCAGTATCAATTAATGCTTTGGTCACAATACCACCTGCTTCAACACTGACTGAACCCTTTTGCATGCCAGTGATGACGTGAGAGGCCTTACCTTGGTGTTTGCACCTACCTTTGACCCCGTCCACTGTCAGTTCAAGGGTCGCGTGGGTGGGCTCCTCCTCCAGGGTATGTGCCGCTGCAAGTGTTGGTTGGATGGTGTGAGTAGTATATGGAGAGGTTGAAGCTGAAAGTATGGTCTCTGAATCTGCCTCAGGCAACGGGCTGGTGTGTGTCATGTTGAATAGGGTGGCGGCCTTCTGGGGTGAGCTTGTCTTGCACAGGTTGGGTGTTGAAAAGGTGGGGGTTGATCAACATTATTTAGGTGATCTTCCCCCGACCTTTAATCATTTCTGTGTGGTGACCTGGATTGACCTCTGTCGGTGGAACTCGACCTTGAGCCTGCACCTAGGGATTCTGCACCTACAGAGGCCTACTGTGGTCCCTTCCAGGTGTGGGGTCTCTACCTCGGGGTTTGCGGCTGTCCCTCTTGTCCTTGTAGTCTCTGTTAGAGGAGTTATGCCCCTCATTCCTGTTAGAGTACTCTCTGCCTCTAGATGAAGATCTCTCCCTGCTGGAGTGGTCCCGATTTCTAGAGGGAGGCCGACCCCTGTCATTAGAGCTAGGCCCGTGGTTTGAATACCTAGGTCTTTCTCTGTCCTCAGAGGGGGACCTGGGATAGCTGCTGCCACCACTGTTTTGATGTTTGGAATTGTAGTATTGACCCTTGCTGTCCCTGCTGCTCCTTCTATGGTCATCCTGGTACTGGGAGTTCCTGGGAGGGGGTTTGGAATCCCTGGAGCGGTAGCGCTCCTGGTACACCTGGTGTTTGTCGTTGAACCTGTCCTCGTACTGCTTACTGTAGTTTGAGTGGGAGGGTTCAAACCTATAGTCACTGCTGGAGTTCCAGCTGTTGCTCCTCCTGGGTGGGTTGTGGTATTGCCTGCCTTTACCATCTGGTATGGGCCGTAGTTCACATACCTGAGCTGCATCTGTCTGGCTTGTTTCCATACCCTTTTTGATGGATTGAATAATGATGTCATGTTCAATGGCCAATTTTTCAACATCAGTAATCTTCTTGGGTAACTTGACTCTGATGGCATTGGCCAATTCCTCCCTGAATCCATTTATGAGATAGTCCACCTGTGTTTTCTCATCTAGGTGAGAATTAGACAGCAGGCTGATCATGTCAGTCATATAGTCCTCCAAGGACTCTGTTGCTTTCTGGCGTCTATTTCTGTAACCTTTGACCACAGATTCAGGGTCCTCCCCACTAAATCGCTCCAGGAATGCTGCATAGAGGGTGTCCCTGTCAAACATCAAAGGTTTGTCCATGACATTGGTATAGTACCAGGATGCCGCGCGGCCCTCCAGGTGACCGTACATGCATTTTGCATGCATGTTTGGGTTGCCAGGATGTAGGGCCTCTATGAAGAACTTGCACTCCATGAGGAATTTGTCTGCGGACCTATATGCAGTTTGTTTGCCAAAAGGTGCCGGCTTGACAAATGAATTGAGTTGCGCAGTGCTGTATCTCATCTGTAGCTCTGAGGAGTTAAGATCCTCCAGGGTTCTGTATTATGACATTTGTTATGTAGCTCCAGGACGTACAATACCTTCTTCTGTCCTCTGAGCGAGCTCTTGATAACTGCATTTATTTGTAGATTGCTTGTTCAGACTAATAAACCTTTTAAATTGAAAAATTGAATTGAGATAGGTCGGGGTGTGTGGTGATCAAAAGGCAAACCTGGATTGTTGGCTTGTAATGTGTAGGTGGCTCCATGGTGGGTCTGGTTAGTGGGTTGGTTGGGGGAGGAAAGGTAGATGGAGTGTTGGGTGGCGGCTTGGTGGTCTGGTATGTGGAGTGGAGTAGCGCTGTCCACCCTGGTAGCGTGGGTATGTAGGTTGCTGTATGCTGGAGGAGCTGGGGTGTTTACTCCAGGTTGCTCATGTAGGCTGTGTATTAACTGTGCGTGTGGAGGAGCGGAGTGAGGTGTGGAGCTGTAGGGTGTAGTAGTATAGATTGGCGCCCCTGGGGTGTTTTGTTGAAGATATTGCTTATGGTCAGAACCGTGTAGTATGGGTGAGGGGCCAGCATGGTCAGGGCCAAATTGGTGCAGGGAGTGCCCTGAGTGCTGGTTGCTGCTGTGATTTTTACTCAGTTGGGAGTAAAAATCATCTCTAATGTGTCTGAACTCATCTGCCATGCGCTTACCCAATCTGTCAGTTTGCTCTTGACATTTGTCCAAGTATCAAGCCCTGGCGTTCCAGCATTGATTTTTCAATTTCGACCATACGTTCACCATTTGACTGCCTTTTAATTTCCATTTCCTGGACCTCCTGACATACAACATCCAGCCTGTCACTCAGTCTTTGTTCTAAGCCACAGATCAATTGATTAAAATTGGTCTGTTGCATTTGTAACATATCTGCCATGGACTGGTTCAGGGCCATAACTACATTGTCTGGAGTAGTTTGTTGCGGGGCAGGGGCCTGTGGGTCCCTTCTAGGGCTCATATTCCTGGAGGCCATAGTGGTAGGCGTTAGGTTGCGGCGTCTATGAAATGGTGGGTGTTGTAGCAATATAGGGGTGGTAGCCTCTATATCACCTTTCACTGCTGTATCTAGGCTTTCACTTAGGCCGTAATAGAATTCTTGTTTAACTGGCTTAGGCTGGGTCAGGGGGACTCTCCTTGATGGTCTAGGTGGGTAGGGTGGTGGAGATGACAAGGAGGAGCTACTGGAGGACACAGTCCTTAAGGGTTGTGCCTTTTGAAACTCTGCCTCTTGGAACTAGGAGTCTTCAGATGAGTCCCTGCACACCAAGGTGGGGGGTGTGTTATGTGGATCCCCTAGAAATGAGTCCAGCTCCCTACGGATTTTTCTTTCAAAAGCCAGTGGGTGTTCAGAATCCTTGTAGTCTAGGGTGGAGTCTGGCAAATAGGCGATTAGATCTTCTTGAGATAGGGGGGATATAGTATACCTCCACCTGTTGAATGCCTCCTTTACTAAGTGATTTAGGTGTGGGGTTCTAGCTGCACCAGCTGCGGCCTTGACCCGGTCAATTGGTTGACCCTGGTATATTAGACGCTGTAGGTTGGGAGGCAGAACTTGTTTACACCTGGTGCTTTGCTTTGACGGTGGGGGGAGTTGTAGATTCCGGTGGTTTGTGCTCTGACAGTTTGGTGATGTAGCAATGTTTGGTCTTGCACCTGGGGTAACAGAGGGTGTCACACCTTGGGGTGTTATCTCTTGTTGGGCAGGTGGGGTTGGGTCAGAGCTGGGGGCTGCTGGTGGGTCTTGTTTAGTAGCAAAATTGTCTATTATTTCCTGGAGAGCTGCCTCCAGACTGTGATCTCTGGGGGCTAGGTGTGGGTCCAAAGGATATAGGTCGTCTGACTCAGAGCTTGCAGGTGTAGTGTGTGGCACTATACCTGAGAGCCTAAACGGTGTGGAGGTGTTACCAATAGGAGTGCCCAAGCTGTATTTTTGTGTAGCAGGGCAGCTATTCCTAATGGTGGGTGTACTGGTGTGGATCTTTTCACTGTCAATTAGTAGCTCAGGTGTGGTCGTGTCTGAGCTGGTAGAATGACTATTTTTGTCGTAACCAGTCAGCAATCCGGGCGAGTCACAGGGGAATCTCCCTGTGACACTGAAGTGATGGATGATTGACTCTCCAAGTCAATGTCAGACTCACCTTCAGTAGAAGATGCTGCTGGTTGGGTAGTGATGTTGTGGTGTGTAACTGCAACAGAGTCCAGGTTTACTGGAGGTGTGTGCTGCTCATCATGTGGTACAGGATGCTGGTCCACAGCATTCTGTGAATCACAAGATTGTTCATGTAACTCAGTATCCGGCGCTCTAGCGCTCATGGCCTTGTGAGAGGTTAACTTCTAGTGGGTTTCAGCCAAGAGGTTACTCCACCAGTGTTAGGTAGCTACTTGGATTACCATAACTAGTATTTAGGAGAACGCCTGGAGTAGAGTTGATGATGAAGTTTATTGTGCACAGGTGCCGTTGAGGGTGGTACACCGAAGAACCCTCAGCAGGCACGTCCGGTGGATATTGTATATGTGTCAAGAGTGAAGTTCTCACTGGTCAGCAGGTGGGATATACCTGCCTCACAGTGATGTCGTCATACCCTGCCTGGATGGCAACATGGTGTCCCGGGGTACGCGATCCCGACCCACCCTCCTACCCAGGGTGCAGGGTGCATCCCGGGGGGGGGGGGGGAAGGGGGGAGCGCACGAGTCATCCAGACACCAGCGCCCTCCAGGTGTGTGGCAATCCCCACACCTAGGGGTGAAACTCCAGGTGTGTGAGGACCGCCCCACCAGGGGTCATTGAGTAATCTGTAAAGGTAAAGGTTTCAGTGCGTCCACCAGCACCCTGACACCGGGTCCCCCCCCCCGCGCTAAATCCGCCCCTGCTAGTTTCAACCCAGTATCGGTTAGGGATATGAACAGATATCTTGGATATGATGATCCATTATCATTGGGTGGGTCAGGTTTCACGGTTCGGGAGAGGATCGGACGAGTAGGCCTACACAGAGCTGCTTATAGATGTGTAATAAACGATACTTTATCCTTTATGATACTGATATATTATTTAGTAAAGAACCAAAGTCGACACAGTTCGGATCAAGTGTACAGGCTGCGAATCAAAGGTTTATTCAGTAACCTAGACAGGCAAAGCTATATCAGTGCGAACTCCCTATAGAGTTCGGCTCGTAGCCGATATGATCGCAGCGTCCCTGTCCAAGCGTGGATCCAGAGTGACCGACGAGTCCTATCGGATGCTGGCTATATATAGGCAGCCAGCCTGCGCACGCACACGCAGACTGGAAGCCTATAGCAACCTCTGTCCATACCCCAAGCCCGGGGCAGGTGCTGCCACCTGCCGTCGGGCTGAAGGGTTCAGACTGAGTTTGCAACACAGCATCCAACAGAACCCGCCATATAAACCCCGTATAACCCTAGCCCCTACAGATGCTACAGGACCTGGGGGAACATTAGAATGGGTATGGGAGGCTTAGTTGGGGTACAAAAGTGGCTATAGGGGAACATCGACGGGCACAATGTCAATGTATCAGGCCTAGGCCTATAAATCGACATGGCACTTTTCTAAAAGGTCAGAAGAATGGGAACCCATGTATACTAGTAGTCACTACCGGTATACAATAAGCGTAGTCGACAATTTATAATGCTAGGTGTAGGGAAAAAGAACCACAGTCTAGGGTACGTCATGTGCCCCCCCAACCCAAGAAATCGTGCCAAATCCAAAAATCAACGTCTTAGTCGTCAGAAAGTGCGCGAAATTACCGAAAAATTGATGATTTCTAAAAAGAATGTTGAAATTTAGCCAAAAATTCGTTAAAAATGATGAAATGTATAACTCACTTAGATTCACCGAATAATCATTGAAAACCACTTCATATATGACCCCTGACATGAGAAATGCATAAAAAATGTCTCGTTTGACCTTGACCTACTTATCTAGGTCAAAGGTCACGAAAATGGTTTTCGCCATATCTCTGCTTCTAGATGGGATATTATTGTGATTTAAATTCCTAAATGGGTGCTTTGTGCTGGGGGTAGTCCATCATGTTTTGGTTCTGTAGGAGTGTGTTATGTAAAGGATACGCCACAAAGACATGAGTCTCTATAAAAAATAACCTCGCTAGCCTGGCCAGTGCACTCATGGCCACTCTATCATTGTTATTTTTGCATATGAAAATACAATTCACAAATGACCCCGCTTTTTTTTTGGACTATTTTCAGCATCCCCCAATCCTCCCTCCCCCCGACACACACCTTGGCCACTCTATCATTGTAATGTTTTGCAATTATGCTATTATTTCATAATTTAACTGAAATTAAACCTATTTTTTGTGAGGTTATAAAATATTACCTTGGAAGGTATGAAGTCCTTTGTCTTAGCCCTCCACTATGATTTAAATTAACATGGAATCTTACGGTTTCATTGATAGGATTTCAGATAAGAACGAACATATGTCTCTGCCTTGGGCTGAGGTTAACCCCCAAGTATTCATTGTAATAGGCCTACATTGATGATGTTGCAGCATCCAGGTTTACTGGTATATCTGCTTTCACTTGAGGAGTTCCATGGTTAGATATCTCCTGTCACAAGCAGAAGATATCTAACTAGCAACCAATGAGAGATGTTTTAATTTATGGTAGAAATGACCATCTCTATTTTAAACCTATGGGAATGCTGTTCCCAATAACCCCATGAAGTAGCCCTTGGTCTCTCTGCACGTGATATTCATCACAGCCTAAGGGTGATCATGTGATCTCACAAGGGTTTATTTCATGGGTTTACAATGACTCATTTTCACAAATGATACTGTAAACCTATGACATAATGCAGGGTTTCACTTTAAAGTGTCATCCACAATGGTTTCTGAATTGTTTGACAGAATCTCACATGTTTCCTGACAGTATCTAGGAGATCACGGCTTCAGGGTTATACCTGCCAGTGTCTAGAAGGTATTAGGCCCTATAACCTGAGTATCAAGTTTGTGCAAGCCCTCAGGCTGAGAGGTGATTTCATTAATCTAGTTCACATATAACCCTGGAAGTGATTTGAACTGGCCCCATATATTTTAGTGTGCTCCCCTCTGTAAAACTCCCCCTGAGAGTGTTATCAATTAGCCTTTCCTTTGTCAGCTTCAGCAAATCTTCCTGTCTGGAGAATATCTGGGATGTCTGAGGTCGCGTTAATATACATCCATGGATATAAGAGGTATCAGGCTCAACTTGAAAGTATCTTAGGAGTATCTGATGCTGCTTGAGGATTTATATATCTAGGATGAATCAGACACTACCTACTGGTATCTAGGAGGTATTTGGGCCTCATAGTATGTAGAGCATACGTGAGGTTACCTGACAACATAAGACACTTTGTGACTATAAAGTCAACTGTGCCCTGCCACCTAGTGTGTACTGGTACTGAAGGCATTGGTCCCCACCCCAGTAGGGTTATTGGAAAAATATGTAGGGAGTCTGTAGTGATGTGATGTTAGCTTAGGGGATTTAGGTGGTACCTGAAAACACTACATTTAGCTTCACATCACAACAGAGATAGGGGTAAACTAATTAAGGAGCAGAGCAGGCTATGCAGTAATGGTAAAATATCCAGACCCATAGCATTCAACATGAAGAGCTGTCTTTCTCCAGGTACCTTACATCTCCACATAACCAAGGTTAAAGTTCAGTTTAGTTATGATAATAGCATAGGGAACATTCACAAATGACATCACCTGGTAAGGGATGGGAGTGGGTTTTTTTCAGTAATGAAGAGTGACATGAAGGTGGGGGAGGGGTGGTCAGAGTCTATGTGACATCACCTTTCAGGTCCAGACATCTTTATGAATGAAAACAACAATATTGAGCATGGATAAAGAGGGGGAAAAAGTAGACCAATTAGTCTGGGAATTTATCTTATCTAGCTGAATGGCCATTGTCACGGGGTGCAGAGAGTGCCTTAGGCTACCCTAAATTTTTGTGTAGAATCTGAGGGTTATACACAAATAGGACAGTATGAAAATAGAAATTCCAGACTCCATCTGAGGGTTATAGGATTCTCCCAAAGGCTGGGTACTGTTATATGTGAGATGCTGGTTATACACAGGAATTTACAGTAGTACTAGTCCTCAATATGTATATGTATTGTAGTGTCCGCCGTAATTAGGAAGGAGACAGAACTCGTTAAGTACAGTTGAACCGGAGATACTTTATTGCCCTGGCTCTCCTTGGCCACACCAGCTAAGTCTTGTCGGAGATCCTCTCTGCTTCAAGCGTCAAACCAGACTGACTGAACCCTCCGCCTCCCCTTGCTTATATAGCGTGATGACGTTTCTCCGACGCCGGAGACGTTCCGTCCTGGGCGCCGGCGAACTTCGCCGACGCCCCCGTTTCGAACGTCCCCGCGTCAGCGAGGGTTCCGCCGACTCCGCCGTTCTTTCAGCGGCGGAGCCAACCTTCTCCTCCCTCGTCCAGCGTAGTAACTATTAACTTATATACAACTCACGCCGGGGCGGCGGAGGGGGCCTGTGAACCCACAGCCCCCCCTCCGTCGCTGCTACACTCTCCCCAACTAGCTAAAATCTAAGTTCCCCTCCGCCGTAACCCGGCGTCATGACTTAATTAGTATGTGAAGTGATTACCGGGGGGCCCCCTACTGGGCACTGCCTCCCCTCCTGACCCTACTTTTCGTTACATTGCAACATTACATAGTCATAGCGTAAGGCCTATTGGTTTAAGTCTTATGTACACAGTCTTAAATGTTATCATCGCAATATCCCCGGCATGGCGTTGGGCATGCCGCCGTAATTACTCTCCGCCTTGCGTCCGCCGCTGCCACGTCTTTCTCCGTCTCCGCCGCTTACTTATAGGTTAAATCTTATGTACACAGTCATATAGTATCAACATCACAATATCCCCGGCATGGCGTTGGGCATGCTACCGTAATTACTCTCCGCCTTGCTCCGCCGCCTCCTCCGTCCCCGCTGGCTGCTGCATGGTTAAACCTTATGTACACAGTGATCGTCCTCCAGACAGGCCCATGCTGTCTCCGGCACAGCGTTTTGTCTGCCGCCGTAGCCGCTCCTCCCCCTCGTCCGGACGACTCTTCCTCGCCGCTCGTCCGCCGTCACTACGCCGCCTCCGGCGTACCCCGTCCGGTCTCTCCTCCGGTCCGTCATCTCCTCCGGCGCCCCGCCGGTCCCGTTGCCTCCGCTCCCGGTCCGTCCACGCCGCTCGGCCACTTCTGCAACATCAACAGCACCCATTGTTACCGTTCGTTTAGTAAGGTGAAGGTTCCCCCCTCTCTACTTTAGTGCCCTTCTTTCGCCAGGTTCCCCCTGTTCGAACCTACCGAACCTCCCCGATCCCTCCGGCAGATCCCGCTGTCCCTGCTACAGCTCCCTCTCGTTTTCTGGTTGTCGTTTACAGTGTTTCCCGCTATAGGTGACTCCCACCGGCCCGAGATCCGCCTCCCCCTTCCTCCTTACTCCCGCCCGTTCCCCGTACTGGTTTCCCCGGTACCGAGCCACAAGTTCCTGCTTACCGTGTGTTGCTTTTATGACGCCCACTCCGGCTGCTCAGACTGTTGACCTCCCCGGATGGCGTAGCGAGTCCTGGTGATCTGGACTACCTCCACCTCGCCAGATGGTAGGGTGACGAGAGCCGTTGAGACCTGGACCCCGCTGATGACCTCCAGTTCTTCGTCCGCCAGGGGCCCCGCCCGTAGTGCCGCCAGCAGTCCCGCCAAGCTCCTCGGCCCCTGGTACTCTGTGTCCCAGGGCATGAGTGCAGCCTCCGTTCCTCCGTTTCCCGGCTGGGTCGGGGCTGAGCCCACGTTCACCTGAGGAGCCGGGGTACTCGGCCCCGCCACCTCCTCCTGTCGCCCCTCCCCCTCCCTGATCACAGTCACAGTTTGCCTGTCTAAGGCCTCCTGCGGCACTATAATGGGCGCATCCATCCCCGTCCCTTCATCCACCTCCACTCTTAGGAGATAGTCCCCCCTGGGGGAGTTGCCGACAAGTCCGTTCTCCCCCACTTTAATTGTTTGTGTCCGTGTCTGCCTCCCCTCCTCCACCTCCTCCTTCCCGGCTGGCAACCCCGTACCCACGTTCGTTGACCCACTAATGTTCACTGGTTCCGCCGTATCATCTGGGTCCCGAGTCGTGGTAGAGGATGCTGAGGTGTTGGATACGGCGGAGGTTGCAGAGGTGTTCGCCACTGCCACCTCCGATGCATGCGATGCGGCGGAGGTACCGGAGTTTACTGAGTTGTTCAGGGAGGTATTAGCCGTATCCTTCCCCTCCCCATCCTTATCCTCCACCGCCGTCTCCTGTTTCTCCCCCTCCCTTCTCGTCCGGGCCTCCTCCGCCGCCCGCGCATTGAATGCGTCCGCCGCGTTCTTTTGCTCTAGCAGCTGTCTCTTCCTCTCCGTGCTTTTTCCCCTTCCCTTCCCTTTTGGCTCCTTTACTGTCTCCTGGCGTTTTAGTTCCGCCTTTTCGGCGACGTAGGCTGCCTTCAGTTGCTGTCTTTTGGTGGGTAGCGGCTCGTCCTCCTCGTCGGAGGAGGATGAAGAGGATGAGGAGGAGGAGGAACTACTGGAGGTGCTGCCAGAGTCGTCCTCCGAATCTGATGTCCCACTGTCCCCACTCTCCTCTCCCTTCTCGCTCACCGCCGTCGGGTTGCCGGCCGGCGTCGTCTGTTCGTCCTCCTCCCCCTCCTTCTCCGGCTCGGCCTCGTTCCCCTCCGCCTCATTCTCGGGTTCTGCCTCGTCCCCATTATCTCCCTTTTCCTGCCCCGTCCCCTCGTCCAAGTTCCATTCCGGTGTCCTTGGGGTCGCTGGGGTGTTCAGCGGGTCCTCCGGGCCACCCTCCACGTGACGAGGCGATTTCGCCGCCGCCCCTCCCCCCATAGCGTTATAGTCCACGTCATAATCAAGCTCCTGGTGTAGCACCAGCCCCTCTCCCTGTCTTTTACGGAGTTCCTCCTCGAACCCCACCCCCAAGGCTAGGGGGTCGAAAGGCGCTCCCTGTAATGTTGACGTGGCCAGCCGAGCCGCCATCTGCACGACCGTCTCCCCCTTCCCCGCCAGCCTGGTGAGGACGGCGAGCTGTTCACTCAGTCGCCGGTCCCGCTCCTCCTGGCTATTTCCGCCCGAGTTACTGGGTCCGTTGTTGGTCCCGACGGCATACTTCCCGTTGGCTTTGCCGTCTCCTCCTCCGGTTGTTTTGCGGTCTCTTTTGGTTTCGCCGTCTCCTCCCCCTGGTGGTTTTTCGGTTTCCCCCTCCGGTTTCTCGACCCCCTCCGGCTCCCCCGCCGGGGGGGGGGGGGGGTGGCTGCACATTTGTGACATAATTTTCGAGGGGGTGTTGGCTGATGTGTGACAAAGTGTGACAGGGGGGTGGGTGGGTATTGAAAATGGCCAAAATTAGTGTGACGTCATTTATGGACGGCCCCCAACCTATTAGTGTCTATAGGGGAAGATGGGGTAATACGGGCCATGGGGTAATAAGGGACACTCTCATTTCAGACTGATATTTTTTACTGAAAGGTAACACTAAGAACTCAGTTTTTGTTTTATGATAAAAGGTAGGCATCACATCATATATATTGCAGCATTTATTATGTTGTTGGAGGAATTATTATTTGAATTATAAGCGGAAAATAAAATTGAATGCCTGGAATATTGAGTGCTGACATCTTGATTATTAAAGCATAATTAGACACATCATTATTTATGTAAGCCCCTAGTTTGGGCAAAATGGTAATCTTTTTTCTGGTTTCAGGTGCAAAGGATAAACCACCCAATAGCTTATAAAATTAAATATGGTTTGGTTATTTTCTATGAAGTGTCTAGGAATTGACACCACTATTTGTGTGGTGTCCCATATTACCCCAACCTCATTTTTTGATGGGGTAATACGGGTCAAAGGCAATCCCTATGGCAATTTGTATATATTTTTTCTACAAAAATGTTAAGCTATTGTAACAGGTAGCGCAGACTGCTATGTTATTTGTATACCTATTCTATGTGCACTGACCGTGACGGTTTCATAACAAGTTACATAATCATCTACACCAGGTGGCTCTGGTGGTGTGGTCAGGTGACCCCCACAGGCCTGTATATAAGGTGGGCTGCTTCCCCAGAGAAGGCAGTCAGGTTTGGGACTGTCGTGACATGACCACCCTGTGCTCCGGGCTTAACTCTATGCTGTAGGGTTGCCCCACTGTATTATATATCTGTTCTGATCTTGTATATCCGCTGGTTATACTTGTACTATAATACACAAGAATAAAGTAATAAAGTCGCCGTATATTAAAGTCTAATTTACCTTGTCTGGTTTTTGATCTCATGTGTTATACCCGTAGTAAGAGACCAACTACATTGGTGCCGTGACCATTTGATCGAACCGACCGTGATAAGGCAATCTGCATGTAACAATAATATTGATAAGGTGAAAGCTAGTATGGACCTTAAACATGATCAGCTCGAAGCTAGGTTTGAGGCACATCTACGTGTATTTGAGAACTTAAAGTCTACCGTACATGCTGCACCACAAACACAAGCGCCACTAACCTGTCACCTGGACCCTGTTGGCAACAGTGCAGGAGGGACTACTCCACCGGACACGCTGGCAATGAACACTGTCCATTGCACAAATACTGCTGTAGGGCAGAACTATGCAGGGAAACTAAAGGCGGGGGGAGGCAAGCCTGCCACACAGACTGCCCACTCGACCCTAATCCCACCTCTGGTAAAGAAACCACTACCCACCAGCACCAAAGCCAGTTCCAGATCTCCTACCTACAACGTTGTCGTAGTTGGCATGGACTCGGAACAAGACGACAAAGACATATTTGTCACCTATGACCGAATAATAAATGCCCTAGGCCTAGCGGCTGACAGATCGGCCCTATCCTCTATCACCCGCATAGGCAGACCCGGTAGGAATGTCCGCCCCATTCTGATCTCGTTCAAAGATGAGGATGTTCAACAGGATGCCCTCTACAACAGGCACAGAATACAATCTCTTGGTGAAACAGTCTATCTGAATCCGGATGAAAGCCGTGATGTCAGAGCATGTAGATACTTACTGCGAGCAATCTACAACCACATCAGGGACTGGGACGTGGGGGCCGAGCTAAGTGATGAGGGCATCACCATCAATGATGTAACCTACCCTCCTACCGAAATGGGGGTCCGTGACATCCCAGATGTGTTTAAACCCACCAACCTCAACATCACACATGTGACTGCTCCCCCACCGCCCCGCCGACGGCACGTACGTCAGGCACAGCGCAGTCCACCGCAGCATCCACAACAACCAACGGCGCGACAACCGCAGCAGCAGCCACCGCAACAACATCAACCACCCCGTCAGTCTCAACAACACCACAACCCGACCACACAGCAACCGCAGCATCAATTAGCAACGAGGCCTGATTCTAACTCAGCCCGGCTGGTTGTGGCACCACCGACTCTAACCCGCGGCCAGCAGCCACAACAACGGCACCAACATAATTTTAGACCTCCAGCTGATGTGGTGGCACCCATCCCGCCGCCACCACTTCCGGTACAGCAACAGCCACCTGCCGCCCATCCCGCGCCAATGACACCGAAGGTCTACAGTGTGTTTAAGCAGCAACAGGTGGACCATCAAACCGCACAGCGTCATAGACTACAGCAACAACAAGAACAACTGTACCAACAACACAAGATGGCCCTTGCTGCAGCCCTCACCAAACCTGTGGCGCCACTAGAAAAAAGGCAAATACCTCCGAGGCATGGGAGACCCGCGGCCGCCACGGCCCCCTCCCCCCCACCGACTACAGCATCGGCGAAAACCAGCATACATCTGAGCAACCCTTCCATCAGCTGGGAATCCATGGATGTGGACCCACACCATGGAGTAGGTACGAGCCCACCGACACTGGGACCAACTGGTCACCAGAGTATCAACAGGTCGGCTCCAGGGTCAGCCAATGCAGCAAGTCCTCAAGACCCCTCAGTGATCCTGGTTGCCTCCCCGATCAACAAAGGAGGTAACCAAGGTAACCAAGGTCTACAATCCAGGCCAATCAGGAGTTCTACACCGAAATCCTGCACGGAAACCAGTGTACAAAAGGACACGACGTCGAGCGTAGAATCTACCCCGCAGACTAGGAAAGCCGGACTAATACCGCCGACCTCCTTCATCAACATCCATAAACAGAAAGAGGTGAAAATTTGCATGACCCCACTAGGCCTAGCCTTCAGCGGGGAATCAGCCTTCCTTAGTAATTTTTACCCGGCTACCATAAAAATTGACCTGAACGGTGAGAGTCTGGAGTTTGCCTCGGTCGAACAGGCTTATCAATTCACGAAGGCAAAGCATGTACAAGATGAGGCAGCAGCAATTGATATCAAGAAGGAACCGAGAGCACCTCTAAACAAAGCCAGAGGCATGCAAATTGATACAGGAGATTCAGACTGGTACGAGCACGCAGTTAGCCATATCCGCAGGTACGCTGTGGCTAAATACATGCAGCACTCTGTCCTCCGACTACAACTATTCAGAACGGCAAACCTTCCAATATTAGAAGCCAGCCGCCATGAGTACTGGGGCATAGGTATACCCTACCATGACAAGTCACTCCAGTCCATTACATCCCTGAAGGGACAAAATATAATGGGCCAAATCCTAAAGGACATTCGCTATGAATTGTCGGTACACTTTGGGTACGTAGCCCCACATCCCGGTGCACAACCACAGCCGTTCATGAATACATCATTACCTCCCCCAAATCTGGACCGCCCCAAGCACCAGTAAAGGTCATGTGACCCATAACAGTGAATGCAGCGTTGTTTTAAATGTGGTGCATCATTGGTACTAATGTACTAGCCCATAAAAACAAGCTCATTCCCTTCCCTCGGTTTAACCAACTCATCAATGTAGTTTCGTTTATAACCATGTGACCTATCCTTGAGAGCCCTGCGCACCTAGCGAGATGCACAGCGGCTGATGAATTAATATCACATATAGATACCTCTGTTTTTTACAAAACATGATCTCGATATTTCCCTGTTATATGACATTTATTGTACGACACTCTACTCCGTATACTTAAAACTTGCTGTGATATTAATCGTATATGCATCCGACTGACGGATAACTATTCTGTTGTCTTACATCTCACTGTACGACATCATCTGCATAATAATACACTGTTTTGAGATTACCGCGTATTGGCCTTAATGAGACCCAAACCATGAATTATATTCATATTCATAATCATAATTTAATTGTACTCATACCCACTGACGCATGTGTTAGTGCTATTAATGTTGTTACTATTATTAATTATCACTATTATTATTTTGTGCTGCATGTTTGTTCCCAACCCTCCCCCCCCCCCCCCACCAGCCCACCATCTACAGTCAACCCCCGCTACCCCCAGGTAGCATGTAGCATGACAAGTCTAGTCTTAGTACAGTGTAGTCTGGACTAGTCTAGCCTAGCCGACTCTAGTTTATTTATTTAGTCTACTTTAGTTTAGTTTAGTTTAGTTTAGTTTAGTTTAGTTTAGTCTAGTTTAGTACATCATGACCCATAAAGATATCAAATCAGATTAGAACACAGGTCAATTGATTGATTGAGAGTTCTTGCCCTCTCAACCACCGTTATTCCGTTGAGTCTCCAATGTAACACAAGCGGGGCTACTTGCAGAAATCGAATCCTATCGCCTATCTCCGAGCACGCTGATAGTACCCCACTAGAGGTACAAACACACACACTCACACGACACTCTTTGTCAAATCGCTCCACTATCCACTATCCACTATCCACGATCCACTCTGATCTTTACTGTACATATTTAGGCCCTGCGCCTTATCTACCTGGTCTATATCACTTCTCTGTCTGCTCCCCCAAACATGACGACCACTCTTGGCACCTTCTCTAATATGAGAGGACTCAGGATTGGTCACTATAACATTCAGAGTTTGCATCTAAAGTTCAGTGAGCTATATGACCTTGTAAGACTATTTGATGTACTTTGTGTTAGCGAAAGTTGGTTGTTGGAAGGGTTCTCCGACCATAAACTGCATGTGCCTGGATATAAATTCTATCGATATGATCGAGTTGTAGAAAAGGTGGGAGGAGGACTATTAATGTATATATGTGAGAAAATGTCACCCTACTGCTATATAGATAATGATCTACTCCAATCAAATGGCGACATTGAATCGATGGTTATAAATTTCACACAACCGAAGCATCGGCTTACCTCATTCATACAGGTGTATAGGCCTCCCAATGGAAGTTATACCAAATGCATTGATGCTATAGTTAAAACCTGTCAGCATGTCTCTCTAGAAGGAAGGGAAAGATGGCTAATAGGTGATATCAATGTTGATTTACTAAGCCCAGATGATTGTAAAACTAAATATTATGTGAAAGCCATGGACACATTATGTCTAACTGATATTATTACAAACCATGTGACCAGACCATTCCCGAATAAACCCGGTGGTACCTGCATAGATTTAATCAGCACTGATTGTGATCCCGATCTTGTTTGTTACCATGGCACACTCCCTCTGTTTGTGAGTGATCACCTCCCGATTTTCGCGATAGAGAAAAAACCAAAAGAGGCCTTTGAGGTGAAAACCATTGTGGGTCGCTCCTATAAATCGTATGACTTTGGTGACTTTCAGGATTACCTATTTGGTGTTGACTGGACTGACTTTTACCACACCAAAGATGTGGACACCAAATGGGGGCTCATGCTTGATGTTATAGTCTCATATCTTGATGTTCACTGTCCGCTAAGGGAAATGACCATAAAGGATATGAATAAACCCTGGATGACTAAGTGTATCTATGAAGCAATCTACGAGAGAAATCATTATATGTACGAGTACTGCATTGGAGGTCGTATTGACCTAAATCTGTCAGAAATGGCTAAACAAACCCGTCGCGACATTAATGCCATGACGCGCTGTGCTGGGGAAAACTATTTCATTGGCAAATTGAAGGAGCATGAGAAAAATCCTTATAAATTCTGGAAGGAGCTAAATGAGTTGCTAGGCCGCTCCGGCCGGGGCAAGACTGAGATTATTTTAAATCATCATGAAACTGGTTGCGAAGTAAAAGGGGCAGACGTGCCCGAATATGTAAACCACTTCTTCACGGGAGTAGGTGAAAGGTTGTTTAATAGTCTAGGTGACAAGCCGGTGGTCTGCGAGGCTGACACACCGGATAATACTCAGTACGTGCCCACAGACGACACTAGAGTAGGTTACACGAAGGTTGTTAAATTAATTAATGACATTGATGTCCACAAGTCAAGTGGTATAGAGAATATTAGTGCTAGTGTCATGAAGGACGCCTTGTTAATTCTAGCCCCTCAATTGACTTGCCTGATAAATAAGTGCCTACACGGCATTGCGTTCCCGGCAGCTTGGTCAACAGCCACTGTGGTGCCTCTGCCCAAGCAAGGCAACGAGAGGGAGATTGGCAATTGGAGGCCGATCTCCCTCTTACCCATGCCAAGTAAGATAATGGAAAGAGTGGTCTATGAGGAAATATACAGCCGACTAGAAAATGAGGGTCTATTATCTGGTTGTCAGTATGGCTTCCGCACGTCCAGGGGGACGAGCGATGCAGTGTTCAGTCTTGTCAATGACATCTTTAGATCAAGGGACAATAGGGACCCGCTGGTTGCTTGTTTCCTGGACGTGCGGAAAGCTTTTGATTGTATCCACCACTCAGAGTTATTGCACCGTATGAAAAAATTTAATTTACCGAGTATCTACTGTGACTGGCTGTACGCCTACTTAGGTAACAGAACCCAACGCGTAGTGTGCAATAGCGCTGTGTCAGACCTTGCAAACATAAAATTCGGAGTCCCGCAAGGATCCATATTGGGGCCCCTATTGTTTATATGTTACATTAATAATTTACCCACTGTACTAAAAAATTGTCGCATAATAATGTATGCTGACGACGTTGTGTTTTACACTAGTCACAGTAGTCTTTCTAATGCCAAAGCGCTCCTACAGGAGGACGCCACTACAGTGTTTAACTGGTTTACCAGGAGTGGCCTAAGCATTAACACCGATAAGACGCAAGTAGTTGTCTTCAGTCATGAAAAATCTGTAACCGCCCCAATGTTAAATATAGAGATGGGTGACCATGTCCTAACAACCTGTACGCAATATGAATACCTCGGTGTTATCCTCGACAATGTATTATCCCTTGAGCGCACTATTGGTAAGACTGTAAACAAAACAAATTTCCGTCACGTGATGTTACGTAAAATGAGGACCAAAATGACGTGTCCCACCGCAAAGTTAGTGTACAAACAGACAATGCTTCCAGTCCTGGACTACTGTGGTTTCCTCTTTAATGGAGTCACGGAGGTACAACATAAGAGATTACAATTAGCACAAAACAGGTGTCTGCGCACGTGCCTGGGCGTGCGAATGAAACACCACGTGTCTGACTTGCACACCGACTCCTGCGTAGACTACCTATCGATCAGATATGACCTACAGCTATTATTACTAATTCGGAAATACGTGAAGGGTACAAATCATGATTGTGAAAAACTTGGTCTGAGGTTCCAGGGGCCAGCGGCGGGGGGGAGAGTGATGCGCTCCACCGGCACTGGCCTCTTGGAATACCCACCAGCCAATTTAATAGGGTACCGGAAAAGTCCGTTATATCGAGGCATTGACCTCTGGAACAAGCTACCTGTCAGCTGTCGGCTAGCTGACACTAGAGAAGCCTTCCGTGACAAGGTAAAGCCTGTATTAATACGTCTCTTTACGGAGAAACAGCGAGACCGCGGCAGGGCGAGGTAGCCTAGCCTTGTACTATACTCATACATAAAGTAACATAATATACATCCTGTACTCGTATTTACCGCACTCGTGCGTATGATATAGCATGAGCACATGAGATACACCTGTTATCTCTCTTTGGATCTGTAATTTGTGTTTTGAAAATCACTTTGTGCAAATAAACACATTTATAAATAAACTCAAAAAGGTATTAAATAGGCTTATAGTGTATGGATTACCTATACGATATTGTCAGCTCGTTCAGCGGCAGGACTAAAACCCCTGCTGAGGAACGTGAGGAGGCCGTACAAAATGTTCGGTTCTTCACGGGCAAATCAAATAGGGGGGAGAGCCGGGCAGCCCTGGAGGTGCCCGGTAACGACCTCTTCCATGAAGCAATAGGTGATCCTATTGTGGAGGCTTTTACCCGAGGTGAGGACGGAGAGCAATCTCCAGTCCCAGGACCCTTTGATATCAGCCCCAGGAGATCGTTGGACTCCCTTTCCACGAACCTTTTCTGCCCCGAGGGTCAGAAAATACCAGGCAGAGAGAGGCGTTCTCTCCGCCCTCTCTACTGGCTGACATGGGGATCAGGACAAAGAAGCCTGAGCTGCAGGACCTCGAAGAGGCCCGGAGGGAACTTACTTCCATCGGACAAACTAGGAATTTATTCCTTAGGGAGGTTGATGAGAAGAAAAGGTTCCTTCGGGAACTCCAGGAGGAGATGACTTCTCAGAAGGCTGAGGTTGATAAACTTTTGCGACAGAGGGTGTCTGGTGAATGTGAGGTGGCAAGCTTGAATACCTTGGGAAAGGATTTGAGCACGCAGCTCCAGTTAGCCAGGCGGGACCTCGAAAGCTTAAAGCAAACCAATCTTGAGCTAAAAGAGAAGTCAGAACAGGTACCACCACCAACCGGTCCCTAGTATGACACCTCAGATGGGGGCAAGCTACTTACAGACTCCGGTCTGTGGTGGCGCCTTTGGGGGTTCAGCAACACCTCCAGGGTACACCCACCCATCTACTGGTTCAACGATGTTGAACCAGCAGCAGACCTTGGTCTCGGTTCCAATACCGAAGCCCAGAGCTAGCCAGGGTTTAACCCCTGTCCAGCGGGCTAAGTACGACAGGAACCCGGCCATAGAGAAGCTGGGGACAGACATCGTCCCGCGGGACATCGATGATTTGGATGAACGGTATGCTCCTTTCAACTTTGGGGAGACCAAACATCCAGATGCAGCCCGTCAAAAGGCCATCTATATTCCGCCTTTCACAGGGTCGCCACCCTGGAGAAAGTACAAAGTTCGGTTCAAGGCTATTGTGGAGAGCAATCGCTGGAACAATCAGCAAGCGCTGGTTGCTCTGAAGCAAGCACTCTGCAACGGGCCAGGTGAACCAGCCCTTTTGGCATTTGAGCAAGTGAAGGTCAAGACATTGAGCTCACTTGAGGAGACTGCTGAATGGGCGATTGGGAAGATTGGTGAGCATGACCCAAGGTCTCAGTTACTCAAGCGTGTCCAACGCAAGGACGAGCATCTGAGATCCTACATATTTGCTTTACAGGAACTGATATCCGAGTGTTATCAGGGATGTAGACCTGACACACCCACTGTCATCCAGGAGTTAACCTCCAGGTTTGTCAATGGGGTCAGAGACACTAATCTCCAAGCATATCTGCGGGAAAAATGGCAGCCGGACTTGTCTCTGGCTGACCTGTTTGACCATGCAGATGTGTATGAAACCAAACAGGCTGTTTTTCCAAGTGGCGGTGTGGCAGCATCCCCATCTGTAGCCCCGAAAGGAGCTCAGGTGACGGAGGCTGCTACAAAGCCACCAAAGGAAAAACAGTCCGCCTCTAAGGAGGTGGCGGCAGTGACATCTGAAAGGGACATGGAAAAACTGATTGAGGGTTTGTTGCGGAAGCACTTGGAAAAGAGCTCCGCGTCCACTTCTGACTCTGGAAGGAGAAAGAGAAAGAAGAAGGACACAAAACCTCAACCATGTCGACGCTGTCAGGAGATGGGTCATTGGGCTAGCGAATGCAAAGCCCCTGAACCTGTTGCTGCTAAAACCGAAAAGGAGACGGAAAACTGAATGGGGCCCATCCTTTTGGCGAGGATGGCGCCCCCACAGTTAGCCATGCCTGTAAGGGTTTAGTAGACGGTGTAAACACTTCCATGAACCAAGGCCGCGCAGAGACAGAAGGGTCTGATCAACCTGTAAGCGTCTGGCAAGGCGGGGCTGGCAAGGACAAACGGAATCCTAAGGATTCTGTAGTCGCTGGCTTAGAGGAGTCTTGGTTAGAATCGATTGCCCAGAGCAGTGCGATTCAAGACTCCCCGAGCAACCCATGTTGGGATTACCTCCTGACAAAAGGGGTTGCTATGGATGGAGGGGACAGGCCGATGCTGACCTCTGAGTGTGTTCCTTTACGGGGACAACGCTGGTACCTGAGTCTGGTTATTTCCGGGACGCGTGGTGAATTTTTGGTTGACACGGGTGCATCTCACACCCTGGTTGATCGTAAATTCATGGCCCGTCTTTGCAACCAGCCCGATGCTCCGCTACTAGGAGTAAAGGCTCGGACAGCTACGGGAGATAGTATGCAGACTTATGGCAGAACTGTAAAACCTATGTTGGTGGATGGCAAGACATACTGGATATGTCCAACCATCACCGACATCACTGATGATGGCATCCTGGGGATGGACTTTGCTGCTCTTTACGGAGTGACAATGAACACCGCAACAGGCCGACTTCAGATTAAACATCCTTATAAACAATCTGTACAGTGCGTTTTAAGGAATGGTTCTTCTGTGGCGTCAGTGGCACAGGACACAAAGCTAGCACCGGGACATGTTTCAGATGTCCTAGTCAGCTGTGTGGGAGTGCAGGCCAAACGGCCGGGAATGTTTGAACCAGAAGATCAAAAGCTCGCCGAGCTAGGTCTTGCTGGCTATCATACTTACCTGGCCAACGCTCGTTGGGGGGTGATACCAATCTGTAACTCGAGTAGTAGAGAAGTCACTCTACGAAAGGGGACACCTATTGGTAACACTACGCGAGCATATGGTGTTGATTCGCTGACTACGGATTTTGTGGACGTAGGTCTGGTTGCTGGACATCCTGCCCATGAGGATGCCCTAGCAAACTCCAGCCTACCGAAACATCTAAGATCCCTGTTGTGTGAGTGACACCTAGATACCCTGGAGAGTGAAATGGTGGCGCATGAGCTGTCAGAATTCTCTGACGCTTTTGCGCAACCAGGAGACCCTCTGGGGCGTACCAACACGGTACAACACCGGGTTGATACTGAGGACGCGGTTCCTAGTAGAATCCCCTACCGTCGGTTACCCATGGCTAAAAAAAGTGCTATGGAGGCTGAGGTAGAAAAGATGTTGGATGATGATGTGATTCAACCTAGTGAAAGTCCATGGTCAAGTCCTGTGGTGATGGTCACCAAAAAGGATGGTTCCTATCAATTTTGCATCGACTATAGGAAGTTGAACGGACTCACTAGGAAGAATGCATATCCTCTACCTCGGATAGATGAATGTGTGGAATCTCTGGGTGGGGCGAAATGGTTCTGTACACTAGATTTACAATCTGGTTATTGGCAGATCGGCATGGACCCCCGGGACAGAGAAAAAAACCGCATTTTCTACCCATATGGGACTATTTGAGTTCAACGTCATGCCATTTGGGCTATGCAATGCCCCGGAAACCTTTGAAGCAATGATGGAGACCATGTTACGGGGTTTACTTTGGAAAAAGTGCCTGGTATATTTGGACGACATCATCGTCTTCGGGGGTTCTGTGGAGGAGACTCTACAGAACCTCCAAGCTGTGCTGAAACGAATTTTATCATACGGTCTGAAATTGAAACCTTCAAAGTGCAAGCTTTTTAGGAAATCAGTGGAATACCTGGGTAGAATTGTTTCTGAACATGGCATCATGGCTGATCCTCATAAGATCGAAGTGGTACAGAACTGGCCTCGTCCGATGGACACGAAGGAGATACGCTCTTTCATTGGGTTTTGTTC
Organism: Harmothoe impar; assembly: GCA_947462335.1. Classification (NCBI taxonomy): domain Eukaryota; kingdom Metazoa; phylum Annelida; class Polychaeta; order Phyllodocida; family Polynoidae; genus Harmothoe; species Harmothoe impar. The sequence continues at coordinate 33,684,089 of OX381709.1, read as the reverse complement.
TTACTATAGATATTTTATACCTGGATTCTCAAGAGTCGCAGCTCCCTTACAAGAGCTGATGATTGGAGAGAAGAAGTCTAAGGCTAAAATAGTCTGGTCTCCAGCCGCAGAACAGTCTTTCAGTGAGTTAAAGAGACTAGTTTTAGAAACACCTGTTTTGCACTACCCTGCACCTGTTGGTAAGTTCATCTTGGACACTGATGCTTCTAATACAAGTATTGGTGCTGCCTTGTCGCAGATCCAGGATGGGCGAGAAGTGCCGCTGGCATTTTCGTCCAACAGTTTAAGCAAAACACAACGTAACTACTGCACAACCAAGCGTGAACTCTTGGCAGTGGTGGTTTACACAAAAAAGTACAGACATTTCCTATATGGTGGGAATTATCTCGTACGGACAGATCACTTTCACTGGAATGTAAAGAATGTAAAGAAGTTAGACAACTGTTAGCGCAGTGGGATAATCTTTTTATACGGAACAGTGTATTGTGCCGCTGGAGGGTGCAACCTGGCAGGAAGAGAGCAGCTCAGTCTGTAGTGCCTTTGTCACTCAGACTACAGTTGCTCAATTACTGTCATGGCCACCGAACTTCAGCACACTTTGGCAGACAACGAACTGAGGCAAAGATAAAGAGTAGATATTACTGGCCTGGTATGACTTTGGACATACGGCGTTGGGTGAAGCAATGTCCCCAATGCTGTTTATCAAAGCCTGGACCTGGCATGGGTAAACTACCTCTAAGTCAAGAGCTGTTCGGTGTTCGGTTTGCCCGGATCGCTGTTGATATCATTAGTGGTTTCAACACGACCCCCCGTGGGAATACCTGTATGATGGTGGTACAGGACTACTATACCAAGTATGTCCAAGTATATCCGTTGGTAAATCATACAGCTGTTACCTGCGCTGAAGCACTTTTCGAGAATTGGATCCTCACGTGAGGAGGTCCTTTAATGCTTCACTCCGACCAGGGTCGTGAGTTTGAATCTCGACTGTGGGCAGAACTGTGTAGTAAAATACACATCTGCAAGACGCATACGACCACAATCGGACGGTATGGTGGAATGTTTCAATCGGACGTTGATCCAATGTCTCACGCCAATGGTTAATGAGCATCGAGATGATTGGGATGAGCACGCTCGCTATATCTCTCATGCTTACAACGCTACCGAACATGCGTCGACGGGCTGTACGCCCAACATGCTCATAATGGGTGAAGACATAGTCATGCCGAGTGACATGGTCTATGGCGTGCAGGGACACCAGCTCGAGCAACCCTGCACAGTTATGTTTGTAGAGTCATTGCGGCAATCATTACGCGAGTCCTATGGAGTAGTAAGGGACAACTTGGAAAAATCTGCTACTTTGCAGAAGGTGGGCTATGACACGGGCCTTAAACTCCGCCAATTTAAGGTGGGGGATAAGGTCGCGAGGTTTAGCACACCTAATTCCAAAGTCAAGACCCTGTACTCTTGGGATGGACCACATACGGTAACTATGGTGGTTAGTGAAACTACTGTGGTGATCCGTTTGCAAAAGGGAACATTGACCAAATCACATGTGGCAAGACTCAGACCTTGGTATGGGGTGCCATATGTAGATGACGACAATGATGCCCTAGGCGCTGACACTGGTCCAGTGAAAGCGCCGACCGACCCTGTGCCACCGACGGTACCTAAGGTAAAACCAACGGTTGAACCAACGGTACCAACAGTGGCACGACGACGGGGTCGTCCGAGGAAAATACCGATTGAACCACAGCCGTGTGTTACCAAGCCCAAGCATGGTAGGCCTCGTAAAAAAAGGCCGGCTACGCGCAAGGGGCTAACCGTGGACGCTGGTAAACATAGTAGTTCGGTAGCACCGGTACCGCAACCGCTAGACTTACCGACAGGAGGTCTACGGAGGAGAGCGAGAAAAGAATGTGTAAACGTTTTTTTCTTACCTTGTTGACGACAAATAGCTGTTGGCTTGATTATATTTTCCTGGACTATTGAGTACTGGGGCGGTGGTCTCCGTTCCCGGTACACGATCACCAAAACACAACGAGAAGCAGAGGGCTATCCGGTGTTGGTTATCCGTTGGAGGTAGAAAAGCACATGTTCGGGGCGGGTGACTGGCTTCGCCGGCTAATTCTAAGTAAAGGATTAGCTTTGATCACATATCGCTGAGAAGCATGCTGCTGTATCATATCCTCCAACGCTGGTACACTATCACCGTATTTCCCTGTGGCGCTGCCACAAAGAGTATGTGTGGGATGCGACGAATGTATCGTCAAATACCACACAGGAGGAGGTCTCGCCTGTTTGTTGATAACAACCAGGGTGATGACCAGCGGTCGACTGGGGCGTCAACCCAGCCTTCTGGCCCTCCACAGCAGGAGGCTCACTCATCACCTCCACAGGTGGTTGAGGATGTTGCCTCTGTGTCCGACCACGGGGATGCTGAAGGGCTCGGGTGTTACCCTTGTAGCCTAGAGACATGCCTCGATTTGATGCTGCTTTCTCTGATCTCTTGGCCGCTGGCTTTGAGCTCTTCAGAGAAAAGTTGGCAGTCAACTCAAGTAGACTGCTTTGGTATCAAGGCACCCAAGTAGGAAGGTACTACTTCAGCAACCTCTGGTTGTTGGGAGTGGAGGCCATTCGACAGGGTGTGGTACGGATGGCTGAACGTGCCAGACTGTTTGCCGAGAGTGAGCGGAATCTGGATCAAGATCACGCCTTTGATAAGGCAACGATCACCCAGCTCGAGTCCCGACTGAATACTTGTGACGCCAGGTTGTTTGGGAAGTTCGGGCTAAAGCTAACAGATTGGGAGAGGGCTGGTTTTCCAGACCTCAGGTTTTGGGGCTGCCACCAAGGCCACCATCATTACTGACCACCCCGATACTGTCGGCTCAGCCTCCTCGGTACGATGCTCCCTTTGCATTTTTGGGCAGCATACGGCCTAGAGGCTGGTGGAGGGGTATCTGTGACCCCTGCTACCCCGAGTACTTCCTCGGTGGCAGCAGGTGATGGCCTCTCCTCTCAGATGGTGACTAGTGTAGTTTACGCTGCACCTGTCTCACCTGAGAAAAGCCCTGATAAGGTGGAAAAGCCGGCTGGTGGTGTCCCTCTAGACACCTAAAGTCGTGCCTTATCAGGCCCTCTGGGGAGCACTGTTCCGCCCCTCAGAGGTAAAACTAAACCGACATCGCTACCCGCCCCGGACCGGAGAGACGCAAACCGACAGTGGAGTCGCTACCGACTCCTGAAGGAAGCAAACCGATGGTACTACCGTGGCTACCCTAGGCCACAACCGTCGGTCATCAACGACTCTAACGCTGGCCGGGGCTACCGATCCTGTGGTCATTTGTTATTGACCTATGAACTTTTAAGGATCGCCTTCCTGTGATATAATTATATATGGAGGCATGGACCTGCCTTTTTATACTTTATTTCACAAGAGATGATATTACACTATACCAGTGTAGGACTCTATTCATCTCTACCACCATGAACTGCTAGGTACTGGAGTACCAACCCTAATAAGGATGACGATTTATCCCACTTTATTTAGGATCTGCATTTATGGATTTTATATATAAACTATTCTTCGCCAGAGGAAGTGGGAACTACTATAGTTCCATTATCTATATATAAGGACACTAACTCCACACGGATTTGCACCATTGCTGAACGTAGTAGGTGATGTGTTGAGTTTCCAAAGTGGTTATTGGTGCCTTGTTTTAGTAACTGATACTAGTCAAGGACTATCAGTTGGACAGTTTCTATATCATGTGCCTACGGGACTATGTTTTTTACAAAGACTATATTGTTGATATAAACTGTTATGTGCATGTTAACTTGTATGTTCATGTATGTATGCCTGTTTTAACTATGAGTAAAAATGTTACTTGTTGCTAAATAGATATACGTGGTATATAATGTATCTAAGAGGTATTATTATTATAATTCCAACCCTACCTACATTCTAAAGGGGGGTAGTGTAACAGGCAGCGCAGACTGCTATGTTATTTGTATACCTATTCTATGTGCACTGACCGTGACGGTTTCATAACAAGTTACATAATCATCTACACCAGGTGGCTCTGGTGGTGTGGTCAGGTGACCCCCACAGGCCTGTATATAAGGTGGGCTGCTTCCCCAGAGAAGGCAGTCAGGTTTGGGACTGTCGTGACATGACCACCCTGTGCTCCGGGCTTAACTCTATGCTGTAGGGTTGCCCCACTGTATTATATATCTGTTCTGATCTTGTATATCCGCTGGTTATACTTGTACTATAATACACAAGAGTTTCCTTCGTAATAAAGTCGCCGTATATTAAAGTCTAATTTACCTTGTCTGGTTTTAGATCTCATGTGTTACACCCGTAGTAAGAGACCAACTACACTATTAATCTCATTTAAAACTTCCACATGAAAGAGTGCCTTTGCAGAAACTACTTTTTTAAAAGATATCTAAATAAAATTAGTTCTTTCTGAGATTTTTTTCACGTTTTAAATTTGCATATGGTCATACTTTATTTGGTGGCCATTTTCCAAAATGGTGGCATAAAAATACAAAAAATTTCAGGGTCAACATAAATGGTCACAAAATAGCTTGAATTAAAGCTATAGAGGAGCCCCATCTAGTAGATAGGGTTTTGGGTATATCATGACATCCTGGTGACCATGGAAACGATGTAAACACTCCATTTTTGCCAAATTTTGCTAATTATTTAATATTTTGATAAATTCTCTCAACAAGAATAGCAGGCATGGGATTGGGTTTTGAAGAAAAATCCAAAAAGCAGCCAAAAGACTTTATGTGGGGGGAATGCCTCTAGAGACTAAGACCCCCCCCCCTATTAATGTTAAAATATTTTTTCATTGGATCTGCACAAATCACAGGGGTGACCTTTTCGCCTTCAAAAATCCAGAAATCCGGATAAATCCGGAAGAATCCCATGCCTGAATAGGCATATAGGACTTATTGAGGTAACAAAGTATCTTTATAATGTTTTGGGACACTTTAAATCATCATTTATTTTGTTAAGGTACCTCAAAGGCTTCTCATTCAAAGAATTCCACCCATGCATTAAAGATATTAGGCCATTTTCTCTGAAGATTCCTATTCCGTTCCGTCTTACCCCACAATGGCGACCCATATTACCCCACCGTGGGGTAATATGGGTCACAAAATCTTTAAAATTATTAACTACAACCATTGTACCTTAGGCAGTTTGAGGACATTTTTCTTCAACACAGTTAAATGAAAAAGAGGAATGCTTAAAAAGTAGGTAAAAAAATATTTTGCTTATGGTCACCAGAAAGGCAGAAATTGCATGAAAACCCTTAGGTGTCCCGTATTCCCCCATCTTCCCCTATGTCACACTACACGGAACATAGTGTATTGTAAACCTCATAACTTTGTACCATAACTTTGCACATCAGTGATGCCATTGTAACTATCGGCTGAATCTGATTTTCTCTCTTATTTTCTTTCCTTTACCTCTCATGAGGATGTGAATAAACGAAAAATTGAAATTGAAAATTGAAATTGGTTCAGGTTGAGCAGATATCTTTCAAAGCACAGTTCTTTTTTGAAGATTCTATAATTCAGACAGTGTCCAGAATCCATAACTCTGTAACAAAGCTCTTCACCCCCCCCCCTCTTTGTTGCGATACCGACGTACACATGTTGTGACGTCACTACTTTGGGGGCACTTGGGCGACGAGCGGGATGGCGCACATGGTTCATAAATACAAGTCATCTTAAACCAAACCAAACTGCCTCCTTTTACTTATCAATATCACTTCATGGTGGCTAGCGGTAAAAGGATGTTTGAAGAGACTGTGTGCCACATATTTGATGTTGTGGGACACCAAGAATTGTGAGTAGAGCACCTTTTCTTTTCCCCACATCAGACCATGTGCTATCTTTGTGTGTCCATGTCCTAGGCTATCCCTGTGTGTTTACAGCCACATAAAGCCAAGCCTTCATATCACCCAAGTCTGCCAAGTAAACCCAATCAAGTGTGGAGCCAGTCATATACACAAGTTGTGTAGTGTCCAATGCAACTTAGGCCTATACCAAAACTGTGATTGTTAAGTGCTAGTTAGTGCCACTGACACAAATAGCTCCAGTGCACCATACCAAAACTAGTGTTATCAAAATGGCTGCCAAATACCCTTCTATGAATTGGGATGCTTCTGATGTAGCAGAGACATTTACACTTTTTAAGCAGAGGCTACTCTTGGTATGTGACGATAACGAAGTCACTGATGCCTCCAAGATAGCCAGAAAAATCAAGATAAGTGTAGGAGAAGAGGGTTTACGCCGTATTAATGCATCTGGCCTTAGCGAAGTAGATCAAAAGAAACCGGATAAATTATGGGATCTGTTTGAGAAACAGCTGAGAGTTGCGGTAAATTTTCGTATTGAGCGACTAAATTTGATGCAGTACTGACAGAAGAGCAGTGAGTCACTTGATGCTTTTGTCACACGTGCACGAACGCAGGGCTTGCGCTGTGAGTTTACAGACGCAGAGTTGCAAGAGCGCATTATCGAGCTTGTCATTGCGAGCACTCCCATTGCAGAGTTCCGGCGGGAACTCCTGGATAAAGACAAAACACTGACACTGCAAGAAACTCTCAACACTGGCCGACGGCATGAAGCAACCGAGAAAGGCAATGAACAGATCCGAACTCTTCGCGAGGGCACGACTGACCAGACTTCTATAGATCACGTCTCCAAAAAGAAGCCCTGTTGGAACTGTGGTCGCCACCACGCATACCGAAGATGTCCGGCATTCAGGGATGAGTGTTCAGGATGCGGGAAACAAGGACACTGGGTAGAATGTTGCAGGTCAAAGACCGAAGACACTGGCAACAGAGGCCAGAACACTCAAAGCAAATCCAGTTCCAAGCCCCAGAAACACTATCCGAACGCAGGGAAGCAGAGGAAGAATGTACATGCAGTAGCTACACAGGAGAATGAGACACCTGGTAGCTCGGACGCAAGTGACCCTGGTAACTATTCAGAAAGTTTCAACTGCATTAAGATGTCTGATAAGTGTTTCGATGCCATATCCAGATCTACACGCGATGAGACGTATACAACAATCGGCATTAAGTGTCCAGGGTTAGACGGCACAAAGGGTCTCAGGCTGAAGCTCGCCATTGGTGCCCAAGGTAACGCATTACCAGTACACACTTTTAAGCAGATGTTTGGGGACATCGACCCTGATGGCTTGTTGTCAGCTGTGGGCAAAACTAAGCTAACAGTCTATTCTGGTGAAGACATAAAATGCATCAGCAAACTCACATGCGACTGCAAGTATGGCCGAGGAGATTGGGTACGCACAACGTTCTACATTGTTGATGTGCCAGTATCGGTTGTGCTCGGTCTTCCTATGTGTGAGGCACTCAACTTAGAAACTATAAACTGTCATGTAGAGACCATATTGGCTCAGCCAAGCCGGAGGGTCAACTCCCTGCAGGACCTTAAAAAGTCATACCCTTGCCAATTTGACCAGATTGGAAGGTTCAAAGACCCAGCGAAGATATTGCTCAAACCTGATGCAGAGCCGTACATTGACCGTCCCAGGAAGTGTAATGTGAACCTTCTTCCCAAAATCAAGGCCGAGTTAGGAAATATGGAGAAGAATGGCATAATCAGAAGAGTCAGGGAACATACCGACTGGTGCTCAAGCATTGTCTATAGCACGAAAGGTGATGGTAGCTTGAGGGTATGTCTTGATCCAAAACATCTCAACAATGCGGTTAAAAGATGTCCTCATAAGACTCCCACATTAGAGGAAATCAACCCATTCTTTATAGGCGCGAAATACTTCAGCAAACTGGACGCAAAGGCTGGGTATTGGAGTGTTCCTCTGGAGGAGAGCAGTCAGTTACTTACGACTTTCCGCACACCTATTGGTAGAAATTGCTTTCAGAGGTTGCCATTTGGCCTGAACACTAGCCAAGACATATTCCAGCAACGAATGGATGAGATTTTGGAGGATCTCGATGGATGTGTTGGCATCGCTGACGATATCTGTGTCTTCGGTTCCACAGAAGATGAGCATGATGCTAGACTCCTGAAGCTAATGGAAGCTGCCAAGATGCATGGTCTTGTTTTTAACTCGGCAAAGTGTGCTATAAAGAAACAGTCAATTTCCTTTTTTGGAAACGTGTACAGCAAAGATGGCATATCACCAGATCCGGCCAAGGTGAAGGATATCCATGAGATGTCAGTCCCACAAGACCGAGAGGACCTACAACGCTTCCTAGGCCTACTAACATATCTGGGATCCTTTATTGCAAATCTCAGTACACAAGCAGCCATACTTCGGGATCTGCTCAAAAAAGATGTCCCATTCGAGTGGTCAGACGACCATCAGCATGCGTTTGAGAAGCTCAAAGGAGCCATATCTGACCAAGCAAAAGTGGCCTTCTATGACTCCACCAAACCAATAGCGTTGGAGGTGGATGCATCACAAAAGGGCCTTGGTGCAGCATTGATACAGGAGGGCAAGCCTATAGCCTTTGCCTCCAAATCACTCACCAAGATACAATCAAACTATAGCAATATCGAGCGCGAGACACTAGCTCTTGTGCATGGGGTAGAAAGGTTCCATACATACCTGTATGGCAGATCTTTCACAATTGTATCTGACCATAAACCCCTTGAAATGATCTGTAGGAAGCCTATTATATCAGCACCCCCTCGACTCCAACGGATGTTGCTGAGGATACTCGGGTATGATTACAGTGTGGTATACCGGCCAGGAGAGGAGATGGTCCTATCAGACACTCTATCACGACTTCCAAACCCGAACAATAAATCGGAAGTCAAACTGGATCTACGTGTTGACGGAATCTCATTTGACCTCATCAGCTTTAGCCCAGGCAAGCAGGCGGAGCTTCGACGAGAGACCCAACGATGCCCAGTGCTTAATGCCCTTGCAGAGGTAGTGTACCGTGGATGGCCAGAAAGGATTGGGGACCTGCCAACTGACCTCCGAGTGTTCTGGTCCTATAGAGATGTCATTGGTCTTGATGATGAAGTCCTATTCAAAGGAAGGCAAATCATTGTCCCGGAGAGCATGCAAGGGGATATCATATCCCAACTGCACCGTGGTCATCTAGGCATAGAGAAGACACGGCTGCTGGCACGTGATACAGTCTACTGGCCAAGGATAAACAATGATATAGAGAGGTTGGTAAAAGGCTGCAATGTATGCCAGGAGGACCAAGATGATAACAGAAGGGAGCCGATGTTAACTAGCAAGGTTCCAGCCCGTGCTTGGCAAATCATAGGGACAGATTTGTTTGAGATAAAGGGGCGCCAATACATAATTATATCCGACTACTACTCAAAATTCCCAATTGTCAAAGAAATACAAGCACCCGTCACAGCTGAGGTAGTTAAGGACATAGTGGAGGAGGCCTGCGGTACCTTTGGCCGACCAGACGAGATTAGGTCCGACAATGGGCCACAATATGCCAGTGAGACATTCAAGAAATTCTGCCGTCACTGGGGAATCAATCATACAACGTCCTCGCCACACTATGCCCAGTCAAATGGCTTCATAGAACGCCAGATACGATGGGTCAAGTCAGTGATAAAAAAATGCATCAAGACAAAAGAGAATGTCCAGATGGCCCTCCTGAACCTGAGGGCTACTCCAGTTGACAACCGATTGCAGTCACCAGCGGAGATGCTACTGGGGAGGCAAGTAGCCTCCATATTGCCTACAAGGCAGACAAACATTGATCAGGAAGTCAAGGATCAGCTGGAAGGTAGAGGCGAAAGGGCAAAAGAGCATTATGATCACACTGCGAGAGACCAACAATTAGCACCACTGTACCCAGGGCAAGGTGTCCGTATCCAAGATCAAGTGACAAAGACTTGGGCACCAGGGACAGTGGTCGAAATATGCCTGGAGCCAAGATCTTACATCGTAGAGACCCAAAAGGGCAGCAAGCTGCACCGCAACAGGCATCACCTCCGGGAAACCCTCCAGACGCCCCGAGCCCCGATTCCACAGCTCTTGGACCTCGGCAGAGAAGACAGAAGGGGGGAAAAAGTCATCATGAGGCAAGAAACTCAGCCTGTGACCGACAACACAGAAGTGGCAGCTACCGCTTCACCCCAGAAGGCTCCTGAGACAGCCCCTATGCCTGTAGTTCGCACTACTAGGACGGGCCGTGCCATCAAACCACCAGCACGCTATCAGGAATAAACCCAAACAGTTAGGGACCACCTGCCAGCCAGAGGACAGAATAAAGCCTCCAGGTGGATGAAAACAAGGGCAGTCTACCCTATGTTTTCTAGTTAAGTAGTTGTTATGTAACAGTTAACAAATTAGGTTCATCTATAGTAAAAGACTTGTTCATACTCATATATAACAAACATTAAGGACTTATTCAATTGAGATGTAAGAGTTCATTGTAAGAGCGCTGCTCTCGATACCCCACGGACACAAACTCAAACTGTCACCATGTAATGTTCTTCTTGTAACAAGGGGGATGTTGTGATACCGACGTACACATGTTGTGACGTCACTACTTTGGGGGCACTTGGGCGACGAGCGGGATGGCGCACATGGTTCATAAATACAAGTCATCTTAAACCAAACCAAACTGCCTCCTTTTACTTATCAATATCACTTCACTCTTGTGTTACGTGATATTTGAACCCCGGATTTGAACGGCCCCTAACTCTTCAATCCTCTTCAGCCAAGTTCAGGGAGGGGGCACGGGCATTTTTTTGACAAGGGTTAGCTCTGGGGCGAAGGGCACTTTTCTATTAACGCATAGAGGGGGTACCGTCTTAGTCGTATGTACGGTTAGACAAGGGTGTGCGGCTGGACCTTCGACACCCCTTCCCTTGTCATAGCGATTTTTACCCCAAAATCTTTCCCTTGTCATGGCATTTTGGCCGAAAGCTCCTAGGTTTGGGGGGAGGGGAGTAATAAAATAGACTATAGACTATAGGGCAGCTGGCCGGCGTTGTAGTTGGCGGGAGAGCACCGCACTCGAGCGCGCACCTGCTACGTTTGTCTTGCTCGGCCTAGACGCCGTGGTGTGTGAAACTCCCGGCTCATCCGGGTGCTTCTTAGAGATAAACTTCCGGTTCTGGCTTCATGCGTGTTGTGCTTGTGATTTCTGACATTATTATGGTGAGTTAATTTCGGAGATATTGACATTATGAACATGCCAATTACTGATTTGTATAAACGTTGTCATTCTACCACCATGACTGGCTTTGATGTATTAAGCCCAGTCTTTATAACGCTCGGTATGGCTGTGCACGCCCAAAGTTTAGGCGTTTTAGCTTGCCTCGGGTGGCCCTGCCTCCGAGTCCTACCTCTGCCAGGCTCTGGCAGTGCTCTGACGTCAATGTGACTGTGAGCGTGTGTGATGATGTCATTGTTTCCTAGCAATGACAGTCAAATTGAAGATGGCCTAACACGCTGTCAACATCTATGAGCGGCTGTATCTGGTATACCGATATGCCAGACTACCAGTATTGGCACGGTATTATATTAATTTATTAGTTGTGCGCGCCAACACTTAATATAGATAGACCGGCTGTACCGTAACATCATAAACATGGGGTTACTTTGGCCACCCTGTACTACTTTGGCCAATCCAAAAGAAAACATTTTTTTCGTCAAATATTGTACCAAAATGACATTTTATGATTGCAGATATGAATATTAGGCATTAGTACAGTTACCCAAAGCCATAAAGAGGTAAATAACCACATTTTTTCACATAGTCAATTTTTTGGTCACACCATGAATCTAAATTTGTATTTAGATTCATGGTCACACACATGATGACGTGAGAAATATTGTCGTCAATAATTATGGGTCAGAAAAAAATTGGCCTATCCATAAACTTTTGTTAGTCAAAATAAAAAGACCAATAATTCCTGGCAAATTAGTAGGTTGAAAAGGTCTGTAATTATTGGGATCTTACACTAGGCATACAAAGCATAGGCAAGATCGACAAGTTAGGCATGATAAACCGGAAGTGATGACCGGATGTTTATGTCAGTAGAAAGAGTGCAAGAATACAGACAGTTGCAACGGGTATGGCGGCCGTCGGACCTCAGCGAATATCATAACAGTAATGACACTATTTAAATAAGATTTTAATATGATGATTGACAAATTAGGCCATGTGCCAAAAATCAGGGTGGCCAAAGTTACCCAGTCAATATTGACCAATTTTGGGGTTACTTTGGCCACTTGACGTCTAACTGTCATAGGTTGCTATGGAAACCACTACTACAGTTACCAAGGAATTTTCATTTGACATTATTGTTAATATAGGCATCAAACATACATTCTCTGATAGAAACCATAAGCTTCTGCCATTTCCTTCTACAAACTTAATTGTTTTCAAAATTTGCAGAATCAGCAAAATCCCATATTTTGATGCATTTACAGGGGTAGACACTAACTTTTTTAGCTGTGGGCCACGTAGCTCCAGAAAGCTACGGGCCCGGGCCAAGATCTGTGGGCCAATGGTCATAATTATGGTCATAGTTTTCTTTATGAGAAAAAAACAACATGTATATTCCTGATTTCTCAATGATAGAGTGTGACCATTATCATCAATGTGGGCACATTTCCCTCTTTCCAACGATATATTACATGACTATAGTTGTCAGACAAGTTTTCTTAAAATGTCCACCAAATACTTCTGTTGGCCACCCGGGCCCATGGGAAGGTTATTCTGCAAAAAACTGCGGGCCCGGACCCTAAACTACGGGCCATTGGCTCCCGGGCCAGCGTTAGTGTCTACCCCCGCATTTACACAGTATGCACTGTATTCAATTAGCCGGTCAATCCATATACCTGGGTATGCCACATTTGATGTCAATTTACTATAGATTTGCATAGTAATTATCAGTTTCCTACTGAACTTATGGGCAGTTTAAAACATAATAAGCATGAAAATGATGATTATTCATGATTATTACTGGACATCGATTCTCTCTCTTTGTAGCCCTATAGTGATCGATGCCCAGTTTTATACTTCAGACCAGTGGCTCATTTTGGCAGTTTTTTGCCTCACAGATTGCCTCTAGGGCAAAATCCTGACTACCGTAAATTCCCGCGTATAACCCGCGGGTTATACGCGAACCAAACCCCCAGTGCGGGTTATACAATATTCTCAAAGTCTAGGTGCGGGTAATACGAGGGTTTTTATTAGTATAATACAGTACTAAAACGGCAATTTTCAGACCCCAGATGCGGGTAATATGATTCTCCCAAAGTCGGGGTGCGGGTTATACGCGAGGTGCGGGTTATACGCGGGAATTTACGGTAGGTGCCAATATATTCTCTATGCCAATGTGTAATATGAGGGTAGAAAACACTGGAACCTCAGTTAGAAAAAATCCTACTGAGCAGTTTTTGAGAAAATTAGGGTTTTGTTGCATATTTTTGGTGCTTTTAGTACATTTCCTACATAAACCGTGAACGCCAGCATTTTTCACTTTTCAGGTATTTAGAATTAGAATTTGACATATCTTTATTCGCAGTAGGATTCCTGAATATCGAGGATAACAGGGTGTTATTTTGAAAAAATATAAAACATTTGATAGTGTATTTGCTCTCCGAAATAGAGGGAGTTTGGTCATAGTTTAATTGATTGTTGACAATCCAGTCAAGGGCTATTAGGTTCAGTTCAGTGCAAGTTGCAAAACAAATGACTTGCACTTTTTCACTTGACCTTATGTCCACTATGTAGGTCTTCACTATGCCCATGATGGGTCCATCCAGAGTCCATAAATGGGATCAGACATGGATGCAGATTCCGCAGCTTTTGGCGAGAAAAAAAATTGAAAGTGAAATTTGCCTAAAACACCCGGTTTGGCGAGCAAAAAGTTCGAAATTGCAAAAAAGTGATATTTGCCTAAAAGCACCCTATTTGGCGTGTTAAAAGTTCGGAATTGCAAAAAACTGAAATTTGCCTAAAAACACCCTATTTGGCGCGTAAAAAGTTTGAAATTGCAAAAAAGTGAAATTTCCCTAAAAACACCCTATTTGGCGAGCAAAAAGTTTGAAATCGCAAAAAAATTTGGATGCAACATGTGAGTACAGCACAGTTGCAGCATGAATGCAGCGTGGCTGCAGCATGAATGCACACACTCATGGACGCACTCATGTACACCCACACAGACATACACATAGGCATGAACATGGCCTTCTCCTTCATATAGCCACCCATGGATTTCTACTTTGATGAGACTGAATATAGCTTTCTGTTAGAAAGACTCTGTTACATGGATGTCGATGTCCAGTTTTAGATATATACCCATATAGTGAATTGGAGTGCTATAATGTTGGACTGCTGTATATTTTTCAATTATTGTCAGGTTCTGGGGAGGTTGATTTGGAAAAGTAGGTCAAGTGGCCAAAGTAACCCCACCGCCGGGGTTACTTTGGCCACCCACTTCCTGTGCGCGTAGGGCAGTTAATATTGGGAGCAGGTCCAAACTATGTAGCCTCCAGATACCTTCATATATACCCTCCATTTACATTACATAATATATCCACACTTGCAGAGTGTTTTCTATGAGCCCAGCAAAACTAGTCAAAAGTGGCCAAACTGAAAGTAACCCCAGTTTACGGTAGATATACTAGACTATAATATATTATAGTAGCGATGACAGTCCAATCCATGGGTGTTGCATATTGACTATTGTATCTCTCTGTCACTGTGCTAAACAGGTGTTTGTAGATTTGCCGTAGGAAAGGCTCTGTCAGAATCACAGTGTTGCCACTTGATACTTAAAAAAAAGAAAAATTAAATACCGGTAGGCCTACTTTATTCTAGCAATTTTCCAAATTTATACTTTATTTAGATGAAATACTTTTTTTATACACTATTTTCAAGAAAAGTGTAGAAATGTACCCTAAATTACAGCATTTTATACTTTAAATACTTTATTTTCAAGAAAATGGGCCAGATGCGTGTTTTTTTTGGCAAATAAGCATGGACGCCAAAACACGTATGCACACAATTTTTATCTTTCGAGGGAAGCAATTTTTTTCGTGCTGCACGCAAAACATCAGCCTAGCTTTTATCTCAACCCCTTGCTCCTGAAATTGCCTAAAAAATGCACATCTAAGATTTCATTGAAATAAAAGTTTTCAGAGATTATACTTTATTTATACTTTATTTATACTTAACCCACGGGTAGCACCTAAGACAAAGGAATCGCACCTTGGGTATATTGTATACACTGACATAACCAAGGGTTAAATCAGATAGACTACACCTGGCCAGGCTTCTCCCACATACCCACTGGCCACTGGTCAGCGACTCGGTGTATGACACCTCGTCTAGACCTGGTGGGCCAGTGGGTATATGGAAGAACCGTGTCCAGGTGTAGTCTATCTAACACTTTATTTCGGTAGTATTAGTGGGATGGACAGTGCCCCCTGGTGATATTCCCCAGAGGCTCTAGGAACTCTCCACCCTGGGAGGGGAGAAACTCTATCATTGACAAGCAGCAAGCAAAGCAAGCAGAGCACAGCATATGGTTTCAAACTTCTCCTAAGATTCATGAGTTCTCTTAAGATTTAACCATGACCGTATGTTTCTGTGGTCAGGAATACCATGGCAATAGATCTAAATATCCGCAATGTACGGTCCCAAATCCTGACAAGGGGACTCCGAAGAAAACCTCAGTATAACTATAACTTATTCCTGGACGATGATACGGTACTTGATTTTCATGAAGGACTGGTGGCAAGACTGAATCATGAAAGAGTGATATGCATGATTAGATTTGCTAAAGTCTCTTGATTATGATTTTTTCATGGCCCTTTAAGTATTGCAAAGCACTTCAACTGGAGAGTGACTACAATTCATATATTTTGTTTCAGATCCGAAGCTGAACAGTCGATTCACTGAGGAGTATTTACTACAGAATAAGCAGATAAGATGGTGGACAAGGCAGATCAAGCCAGGCTGCGTGCTCTGATGCGAGAAGCTGTTACGATGCTTTGTAAAACAGGAATTAACTTCCAGGCGAAATTCACAGTGGAGGGTCTCTTAGGGATTACAGTGGACGACAAAGACATCATGCTCATTAACTTAAATGAAACTGTTTTCAAGTATGATAATAGTGACAATTGTGACGAATATCAGTCACACTCAGAGGTTAGAAGAGACGGAGACCCCATGGTAGTTGAGGCTGAGCCAGTGGACCACCATCATGGCCAACTTCAAATAGATGATTCCGATTCAACTGACTCACTCATAATTGCCCAAGGGAATGAGCACGACATAAGGTCAGTTAGACCGAATGTCTCAAATTCACAAAATAAACACACCAAAGGAAGAAAGCTCACAGACTCTCCACCACCCTCAGACCCTGCTAACCCTGAGGATAAAAAGACGGAGGGCTTTTTCTCGCCAACAGTCAATCAAATAATACAGGAATATGAACAACAGCAGTACAGCGATTCATCATCGTTACTTTACATGGCAAGGAAGCGGCGGAGAAAATACCCTGATCATGTAACAGACCTGCACACGCAAGGCTTGCTCCCTATTCTACCCGAAGCCATGATCTCCATTTTGCCCAAGCAGGCAGTACAGGTTGCCCCACCTCAGATACTTGTCGCCCAAACACAGAACAAATCAGTAATTAGAATTAAGAAAGAGCCTGATACGACAGAGACGGAAGATGCTCCAAGCTTGACCAAAAAGTCAAGAGGATCCATAGAGCCAATTACGATTGAACCAAAGTCCCACTGGACAACATCACCACCAGCTACATTGCCGCCCACAACAGCTGCAGATCACAATTCATCTCTGGCGGTAAGTAAAGAAATACATCATTGTGAATTTGGTTTTATGGACGAAGGTTCCTCCAAGTATCATATGCGACGTCTTTTTGGCCATTTTTTGGCTCAGCTCATCGAGACTGAATGCAATTGACATTAAGCACTTGTATGTTAGTTCAGGTAGAGGGGGGGGGGGGGGGTTAGGGCGTACACAGCCCCTTGAGTATGATCTGAGCTTTGCCTACGCATCGGACAGTCGTGATCTGTTGATGTGCATCTTATAGATGTATGGGTGTGAACATTGATGCATGTCTGTGGACACAATTCAATAAAGTACGTTGATTACAGACAGTGAAATTTGCTATATTTCAGATAATGGCCACTGTTGCGGCCAGCGCAGCGTTAGAGGAGACTCTGTGGGTGGAGGATGCCATCCTGAAGCAGGAAGGCTGCTTTGTGTCAACACGCGTCATCCTGCGCAAGCATGGTGCACTTCGCGGCGACAATGTAGTGCATGCCATGAAGTGTATGACGCACCGGCGCGGTGATCCCCGGTACATAGGGGAGTACCGGCAGAGCGGACGTATTCAAGTTTTCTACAAATGTCCACCATTGTTACTCAGCTCAAAAGCCCTAGAACGCTACAACATGACACTAGACCAATACTCAAACTACTTTTTTGGCAACCCTAAACCTAACAATGGAACGCCAAGCCAATGGTCAGCTTACATAAATACCGTACTCGATGGTATTCCCTACAGTCCCAAGCTATTCCCTATAGAATCAATGAACTTGGGGGAAGAGGAGTTCAGAAAGCTGTCTTCAAAAAGGGACATGTTGGAAGATAGGTTTGTGGCGGCCAGGGACGATGACAGTGTTCTTGGTGGTTTTAGAGCAGACGACACAGAGGGCAGTGGTACGTGAGAGCATGCACCCGAGGTAGGGTAGTGTCGACATATGGGATTGGATATTGGGATTGTTGATTGGGGATCATGATACTGCTACATACTTTTATCCTCGCTGCTTCTGAAATCTTATTTTTGTTCTGTATCTCAATGAGGCTATCAAAGTAGGAAATGTATGCGTATATATATTATATATGTATACATTCCTGACGCTGTTGTTATTTCAATTTACCAATGGATAGAAGGAAGCATCATAATAGAGTGCTCAAGAGCTAAAGGTTGGTGGCCGCTGTCGAGACTTATAAATCATTATATTGTTGGCGGAATAGCAAAGAACTATCTGCTATCTCACCTTCAGCGTGATGACAGAGAAAACCGTTTTACCATCATTAAATAGGATATTTTTTATTGATATTACGATTTAAATGGAAATCAGGTAAGACGAAATAATAATTACCGGTGGTGTGCAGCATTTTGTGAATGTGAGTGATTGTGTGACCAGAGTATTTAACATACCGTATTCGACCTAATAAGCGCACATCCCCTAATAAGCACACACCCCGCTTTTAGGGCCGATTTTAGGCAATAAAACCCCTAAAATATGTAAAATTTTGAGCCCATTTAAAGTCTTTACTGCTAAAAACCTGATTGGAATAATTTATTGATGACACTGTGTGCTTATTAGGTCGAATACGTTACTGCAACAGCAAAACGATCAGGGGAAAATGGGTGGGGTAGGGGTGTGCGCTTATTAGAATAAAATTTGGTTTTTAATTTTTTTTTAAAATATTTTTTAAGCACATTGTGGTATACGAATACGTCGAATACGGTAAACAAAGGGGAAATATGATTTCATGGGGAACTCTTTGTTTAATAAATCAATGTACTTATGCGTTGTTTAAAGGTACATACATCTATCAACAGATTAGATTAAAACCTTAGATTCCAATTACAACATAATCTTGCATGTAAATTTGAATGAAACTATCGCATTAATAAGTGTAACCAGAGTTTCTGAAGGTGTTTAACATTTTTTATATATGCACAATTTAAGAATGATATTTCCAAGTGTTGGATTTAAAGCGGATTCTTCCATGTGTCATGTTGCCGATAAACAGGGAATATGAAAATTCCTCCCATGCACTCTTTAACACTTTTTCTATGAAAATGATAACGTTAAATACACTGTGAAAGTTCTTATTTTCACGGGTCTAAATTTTCGCGGATGATTGAAAATCGGCAAATTCGCAGGTATTTATTCTATACTTAAGCATATAAAAATTTCGCAGATTTTCCATTTCCGCGAAAATATATACCCACTGAAATGAAGTACTTTCACAATATGTTTTAATCATTAGAGGCTGGTGCATTTTCATGATTTCCTAAAAAGATCTGATATCAGGCATGACAGTTGATCACTCAGCAAATCTGAACGTCGTGCTAGTGACTTGGTGAATAGTACAAAATATATCAAAATGTGTCAGTTGTGACATTTGTCTACACCTACCTCCTGTAGAGTGATATCCCAGCTATCTATCTCAAGCCTTCTAGCACTTGGCCTCTCCACCCATAGGCTTCCTGCAAGCGACCTCCATCAGCCTTCTCTCCCACACCCCGGCAGCCGGCCTTCTCGCCCACACCCCGGCAGCCGTCCTCCACCCAACCTTCTCGCCCATACCCCGGCAGCCGGCCGTCTCACCCACACCCGGCAGCTGTCCTCCACCCGGCCTTCTCGCCCGCAGCCCAGCCTTTTCCCCACATGGGCCTGCCACACACCTTCCACGGGTCAGTGCTTTATCATCACCACCCTTTAATCTTCCCTTGCCTCGTCTGCATGTTCTAGCCCGTCCACTCTCCTGCCCAGCCCCTGAGACAAAATGTGATCTGTGGACACTTTGTAGCAAACAGACAAAGCCCACACCCCTGTCTGGTGTTCCCATGTGGTTTGTTAAACCTGTACAATTAGTGTTATGTCCTTTTGGTACTTAGGCCACACCGAAATAAAAAAGTTGGCCTAGGGATTTCCTGCACCATATTTTAAAAAATGGATTTTTTTTTTTTGAATAAAAATTTGTGTCTATGGACTGCGCCCGCATCATTTTCTGAGAAATTGGATTTTTTCCCCCTGGCCTTTTCTGCCATCGTTAGCCAGAAAATATCAGTTTGTAAAAATTAAAAAAAGATTTTTCCCTAAGGAAAGAAAAAGAAATTCGCCCCCCCTAATCTAAAGTTGAATTCCAAAGACAAAAAGAAATTGGGGGGGGGGGGAGAATTTGCCCTACCGCACCTATTTTTGGAAAACGAAATCCGTAGACCAACTTTTTTATTCCTTATCTTTCTCAGCATGCACCTTTATGATATTAATTTCACTGGATGCCTTGATACTATATGTTCTATTTTTGGATGATCGCCACCTAACTTGTCTTCTATAAACATAATTATTGTGAATCTCTGAATAAATGATTCTGACATAAGTTACACATGACCACGAGAGAAGTTCCATAAACCCTGATGCCATTATTGCAAGACATAACTGCTAATTCTAAAGGCCCTTTTATTCTGATTACGGATCCACCACTGGGAATTTTGGCATATATGCCCCCTTATTGTTTACGAAATGGTTTTTGCAGGTCAATTTCTTTCTTTTTCTTTTTACCTCTGACCGCTAGCAATCTTCTGTATCGAATTTGGGGAAAAGTGGCCATTCTATGACTTTAAACTGTCCTCTGGCACAAAATTTGTAGAAGCCCGTAATCCAAGTTATCAGAATTACATGGACAAAGTATATGAAAATATGTCGAGAATATACACATCACATTAAGCTTACCAGTATTTGTGGATGTACAAATAAAAGGAATGCATTGCAGAAAAGATGAACTATATTTTCGTTGTATGGCCTGATAAGATGTGAATGACGTGTGTAAGGTCCAAATCAGATCAATAAAACAGAATACATTATGTCAGCATACATACCAGCGTCTGCATTCTTTTTCATTACAGTTTCAAGCCTTGTGATGCTGGGGGGTATAGTTTCGCAGTGGATGGAAGACATTGGCTAAAGTAGCCTGCATCTCGGGATTGTACGCTGGCCACATATGTCGTATTTTCCCGTTTATGAGCCGGGCCCCGAATTATAAGCCTGCCCCGTGTATATGCCGGGTCAATTGTGGTAAACGTGGATTCAAAGGCTAGGAGTTAAGATTGCACACCAAAGGTGTGGTGACCGGCTTACGGTGAGGATATAGGAGAAGGGGAGAAACGGAGAAGGGGAGAAACGGAGACGGGGAGAAACGGGGAAGGGGAGAACGGGAGAAACGGAGAACGGGAGAAACTGAGAATGGGAGAACGGGATAAATGGAAACGGGATAAAGAGAGAAAGGGAGAACAGGATGAACGGAGAACGGGATAATCTGAGATCGGGATAAACAAAGAACAGGATAAACAAATGAAGGGAGAACGGGAAAAAGGGAAAACAGGAGAAAGGGAGAACGGGATAAATGGAGAACGCTATAAACGGCGAACGGGATAAACGGTGAACGCGATAAACGGAGAACGGGATAAACGGATGAAGGGAGAAAGGGAGAACGGGATAAACGGAGAAAGGGAGAACGGGATTAAGGGCCTGTGGCTTTAGCGGATCTTGATGATAGAGCTTTTTGTTACCTATTGAAGGAGAAATCTAATGGTTCACTCAGCCAATGTTAAACCAATGGGTGTGTTATTTCTCTGTCTGAGCTTACGGATTTCTGGTATAGATCTAGCTGTATCATGACCGGCGGAGCCATGGCTATGGCGCCGGTCAATAAGCTAAGGAGAAAAGAAATTATCAAATGTCACCTTTCTGGTCACAACTTTGCTTGTCATTAGAATATTTAGATAATTCTTGCAAGTATACAAATTAGAATTAATTTCATACCTTATAAAGATATTTATTACGTCATCAACCTACATTTCGACAGGAAGTATAAGAAATTTATTTCAATTCATTATTGAAAAGTATAGAATCAATCAGAAAATGAGATAGAACACCGGAGAAAATCGCCTTGAAATATATTAAAAGCCTGCCCCGTTTCTAAACCTGGTCAATAAACACTTGAAATCAGGCCTATTCAGCCATACCTATCACAATTGACTGCAGATAAGAGAATTTTCTGATTTTATTGGTGATGAAATAGGTTACCGTATTGAATGTAATAAGCGCCCTGAGCGCATATAAAATTATTTTTATGGTGTTTTAGTACTTAAAAGTTTAGCTGTCTCCAAAATCGTGAAATTTTAGCTAGTCTAATAATGCCCCAAAAGAGGCGGGGGGGGGGGGGCGCTTATTACATCGAATACAGTATATCAAAAACAGGGGAAACACTAAGAACTTATGACGGCTGCTGGTTGCTGTTTGGTATGTGATATTGTCCAATACAGTCACGTCACCTTAGTCCGGGCGACGATAGTCCGGGCTCTACACCATCCGGGTGCAGCTGCCTCTGCACGGATCTTATTGCACTATAGGGGCCCTTGATGGGGGGGGGGTCCCCATGTCGCATGTCTGATTTAAGAAATGACCATATCGCATGTCTATGTCGCTTAAAATGCTCATGTCCCATGTCAATTTAAGAAATGTCCATGTCCCCTGTCACTAAGCCTCATGTCGCATGTCACTAGGCCTCATGTCGCATGTCGATTTTAAGAAATGCCCATGTCGCCATATCGAATTTAGGGGTCTAGAGCCATACTATAATGGTCTACAGTAGTCCGGGTATTTCATGATCCGATCACCGGTCAGTGCCTCTAGTGCACGGAGTGTGTATTTATCATTAGAATATGACCCAGTATACCAGGCAACCCCTCCCCCCCCCCCCCAATAAGAAATATATATATTAAGAAAATGCAATAATCCCTATATGTGCTGTACGATGAGTACACGTGACTTGCTAGGGTAAGACAATGGTTGATGCTATAATCCCAGTGCATGTCTAGTTCACTAACTGTGCCAGAGATGAAAGGGCCAGTATAGCAGTCTAACTGAAGGTGCTAAATGCATTGTTAGAGGACTGGCTTTGCATGCTCTTCGTTTAAAGCCCACATTCCAATACAAATATAGTATTGTCCTGGGAGACCCGTATTGGTAGGGATATTAACTAACGTTCCATTGTTTTGGCAGTGTTATGAAAGTGGTCATCTCTCTCACACCCACCAGTGTGTACACTATAGTGAAGGAGCAGGATGGGGGGGGGGGGAGGGGGGTGCTATTTATTGTGTTTATTGCGTCATGCATAAGGAATATTGCGATACAATATAGAAGATATGAGGGGATAGAAGAGTTTTAAAATAAAACTTTACGAAATTCAAGACCCAAATAGGCCGTAATCTTTAATTGGTTGTCAAAGGAATTTTACCTTAAGAGACTTTACTTGATCAATTTAAACTATAAGATCAGACTACAAGGAGTAGAATTTATGCTCCCACATGGTAGTCATCTCTTTTAACTATGTCTAATTGAATTATGTGGTTTGTGGTTAGGATAGTACAAGCAACCAATTCCAATTGCTTCTCTATCCTAATTTTCTCCACCAAGAGTTCTAAAGTATACACAAACATCTCTCAATTCGAGATCAGTTTTGAGTACTTCTGTCTCTTATTCCTTCTTCTTCATACGAGAGTGGAGATCAGCTTTCACTGCCTCCAACTCATGTTAGTTCAATTTTGATCTTGGACTACACCCTACTCGGAAAATACAATTTCCCTGAGATTAAAGACAAATTATCAGTGAATGAAAAAGTGGCAGGAGAGCTCATCCTATCACCTCCCCAAAAACTGAATCATCACCAACAATCTCCACTGAGGGAGAAAACACCACATCCATGTTTGCAACCATGAATGGTGGTAGATCCTCACTCTCATCGCTGAGTTTTACAATGTTTTTAGGAGTGCAAGGAGCGTTTGAGTTAACCTCCGAAGCATTCATGCTGACATAAAACAAGTATTAATGAACAATGCACTGGATGTATTCATGATATTCCGAATACAATAAATGTTGAAAAAAATCATTTGGTGTTCCGGACTTACTCCGGGGGAATGTTTCTTAGTTTTGGTTTCCTCATATTTAGGATTCACATCTCCTCATCTCAACCATTCTGATTTCCTCATATTTAGGATTAACATCTCCTCATCTCAACCATTCTGGTTTCCTCATATTTAGGATTAACATCTCCTCATCTCAACCATTCTGGCTTCCTCATATTTAGGATTAACATCTCCTCATTTCAACCATTTTGGTTTCCTCATATTTAGGATTAACATCTCCTCATCTCAACCATTCTGGTTTCCTCATATTTAGGATTAACATCTCCTCATTTCAACCATTCTGGTTTCCTCATCTTTAGGATTAACATCTCCTCATCTCAACCATTCTGGTTTCCTCATATTTAGGATTAACATCTCATTTCAACCATTCTGGTTTCCTCATCTTTAGGATTAACATCTCCTCATTTCAACCATTCTGATTTCCTCATATTTAGGAGTAACATCTCACTTCGACCATTCTGGTTTCCTCATATTTAGGAGGAACATCTCACTTCAACCATTCTGGTTTTCTCATATTTAGGAGTAACATCTCCTCATCTCAACCATTCTTAGACACCACTCTTTCCAATGATATAATAGTTGGATTCTAGGGACAAATAACCCGACAATTACTAAGGTTTAGCCCACTACACAGATCACGGCATGTAAGTATCTTAAATAATTATTCTCATTCCAAATACCGGGAATCCCAATGCCCTGTACTGAGTAAGCAGCACCCGTTCCTGCCACATCAATTTATACCAGTCCTTACTGAATAGTTCTCAAAGATCCACCAGGGGGAGTATTCTCTCTCTCTCTCCGCTTTACTCATATAATCCGCCCTGCTTCTTATATTTCCTAAAGCCTGCTATCTTAGAAGTAATGAAGTCTGACGCGGAGTGCATTGGCAAGTGATATATTTTATTACTGTGTGACATCTTAATGTTCATAGATGTATATCAAATATATTCACACAATCACTCGACAACCCGCCAAAAAAAGCAAAGACAAAAACTTCAATGAGACACAGTTCTTGTTCCGAGGATAATTCCCAACCATGTGGGTAAGATGCAGCTATTGCTCCCAACCAAGTGAGTAATGATGTAGCTATTGCTCCCAACCAAGTCAAAGTAGTGGAAATCAAAGTAGTGGTTCCATTGAACCTTCCTTGTCCTGATAGTATTCTCCGCCATCCAGAATGACTGGTACTGCGCCGCCCTTTCCTCCAGGTGGATCCCTAAAAGGACAGTAAACGGCACAACTCAGGGGGAGCACTCTTCCCCTTTAACCTAGGATCGGTGACCCTAGACAAAAAATCAGGGCCCCTGTTAACATGGGTAGAGATATGATTACACACAATACTGAAGTTGTACACAAATGACATCCAAAATAATTCTCTCAACCATGCCATGCACTGAACAGATTTACTCCTGCCAGTGTACAGCATCCTGACAACCTGTGTATTATCTGATTCAATCAGAACAGTATTACCCTTCCAATCAGCGGACCAACGGTGTGCTGACGTCACCACCGGCCACAGTTCCAACAAGTTGATATCAGGGTTATTTACATACAACAACTCTTCAGGTGAATTCATAATACAATCAGTAGAAACCAGGCAACTTGCGTAATTCATAAACCGGGGTCCCCATGAACCCAGCAAGTAGTCAGCATCCCCGTTCACTGCCCCAAAACCGGACATTGAGGAGTCTGTAGCTATAGTGACTGCAGGAACCTGGCTGACAATGGCCGCCTTACCATTAAAAATCTTTACAAAGGCAGACCACCATTTGACATCATCGGCAAACCAGTCTGGTAGTCTCACCTGCTTATTGGAATCGGGTAGACTCTTTATGAGATTTATTACCCTCCTTGAAAAGGTCCTACCACCCACTACCACAGTTGCTGCATGTGCAAGGTGGCCGGCCAGGACCTGCACCTCCTTCTTTGTAGCTGTTGACTTGGTAATGAACACGTCCACCATCTTTTGCAGCGCCACCAATTTAGTAGGGGGGAGAGACAGCTCCATAGTAGTAGTATCTATCTGTATGCCTAAATAGACCACACATTGAGAAGGCATGACAATTTTAGGATATGAAATGTAAAAACCCAAAAACCTGAGCAATCTCATTAACACTCCCAGGGCTAAGTTACGTTCTGCCAAGGTGTCCCCTATAACGACAAAATTGTCTAAGTACCCATAGCAATTCATGAACCCTCTTCTTCTCATACCCCTTACTACAAAGTCAGACAGCATCTGAAAAATGTAAGGGCTAGATCTGGCCCCAAATACCAAGCAATTATCCTTGTAATATTGAGTCTCACCATCCTGTGTGGGCCACATGATACCCTGATAGTCAGTGTGTCCAGGGAACACATTCACTGACCTCATTTCAACCATAGGCTGAAGAGACGTCCACTACAGACAAAAAGGCATTAGGTTTCAAGTTATGACAAACATCCCGGACTGTAATATAGTGGAAAGGTTCCACCACCGACTCCATGAAGGAGTTAACGCTACTGTGTAAGGGGCGTTTCATATCAACAATGGGGCGCAACTTCCCATTTTTCTTAGGAACGGCGCCTAGGCTATGAACACATGTAGGGGGGAAATCCACCTCCGTAAGCTTACCTTCCACTAATTCACTAGATACAATCGTGTCCATTTGAGCCTTAAATACAGGACGATTAATACTACGATAATTAGTCATGACATAACTAGTATCAACCACATCATCCATAATCTTAAAACCTTCTAGGACCCCATCATAAATGTAGGCAGCATCAATATCTTGGCCAACTGGATGGAGGAATGCTTCCTTATAAAAATTACAAGGTTTCAGCTGCATTGAGGTACCACCCACCGAGTGCGAACACATGGAGCCACATAATGGCGGGGGCCCTTCTGGCGGACATCTGTAGTAACCGTCCTCAAATAATTCTGAAATCACATTTGGGTTATTGACATCATAACAACACACAGGGGTGGGCGGCCTACGCCAACACAAGTCATAATCAATAGGACGACTTATTTTCCTCGAACTGTAACATACATGAGATATTGGGTCTATAATAGGATCATTAACTTGAGACCCATTAACCTCCTCAGTAAAATTACTAGAATAGAGTGCGTCCCAGTTATTGTCAATTAACATGTCAGAATCACTAGAATCCCAAACAGACTCACCAGCACACAAGGGTTCACGACCATCAAGACCACAGTGGGCAGTAGAACCAATTTCCACCCCTACATGGTTGTAACATAGACCACTGGGTGTATTTATAACACCCTCCACGGCATCACCAGTGGGAAACACAGGAATGTCTATGGGTGAGCGACCCAAATAGCTATCATCCAATACACTGATAGGGCTATTACCAGGTACGGAAGTCAACTGGGAAAGAAACAAAAAACCCTCCTCACTTGGAGTGGAGACCGGTTTTAACCCATTCACCGCTGACGGCCCCTGAGCTTCCTCAGAACCGCTAAAATAATGACCCCCTTCTAGGAGGGAACCATTACCGCAGCTTAGACTGTTAGTACAAAGGGAGCCCTTAACTATACCTACGGGTAGCTCACCCACCAATTTATCCTATGTACCAGAAGGTGCGTTTGCAGCTCCTGCAGTACAAGCTAAGCTTGTATGGTCACCGGAGCATGTAGTACACACATGTTTATGGGGGCAAGGTGTACGTCTACAAGCCTTCCCCACATTCCACCTCCAACAGAAGCCTGGAGGCATATTGCTGCTCTGCTTCTTACTCTTACTCCTATTACCCCCACTAGCACTAGCTCTATGGGGTTCCGGAGTGGGGAGTAGCTGATCAACCCCCAAGTACCTGGTGGACAACTCCCAATCCCCATAGCCCAAGACATAGGCCCCAGTGAATTCCGCTTTTTCACGGACACCCAAATCATAATGAAAAATGGCTCGAGGTTTGAAAATTTTTGCCTTCTCTGTTACAAAACGAACATGCTTCATTAGACCCCCCACTGGAAGGTTCTGTTCTGACAAGTAGGAGACCAGCCCCATAAGGCTGCTATGAGATCATCTACAGTCCTCTCCTGTTCTTACTTGTGGTAACAATAAAAGGACTCAATGTCAAAGTAGCGCAACTTACGTCTTCTCATCTCAGTAGCCCCCGCCTGCTGAACATAAATCACCTGTGGTCCCCCTCCCACTTGCCCATTGTGAATAGGACCCACTCCCCCAGGGCCTGGTGCCACCGGAGGGTAGTTGTAGAATGGATTGCCTAAGTCTGAAGGGCCTGGGAGGGGGTCAGGACCTGGTGTGGGATTAGCAGGGTCAGTAGGTGGAACAGGTGGAGTTGGAGGCACGGTAGCCGGGGTGGGCGACAACTTTGAAAACTTCTCAACTAACTATTCTATCTGCCTCCTCTGCGACTCAACAACATCCAACAAATCAGAAACAGATGCCCCCTGCTCCTCCACGTCGGGAATATTTGCGTTGACAGGGCTAAGTTTTAAAGGAGCCATAATAGCTGAAAGGTACTCACCGGCGTCGTCACGCCCTTTACCGTCCTTCACCGCCGCCTCCACAGGTGCTCTGACATAGGTACATAGCGAACCACCAGGCCTAGGGTGTCTGAATTGACAACCCTTGCAGTTAATGTCCTTACCGGACGTAGCCATGGTGAAGTTCAAAGTCAACCAAAGTCAAACTGAAATCATAACTCAGTGTCTCTGCGAGCAGGCGTGTGCAGCGGCGGTGTGGCGGTTGTGAGGGCGAGCTCCCCCGGCCTCTGCTCTATATCCAGTGTGCCCCTGGTGAGTGAAACCAGCAGTTCAGTCCTTCCCCCACAGAGGGAGCAAAGGGGCGTGTGGCGATCAACCAGTCCTTACTGAATAGTTCTCAAAGATCCACCAGGGGGAGTATTCTCTCTCTCTCTCCGCTTTACTCATATAATCCGCCCTGCTTCTTATATTTCCTACCACATACTTCCGTTCCCTCAAGCCTGTATCATAACCAACCTTCTGATGAATAGCAGCTTTCTTCAAGTGCCCTCTCACCAATGCATAGCTTTCACGCAGTTCACGCCGGAGGGTCTCCGTAAATGCCACTCGACATGGAAGATCCTTCCTCCGCAGAACACTGCCAAGAACTAAATCAGCTGGCATGATGATCTCAGATCCGAACACTAGGCTATTAGGAGTGCAACCAGTGGATGCATGCACTGTACAACTGTAAGCATGGGCTACATACTGAGAAAAGGTATCCCAGTCATCCTGCTTAGAATTAACTAACGCAGTCAGCCAATGTACGATTGAACCTCTCAACCATCCCATCCGACTGCGGTCGATAGGGATTAGTGCGTGTCTTCACTATTGCTAACTCATCCATCATCCCTTGGAAGAGACGAGATTCAAACTCCCTGCCTTGGTCTGAATGCAGCATGAGGGGTGCACCAAATGTTAGAACCCACTCCTTAACCAGAGCTTGTGCACAAGTAAGTGCAGTATGATCTTTCATAGGAATTACCCGTACAAACTTGGTATAGTAGTCTTGTACCACCATCATGCACACATTGGAGTTAGCGGTTGTCTGGAAACCAGTGATGATGTCAATGGCTATCCTAGCAAACCTAACTCCAAATAATTCTTGTACCAGCGAACTCTTACCTTTCCCAGGGCCATTCTGGACATTCTGTTAACCAACGAATGACGTCCTTAGACATCCCTGGCCAGTAATATCGCATTGCTAGCTTGTCCAGCGTTCGCTTTCTGCCAAAATGGGCAGAGGTCTGGTGACTATGAAAGTACTCGAAAACCTCCCAACGTAGAGATGCAGGCAAAACTATTTGCAATCTCCTCCTAGATTTTCCTTCAAGAGTCTTCCATCTACACAATAGGCCATCTCGTACAATCAACTGAGACCACTGGCCCACCAGATTCCTCACCTCCACACTTTCCAATGACAGAGCTGCTGGTCTAACGGGACGAGGAGCTCTCTCCAGGATGAGGTTCCGTATCAAATTGATACCCACATCCTCAGTCTGAGCTTCCAGTATGGACTCCGCTGACCAAAACACCAAGTTCTCCTGCCATGCAGGGTCGAAGTTCATTATTGGAGCTACCAATGCATTGTGTATACCACAGTCATCACAATCAACACGAGCACATCTTCGGATTGGTCTCCTCGAAAGACAATCCGCATTCACGTGTTTCACTCCGCTACGATGCTGAATCTGGGTATTCTCAATCCCCAATTCAGAAAGAGTCGAGATCCATCGACCCATCATTCCATCAGCCTCCTTAAAATTCAGAAGCCACCTCAGTGATGAATGATCTGTGCGGAGTGTAAAATTCCCACCATACAAGTAATGGCGGAATTTCTTCGTGTATACAACTATGGCTAACAACTCACGTTTGGTAGTACAATAATTGCGTTGAGTTTTACTCAAGCTGTTACTAGCAAAGGCCAGGGGCACCTCCTTCCCATTCTGCACCTGAGAGAGGACAGCGCCAATACTGTCGTTGCTAGCATCGGTGTCGAGGATAAAGGGATCATCCTCCGTGGGGTAACTCAGCACAGGAGTTATAGTAAATAACTCCTTCAACTTCAGAAAGGCTATCCCTGCTGCCTCCGTCCATACAAATGGGGGAGGTTTAGATATTCCCTTCCTCTTACCAACCACCAGCGCCTGTAAAGGAGCTGACACCTCTGCGAACCCGGGAATAAAGTCACGGTAGTAGGAGCAAAACCCCAGGAATGACCTAACTTCCTTGGCATCCCTCGGAGTTGACCAACTCGCTACTGCTTCCAATTTCCGAGGATCCGCAGAAATACCTGAGCCACTTACAATTCGGCCCAGATATTCCACCGACTGCCTAAAGAACTTGCACTTCTTCGGTTTCAATCTAAGGTTGTAGGATCTCAATCGATCCATGACCTTTTCCGAATTTGATAGACACTCTCCCCGAGTATTCCCGAAAACTATGATGTCATCTAGGTATACTAGACAGTTCTTCCACAACAAGCCCTCTAAGCATTGTTTCCATCATATTTTCAAATGTAGCCGGAGCATTACATAAGCCAAATGGCATCACATTGAACTCAAACAATCCTCTATGAGTGGCAAATGCGGTTTTCTCCTTGTCATCTGGGTGCATCCCTATCTGCCAGTACCCAGACTGCAGATCCAGAGTGCAAAACCAATTGTTGCCACCCAATGAGTCCAAACTCTCATCGATGCGCGGGAGGGGATAGGCATTTTTCCTAGTGATTCCGTTCAGTCGCCTATAGTCAATACAAAAACGACAAGTGCCGTCCTTCTTGGTAACCATAACCACAGGACTCGCCCATGGACTATCAGAAGGTCTTATAATCCCCTCTCCCAACATTTTGTCTACCTCATCCTCCAGTGCCTGTTTCTTAGACGGAGGAAGACGACGGTAGGGCAAACGTAATGGCGGCCTAGAACCGGTGTCTATCCGATGAGTAACTCGGTCGGTTCTACCCAAAGGCTCGTCTGGCGAGGAAAAGATATCAGAATTTTTACAAAGGAGTTATCTTTCTCCTCCTCCAGGTGACTGTCCATTACCAAGGGTAGAGGATGCAATGGTAGACCCCATTGGTCACTCTTATCTGACTTACTAGCGCCTTGCATAACCACAGGCCTAGCAGATACATCCAAAGCACCAATCTCAGCTGCTCTTCTAGCTGCTAATTCCACCTCAGGTGAATCAGCTCTACCCACTACATCAGCATATGTCACTTCCCCAAAGGGAGTACCTCTCTCTATGTACACCTCCTCGAAAGACATATTACTGACTGGAACAACAGTTCTTCTAGAATTCTGTACCAGGGTACAAGTTGAAGTCAGACCAAGCTTCCGAAGCTGCTCATTGTCTGGCTCAACCACACCCATGCGATTGAATTCCACATCTCGGCTATATACAACTACATTGCATACATGGCGAGGAGGAATTCTGACTGTCTGAGCAACGGAAGAGACGCCTGAAATCCTTCGAAGGACACACCTAACTCTCAATTCAGATGGAAACTTTATCACCAGTTCACCAGTGACACTGTCCAATCCTACTCCATAGAGAGCACAAAAATTCATCCCAAGGATTCCCTGATCCGTTATCTCAGCCACAGTCGGGGATATGACAAAAGATGTCCCATTCGTCACTAGTGATAGCACTTGTTTGCCATATGTCTGCATATGAGATCCATCAGCAGTCCGAACCCGATCCCCCCTGAAAGGTTTGTCAGGCAGGTCTGCAAACGTGCGGAAGAAATCCCTACCGATCATGGAGTGGCTTGCCCCAGTATCAATAAGAAATTCTGCCGAACGCCCATGAATCTTTACAGGCAAGTACCAGCGCCTTCCCTTTAAAGGGGAGGGCATATCTGCAAAGCGTTGGAAATCCCCATTACCGCCCAGATCAAAACCACGTCTCTGTAGAAATTCCACTACAGGATCCTCTGGGTTGAGTTGCATGTCACAAACTTTGTGCACCATACCTGCCAACTCATTTTCACAAGCAGCATCAGGGGGTGCTACCTCCCCAATGCCTATCTTGCTTGGTTCCTGGGGCCCCGTCTCATCCTGTTGGCGTCCCAACCCGGATGCGACCTTACCCAGCGTTAACAGTAATGATTCTTCCTCAACTAAGCAGGGGCTAGTACCCTTAACGACACAAGTTGGGGCTGTTGTTTTGTCATCAACAACAGCCCTTTTCAGTTTTCCGGCGGTGGTGGGGCGGAATTGGAAGCAGGCACATCTTTTTGCTCTCTCAAGACAATCTCTGTCTTAGGACCTTCTGTCCCATACTGTTTAGCAAAATGCCCTCGCTTCCCACACCTATGGCATACAGAATCCTTACTAGACTTTGCCTTTTTAGGATTTGTCTTCTCACCCCATTCAGCTCTACCCACTCGCTTCATGACCCTTTTGATCATGGACTCCATTTTCTTGTCAAGTAGTAACTCCTCTACCATACTAGTAGACTCCTCTACATCTGACTTGGAATGGGGTGTATGTGCTGCCACCTCTTGTGACTCAGAAGCAACTTGACCCTCACTTAATACACAGGGTCTATACCGAGGTTGCAGGTTCCTTAGTAGGGGGCACCATTGCTTGATCTGGTAACCAGCGAGATAAGCACTGATATAACAATCACAATGGGTACAGGCTGTTACATAATGCCCCCTAAGAATTCCGCAGTGAAGCCCAGGGAATTATCTCATTGGTTGATAGTTCATCCAGCTACGCGCCTATATGCTCCCTCTGGTGTCACAGTGACAGTTCGCAATAGCTTCTGCTTCAACAAACAGTCCCCAGTGAGATCAATGATGTCTGATAGTGACATATTTGTCCTCCACTGGGATCTTACTTCAGCCCGTAAGACATTGTCTTCCAACCCATCGATGTATAACCCCCCTAGTTTCCTCACTAACCAGGGATCGCTCGGAGAAAAAGACTCAAATCCCTCCCTAGCCAAAACCCAAAGCCCCATGCCAAACTGTCGGTGTCCTTCACCCTTCCGTTGCACACGGGCCGCCAACTCAGCCTCTTGGTCGGTTCCCGATTCAGAACCTAGAACCCAAGCAGCACATACGACTAGGCCTTCATATGTGCCATCGCCGTCGAGTTCGAAGGCGGTGAGAGAGGCGTCACCAGGACCATCACGCAGACACCATGCCAAGGAGGCCAGGTATTCCCCGCCGGCCCATCCATTGTTACGCATGTCTGCAGCGAAGCGAACAAACCACTTTCTCCATGGAATCGTACCATCAAATAGCTTCAGCTCATTTGCGCGTCTCTTAACCGGAGTCACACCTGAATTCACAGGTCTCCTTGCCACTGCTAAGGACCATTCCACAGATCTACTGTTCCCAACTTCACTATGCACAGCATCAATCCCCATTGCCCTGATAGCAGGGTTAGATTGATACACCAGTTCCTCAGACATAGACATCTTTCTATGTTGCCCTTCTGGTGGGGTCACACCCATTCTGTGCTGCGTCCCATCATGACCCGTCAAACTACAAAGGGTTTTCTCTAACCCTTCCTTCCATTCAACTATCCTACAAGGAGATTCCCCTTCATCCTGTTCCCTTCTAAGTCTGAGTGTCATGGCATTATCTATTATAACCTTGCTCCCATCTGGTTGTCTCTTAACCCCTGGAGCCTCAGATTCCGGGTTTTCAATTACACTTGGCATAACCCTGAAAGTAACCCGGTCCTTAGGATCCACAGCCGGAGTCTCATTCCCCATCTCCTTGCCTACCTCCCCTCCGGGAGTAGGAAGAGAATCAGTTTGAGCCTCCCTCCTTGTATCACCACTGACCGGCATCAATTCAGATGTGCCCTCCACGTGTAACTCTACTGACCCTAAAACCGACTGTGTCATGACCAGCTCGCCGTGTGTTACCTCCTGCGCACTACCCGGATAAACTCGGGAGAAACCGGCACGACCCGGAGAAAGCCGGGAAGCAGCCTCGGCTAACTCCCGCTTCTCCCCGGCGCCCAGTGTTGTATCCACTACCACTCCCTGAGTTACCCTATCAACCTTGTAGTTTGGCCTCATGGCCAGAGGGAGTTCCAGTGCCCCCAAGTCTGTCTCTAGACCGGGCCCACCTTCAGAAGGCTCACCTCTACCAATCCCAACAACTACCATCCTGAAAAAAACAAAATAACCACACACTTTTCGACTATGGAACCTTACTCCCTCCAGATAGTCACACACAAAACAATATATATATCAAACTCTGTCCTTACCAAACTTATAGAATAAAATTCCTATAATACCTATGTATATGTATAGACCACACAGTGTTCAGGGTCCACGTAAACACTTCAGATTACGCGTCCCTACCAATCAATGTATCACCTGATCCGGTCACAGTCTAGTGAACACAATCACAGACCCTGTAGGGTGAGTTGCACTATAGGCCTACTTGCCAACTTCACGGTGCACTGCCAACAATCCCCTACCAGTCTATACCTACAGGAACTATCCTTAAAATTCTAGAGTTAGTAGTAGCTTGACCTATACCCCAAACAGAAAATATAAATTCTATACTTACCTAAAGTGGTCACGGCACCAGTGTAACTGGTTCAGGATACAGGGATTGTATTCCGAGCCAACAGATTCGAAGAATAGGTTGTATTAAATATATTTCTTTATTTCAATAGATCAAGCACAGTTACAGAATGAGATATAAATATGCCTCAGAACCCTACTTCTACAGGAATGGGGAATAGGGGTTCTAGAGTTGGGGCTATGCTGGCTTCATACAGAAAGGTTCCTCCAACAGTTCCCACTCCAGCATGGGAGTTGGGAAGGGTGGAGAGTGTACCTGTCACAGCATTCTCCAGGACTTGGAGACATATGTGACAGCAACCAACCTGTAGGGAGCCCAGCTCCAACAGTGGGACTACAGCAGGGATCTGGGACCCACTGCTGTGTAGCACTCTATGGACTGGCATGAGCCAGCCTCAAGGAATACCTTGCTGGTGTCCTGGCAGGCAGGCCTTATATACCTGCCCCTATACCTGCTTCGGGTTTTTCCGCCATCCCTCGGAACCAAAATGGCCGACTTTGTTGTCAAACTGATCGGCACCGCCGTTTGTGCAATCAAAACAATCAAAACCTTCAGTCATCACGACCCCGGCATCACCGGGGCTATCGACAGGCCTCACTGCAGACTCCGCCTTGCCTATTGTGGCACTAATTGGCCTGTCACTCGTCACAGGCCGGACATTTGTAGCAGTGAGTGGGGGCGAGCCGCCAGCCGGGCCATTCAACTTGCTACAACAAGTACCTCAACCTACGCTGGCCTAGTTGAGGCAGACGGTGGCCTGTTAGTGAGTAACAGGCTGTTATGGGGTGACCCGGCTTGAAACAGTAGGAGCAGACATGAGGGAAACGACAAGGGGAGAAGGTACAGCCATCCCCATTGTATTACATACAGTACATAGAGGCCGTGTCCACTTGGGAGCCCCTGCTACTACTAGATCTGTTCTGAACAACACCCTGGTTACCGGTAGTAGAGGGGGAGCCGCTGTTTTTTTTGTAGTTAGGCCTCCTACCCTGTCTGCTGTTGTTATAACCCTGTTGGTTGTTCTGGCGACGGACGGCTCTGGTGTTTTCGGCACCAAGATTGATTGATTGATTGGTTTGTTTAACGTCCAGATGTACTTCAAGTACCTCACGGGACATCTCAAGTTGGCAAGGAGTCATCCACAAATAGTGGTAGTCTGCCTTGCAGTAGTAGGACAGGTATTTATATGCTGCTTGCCCAATACAGCAGTGACCGCATCTATGGATGATCGAATCTATGAAATGAATGACCGCATCTATGAGGTGAGGGAGAAAACCGCTACCGGGGCACGTCCCCTACTCTTTTCGAAGGATAGCAAGTGTTCTTTTATTTGCCTGGTCCTACCCACCTGGGCTAGTACCATAGTAGGCAGGGCCAGACAAACCACGGCCTTTGATATCTCAGACGTGGTTCACTGAGGAGGGATCCCATGCCAGACCACCAGCAAGAAGGCCCGGGCCAGCGCATATGGGCAGCGGTTGCCAAACGGCTTACGTGACTGATCACAGCAGTAAGGCACGAGACCCCTCAAGTTTTGTCACCTTTTATGAATCCGGTATGCCCATTGGTATTGTGGAAGGCTCCCGATGAAGTTATTCTACTCCTTCATGCCCCCATCATGAAGGTCCCCACTACCAAGATGCCGCACACATAATTCCTGGTCCCCTGCAGTGAAGGCACCCACACCATCTTTATTCGCCTTCTTTCTATATTTAACAAGGCCTCCTGTAGAATATGACCAGGTGGCAGCCTTCTCCCATAATAAGACTGAGTGCCTCAGCATCCCTGCCACATCATGCCCTTTCTCATACATGTGTAGGGGCTAGGGTTATACGGGTTTGTTATATGACGAGTGCTGTTGGATGCTGTGTTGCGAGCTCAGTCCGAACTCTTCAGTCCGACGGTAGGTGGCGACACCTGCCCCGGGCTTGGGGTGTGGACAGAGGTCGCTATAGGCTTCCGGTCTGCGTGTGCGCACGCAGGCTGGCTGCCTATATATACCCAGCATCTGACGGTACTCGTCGGTTACTCTGAGCCACGCTGGTGAGGAGACCCCGTGATCATTACGGCTGATTAGCCTACTGACCCGTTCCGAACTCTATAGGGAGTTCGCACACATAGATACTGCTTGTCTAGGTTATCTGAATAAACCTGATTTGCAACCTGTAACACTTGATCCGAACTGTGTCGACTTTGTTCTTTAATTGATACTCTACCAATATCATAGAGAAACAAAGTATCGTTTATTACACTGGTGCCGTGACCAGTTCTGAGTGAAACGCAGGTTAGCCTGTGTAGTAGCGCAGACCTCCTGCTCTGGACAGAGCAGCGAGGTCTCCCGATGAGGCGCCAGCCTTATCACCGGAGGGGTTATGTGCCGCCAATGAGGCAGATACCCCCAGGAGTGCGAATGTTCCATCCGGAGCAAGCGCGTCAATGGGATCCGGAGGTCCCGAAGTAATGAGTCGCTCATTAGAAGAAATGAGCCTGTCAATGTTCAACATTGGTGGGTCAAGAGCAGCCGCTCTGAATCCACGGAGGGCTACCATCTTGGAGGAGCGTCGTTTCGACGACATGAGAGAGGCCAGGGTACAGGAGCGTGTGCAAATGGCTCAAATGGAGTTGTTGTCCATTCAGAAACAGTTGAATGAATGGAAAAACAGTCTGATTGCATTGGAGGGTGCAGTCACACATAGAGCTTCCAAAATCAAGGAGAAAGATGCAAGGCTTTCGACTTTGTTAGAGGAGAACGAAAAGCTGGTGCAATCCCTTAGCAGGGTCCGCTTGGAGTTCGATCAGAGACAGGCTGATCTGCAGGGAATCCGTTCCGAATTTGCCCAGGCAAACACGGATCTGAACCAGATTTGTGCAGCCCGAGATGCCGTAATCCATGAAGCAGAAGGGGCCCGATCAGAACTTGTTCGGGACACGGAAGACTTACAGGAGGTTCGCCGAAGCCTGGTGACAGAGTGCGACATTCTGAAGGCAAAAAGAAGTGCTTTACAGCAGTTTTTGTCAGAGACTCGGGAGAGTATGCAGGACAGGATACCTCATACGCTTCCGCTGATAGTGACAGTCCGAAAGGTCATCATTACATGAGTTTTACGGACACCCCGAATCTTCCTATGGGACGTGGGGTGACCGTAGAAGGTGCCTTGTCTACTTCAACGCCAGGACAACCACTACATGTGGGCCGGGCAAGAGGTAGAGGTAGGGCGAGTGATTACTCACCAAGGGTGGGTATCAGTGGTATCCGTCCGATTCCGAAGCAGGTCTTTTCAGCTCCGACAGGTGTAAACCCGGCGGGCAGGGGAAGGTCGTTGTCGGAGTTGGTCCGGAGTCCACAATCTCAGTTGAAACTGGATGAGCAACAACTGGATTCGGAACGCTTGCAGAAAGCAGCCGAACAAGAGAAGGCGGCCAAGACCGACTTAACTCCCTCGAGTTTGTCGCAATGGCGAGATTGCCAAGCGAACATACTGTTCCATGAACAGAAAAACTTGGAATTGGAAAGGCGAGATGTGCATCGCAAACAGCAGGCTGCTCTTGAGCAGCAGCAGAAACGCATGAAGGAAAATGCAGCCCTCGCTGAAGAATTAGCGGAGCAGGAGGCGGCGGTTTTGAGAGCTCGGAAAGAAGGGCTCGAGCGGCCGGTGAAGCTGCGAAAGCTAAATTGGCGGAGGCTCAGCAGGAGGAGGAGGCTGAGAGACAGGCCAAGGAACTGGAAAAAGAGAAGGCGGCGCATCAGCGATTGCTTGCTCTGGCCCAGCAGTGTCAGTATATGACTGATCAGGAGAAAAATTGGTGGTTCAGTCAGGGTGTGGACCCCACTGAGGATTTGGTGTCGTATGGTACCTACCAGGCCTATCTGGAGAGACAGAATAGCTTGCCTACCATGGGCGCTACTCCGGGGGCGACTCCTGGCACAAAAAGTCCTAGGAGGGCTCCGAGAAGAACAATTCTGAGTACAGAATTGCAAGAATTGTACGATACAAACCCAGCAATTGCTGGGATCGGATTGCACAATGTGGGTACAGAAAAGGACGCTTCGGCTTCCATTTCTAAATGCCTGGCGATAACCTCTAAAATTAGGGGGTCATCCAACGCTGCTAGACGTATCGCTAGCGAGCCTTTTCCCTACTGGCAGAAAAACTCTTGGGAAGATTGGTTGGGAGCCACCGTTGAGGATATCAACCTCAGTGGGTGGGATCAACAAGATGCAATTCCGTACGTCTGTAAGGGATTGCGCATGGGAGATGGCCTGATGGCAGTGGAGCAGTGGAAAGATGAATGCGGACCCCGCGGCACTTTCAAACAGCTTGTAGAGATCGGAACTATCCTATACGGAGACTCCGCTCGGATTGATCCGATGGTCGCTTTTAAGAAGCGAGTGCAAGGCAAGAACGAAGCCCCGAGGGTTTTCGGACTTGCACTGATGAGACTCCTGAAGAAGGTACATCCAGCTTCAGGAATCCATGATGCCTTATTCTCTAAGGAATTGTTCTCTCAGTTCGTCGCTGGACTGAGAGATCCAGAAATACAACAAGTAGTGTATGATACGTGGAGAGCAGATACGTCATTAGATGACCTTTTTAAGGCCATCGACATACATGCTCTCAAAAAGTCACTGTTGGGGGACCGGATGCCTACCCGGGCCTCGGCCATTATAGAATGTTCCCCGGAGCAGTCTGATGGTTCGGGCAGTGAGGAAGAGGGGGCGATAGCTTCTGCAGCTCAGTTTAAAAGGAATGGGAATTCCTCTAAACCGCCGTGGAAGAATAGGAAGCCGGAAGGGGGTGGAAACCCTCCTCCGAAGAAGGAATCATCGGATCCAAAAGCTCCGATAATGGACGCAGCGTTTTTCACAGCGCTGTTTGAGAAGATGACGACTTCCATTCAGGGGGCTACACAGCCTAACCGAAGGAAGATCAATCGGCGGACCGCCAAGTGCTATAGGTGCCTGGAGATCGGTCACTTTGCTGCGGAGTGTACGGCTCCGAATCCGAAAGTTCCCGGTAAGGAGGGAAACTAGAGGGGGTAGTCCGAGAAGGCGAGCGGACGACCCCTGTATATGAAGTACGCCAACATACCAGAGAGGTAGAGCCTAGTGAAATTCCGAAGGCAGGAAGGGAATCAGGGGTGGCTTCGAGCTTGAGGGGCTCGGATGCCGGCCTGGTTAACATTCCAGTCCAACAGTTGCCCGGCAATGAGGCAGGGAGGCCCATTACGGATAGGAACGAGGAAGTTGCGGCTGTCACAGACACCGTGTGGGTAGGGAGTACCCAGCTTTCCCCGGATCATCCATGTTTCGACCATTTGAAGAAACATGGCCTTGATTTGGCTGCTCCGAAGGATTTTAAACGCTTCACTGTAAACCCGTCTCCGCTGGGGGGGAGGCGGTGGTATGTGTCTGTTACTGTGGCCGGTAGAGCGGGCGAATTTTTAGTAGATACGGGAGCTAGCCACTCCTTTATCTCCTCTAACTTCTATGCTCTTATGCCTGACAGTCGTGATAACTTCAAAACGAGGGTAAACGCCTGCTCGGCCGATGGGTCAAGTATGCAGACGTATGGGCGCGCGTTCATACCGCTCCGAATTGGGGGGAAGGAGTATGTGGCTTCTCCCACCATTGCGGATATTGCAGACGACGGTATACTTGGATTGGACTTTTCGGCGTTCTATGACGCGGTCCTGAATCCTGGTACAGGGGTACTCCTGATAGAGCACCCGTACCGTGCGGTAGAGCAATGTGTGCTCCGACAAGTGTCGACAGTGGCAACGGTGGTCCAAACTGTAAAGATTCCTCCCGGACAGACGTGTGACGTGCTGGTCCGAAGCAAGGGGCTTAGGAGAGAGGAAGAAGCAGTTGTGGAGCCGGATGTGGCCATGTTGGGTAGTATCGGTTTGACAGGCATGGACACCCTCGTGGGTGATGGTGCTTGGACCGTGGTGCCGGTTTCTAACCCCAGGTCGAAATATCTGAGGAAAGATACAGTACTGGGGAAGGTGTTCACCAGTGAGGCAGTGATGCCTGCTGGGCAGGTGAGCATGAAGGGTGACCCTTCTCCGACCGCTTTGAGTGCGGGACTCGAGAAAATGATCTCCGAAACGGATCTGACGGATCGGAGGGATCTCGACTCCCTAAGGAGGCTGGTAGTGAAGTATCAGGATGCATGGCAGGTGGAGGGGGAGCCTTTGGGCCGAACCGACAAAGTGTTGCATTCTATCAATACGGGTGATGCACAGCCGTTCAAAATGCCTTACCGACGCTTGCCTTTGGGTAAGAAAGCAGTGGTTGAGGAACAAGTGAAGACCATGTTGGAACAGAAGGTGATCGTGCCTAGCACTAGCCCCTGGTCCAGTCCGGTCCAGATGGTTACTAAGAAGGACGGGTCTATCCGATTTTGTATCGACTATAGGCGCCTGAATGGGGTAATCAAGAAAAATGCATATCCTCTCCCCCGGATCGATGAGACTCTGGACTCTTTGGGTGGGAACCAATGGTTCTGCACCCTTGATTTGCAGTCCGGATATTGGCAGATCGGGATGAAGGAGGAGGATAAAGAGAAAACGGCTTTTACAAGTCACATTGGACTGTATCAGTTTGAGCTGATGCCCTTCGGGTTGTGCAACGCCCCGGCCACTTTTGAGGCTATGATGGAAACTCTTTTGAGTGATCTGTTGTGGCGCAAGTGCTTGGTATACTTGGATGATGCCATTGTTTTCGGCAAGACTTTTGAAGAGTGTGCGTTGAACCTCGGAGAGGTGTTGGAGCGAATTCGGTCCAATGGCTTGACATTAAAGCCGAAGAAATGTGAACTTTTTCGGAAGTCCATGGTCTATTTGGGCCGGATCATCTCCACCGAGGGTGTGCAGGCTGATCCGGCTAAATTGGAGACTGTGGAGACTTGGGAAGTTCCAAAGGGACCAAAGGATGTCAGATCCTTTTTAGGGTTCTGTTCCTATAACAGGGACTTTATCCCCGGATTCTCTAGGGTGTCTCAGCCATTGCAACGGTTGAGCCATTGGACTCCGGGGAGGAAAAAAGAACCCTTCCCATGGGGGATGGAACAGAATGAAGCCTTCAAAGAGATTAAGGCGTTGTTCCGAACGACCCCGGTGCTGAGATACCCTACAGAGAAGGGGCATTTCATCCTTGACACTGATGCGAGCAATGAGAGCATCGGGGCCGCATTGTCCCAAATCCAGGACGGAGTAGAGGTCCCGCTGGCGTTCGCTAGTAACAGTATGAACAAGGCACAGAGAAATTATTGTACTACCAAGCGAGAGCTGCTCGCAGTAGTGGTGTACACGAAGAAGTTTCGGCACTTCTTATATGGAGGGAATTTCACACTCCGTACCGATCATTCGGCCTTGAGGTGGCTCCTTAATTTTAAGGACGCAGAGGGAATGATTGGTCGGTGGTTGAATCACCTCAGCGAGTTTGGACTGGAGAACTCTCATATCCAGCACCGAGCGAGCACGAAGCATATTAATGCTGACTGTCTGAGTAGACGTCCGGTACGCCGTTGTGTGCGTCCGGAGTGTGGGGATTGTGGTGCTCACAATGCTGTGGTAGCGAGTGTGCGTTTGCCTTATGATGGGTTGTTGCAAAACCTATTGGATTGGTCCGCCGACACTATAAGGACGTACCAGATGGCCGATACTACCATAGCACGACTGAGGGAGCTTGTCCCTACTGGGGTCTGTCCAGTGAGACCTGAAATATCACTGGAAAACCGTGAAATGCGACGTTTCCTGGCTCAGTTCCACGAACTGGAGGTCCGGGATTCGTTGTTGTGCAGGTGGAAGACTTGTCCCGGGAAGCGGAGGGTGTTACAAATGGTGATCCCTGCTGCTATGAGGAAAGACATCCTGTACTACTGCCACGGCCATTCCACTAGTGGGCATTTCGGAAAGAAACGCTTGTTGGAACGGCTGAGTAGGAGATATTACTGGCCCGGCATGTCAGGCGACCTTTTAAGGTGGATCGAGACCTGTCCGGCCTGTTGTTTAGGCAAACCTGGTCCTGGACTAGGGAAATTGCCACTGCAACAAGAGCTATTCGGGGTGAGGTTTGCTCGAATAGCCGTGGACATTATCAGTGGAGTTAAACCCACTCCAAAAGGTAATACGTGTATGATGGTGGTCTCGGACTACTATACGAAATACACCCGAGTGTACCCACTCGAGGATCACACTGCTGCTACTTGTGCGGGAGCATTGGTAAAGGGGTGGATCCTCCATCTGGGGGCTCCCTTGATGTTACATAGCGATCAAGGGAGAGAATTTGAGTCCAAACTATGGACAGCTATGTGCCATCAGTTGGCTATATGCAAAACTCGGACCAATCCGTACCGACCACAGTCAGACGGGCAGGTGGAGCGGTTCAATCGGACCTTGATCCAGGTTTTGAAGCCATTAGTGAACTCCCATATGGATGATTGGGATGATCAGTGCGAATTTGTGGTTCATGCGTATAATAATACGGTCCACACTTCGACGAATTGCACTCCGAACCTCCTGGTGTTCGGAGAGGACTTGATCATGCCGGCGGATTTAGTATTCGGGGTGGTAGGGATCAGTCCGGAAGCACCATGTACTGTGCTGTTTGTGGAATCTCTACGAGAGAGGTTCAAATTTGCCTACGAAACAGTTAGGGCTCATTTGCTCAAAGCTGCGAATTGGCAGAAGGTGGGTTACGACACCGGATTGAAGTTGCGACGATTCGTAGTGGGGGATAGAGTGATCCGCCTACATGAACCGCTCTGCAACGTCAAACTGGCGAATAACTGGGATGGACCACACACCGTGGTTAAATGTATCAGTCAAACGACTGTGTTGATTCAGTCCGAAGCAGGACGCATCCGGACAAGCCATGTGGCTCGGTTGCGTGCTTGGGCTGGAAGGGAGCTCACCCCGGAAACGGAGGTGGAGAAGGGAAATTCGGAGGCTAAATTTGTACCTTTGGAAGGGGTGTCAGTGGATCCCCCTAAAAGAGTGGTACGAAAGAAGCTCCGGAAGACCGTGAAAAAGAAAGTCTCGGCAGGCGAAGGAAGAAGGGCACGGAAAACTAAAATCAAGGCTGGAGTTTTAGTTAAGAACGAGTGTCCTTCGGCCAGGTTACGAGAGGCGGACGGTAAACCCGTTCGGCGAAGCCAAAGGCTGGTGGCTAGAGGGGCTGTAACCTAGCTTGTTTACACAACGAGTGTGGTGTCCTGTGTTGTTCTATATGTTATATGTATGTTACCGACAGGGGCGCTCAGAGTCAAGAGGAAAAGAATGTAAGAGTGCTCCCCGAGGGTGGTGGACGGATAATCCGGTGGGGTAATCTTCGATTTTCCATAAAGATCCACTAATACTCCTGATGAGCTCTTTATTCGAAGTATATTTTGACTTTTGTGAGCCGCCTACGTAGCAGTGTGATCCCTCGAGCCCGAGCTGCGGGCGGGAAAGGTCGTGACCTGATTAAACAGTAATTGGGTCACACCGGGTAACGGGATCGCGT
Organism: Harmothoe impar; assembly: GCA_947462335.1. NCBI lineage: Eukaryota > Metazoa > Annelida > Polychaeta > Phyllodocida > Polynoidae > Harmothoe > Harmothoe impar. The sequence continues at coordinate 33,639,737 of OX381709.1, read as the reverse complement.
CCAATCACGCGAGACGCTGCGCATGCGCTTTGTTTTAAAAACAAAAGCGAGGGAACCGCCATATTGATTTTGGGCTCGCCCCAGTCAATAGCGGTGTTGGTCGGCAGCGGGGAAGTTGGTGATTTGGACGGTTAGAAGAGGAGAAAAGTCGGTAAAATAGTTGTAAGCAGTGAGTACTCTTTCCTGGTTCGTCTGAGACAAAGAGGGAGGCGGGGAACTAGTGGTTTCCCCGTCAAACTCCCGTCAAAAGACACTGCCGTAGTGAGGATGGCCGAGCAACAGCTCCGTCACTCCGAACTCACCGGACACTCCGAGGTGGCATCCGCCACCGAGGAGCCTATGGATGCTCAGAGCCCAAGTGGTGATGAGTTAAGCCAGACGCTGGCGGAACTACGTGTAGATCCGGCCGTGTCCCCGATCCGAAAGTCCCCGTCGCCCGACGGCAGCGAGGACTCCGGAATGCTGCAAGGAATCGCCTACACCGAAGTAGCGCCGGATCCCTCCGAGACGACTGTGCGTCCCTCCCGGATGTGCAGTCTTAGTATATCACCAAGCCTCCAGAAGACGGTTGCCCGTAAACTGTCTATGGGGAGTGGGAGTGATTCCGACACTTCACGTCCGAGGACGCGCGGTGGGAAGGGTGCTACCCGAGATCGGTCCAAGTCGGCCGATACTAAGGCTAGTACCAAGGCTACCAAACACACTGGTGTTGGGAAGAAGCCACCAGGAAAGGACGAGCCTAAGAAGCCCGATCCGAAGAAGGATAGTACTGCGAGTACGAAGAAGCCGGGTTCTAAGGCTGCCACTGCAACGGCATCCAAGGATCCGAAGACAGTTGATCCCAAGGCTCCTACTACGAAGGTGCCGAAGGGTCAGAAAAAAGCTGATCAGAAGCCCGGCGCTAAGGACCAGCCGAGGAAGGGGCAGACGTCCGGCAGCACTCAAGCTGTCAAGACTCCGGGCCCCAATAAGTCCAGTCTCCCGATCCCTAGCAAGGTGAAGGATAGCGGGAAGGCAGTTGGAACCTCAGCTGCTCCGACCCCAGCCATCGACGTGTTGTCCTTCTCGCGAGGGTTGGACAACAGCTCAGCAGTAGCTGCTACAGCCGCTGCGATGGCTGGTAAGACGGGACATGGGGGAGGTCGTCCTAAAACGGCAGTTCCTCCCAAGGAACCTCGGACCGAGGAGACTATTGATACTTCATCCGCAGCCCATACGGTCCAGGTCGTGCAGGATGTGCTGTCTAACATCACGTTCAACCTCCCGACTCCACTGGAGCCGCGAAAAGAGGTACCCGTTCGGGTGGAGTTACCTCCTCGGAGAGAGGTACCCGTCCGAGTGGATACTCCTCCACAGCCTACCGAGCCTACTCTGGAACCATCCAACCTGGATATTTCGGAGGAAGCCGGAAAGCTGGACCAAGCTGCAGGCGGTGGTCCATCTGGATCGGGGGTGCACATCCTCGCTCCATACCAGCATGATGCATGGGAAAAGGAGGACGCCGACGTCCCATCCCTGCTCAGAGGTGCCATCATCGATCAGATGAGCCAAACAGAGGTCAGATCCTTCGAACTGATACAAATGCGAACCTTCCGGGGGCTGGACAGTTTGTCTGCCAAGTTCCCGGCCTGGTTCCCGCATCGCTTAACTGCGGCCATGGACGATCTCAGCAAAAAGTCGGCTACAGCTCGCTTAGTTGCTGAGACCGAGGGACGTCCCGAAATTATCGCGGCCTTGGAATACGAACTGCAAACTGCAGCGGAATTCCAAACCGTGCATAACAGGAGGGAGAAGAAAAGACGTCTGACGCCAGCAATGAAGCTGGATCGGAGTATGGAACAGAAGACTAAAGAGTCAATTCTGGATGCTACTCTGGAGGATGAAATCATCCAACAGACCTCGGCCGCGGCTAGGAGTGCAGACACTAGTCGCCAGGAGAAGGCCAATCGTAGGCACCTATACCTACGAGAGACCATCAAAGTAACCTCTCTGAAGGCGGGTCGATCCGAAGAGGAGGTGGAAGGGGTTCTGAAGGGATTGGATGAAAATACAATCCCGGACGACGAGCTTCAGATTCTGGTCCGGACAGCACTCCGAGCCAATGCCGCAAGTGGGTTTAAGCACTTTAAACCAATGTGTGTGAACGACTGCGTCAAGGATAAGCGGTCCTCACACCATCCGGAGGAGGTGGGTCCTGACGGTCTCTCCGACGACGAGGAGTGGATTAAGACTGATCCCCTCGACAAGTCGGTACAGCTGTACCACTTTGAGTTACTGGATAAGGTCCGAACTGGTAGTACCAAATACCATTCGCCCCTCCAGAAAACTAAATTGGCATGGGCTATGGCTAGATGGCATCCATTTAGCAAGTGCCCCTTTGAGCCTTGTGTGAATGTTGACGAGACACTGGAAGCGCCCCGAACTTGGCCTACCAAGGTCCGGTACGCAAGGCATATCACCCGCTATCATTTGCGTCATTACATGCGGTATGACTGCTTGAGTGTGGGTGCGAAAGGAAGCAAGGGTTGTCCCGAGGGTGGCTGGTTCTACACTAGAGCCGACATCATCAGGCATCTTGCTAAGCAGCACGGCTTGGCTCTGGAGACCGCGGTGGAACGCATCCAGACCGCCCATGCAGAAGTCTACTCCCATTTCGGGGTAGTAGGCAGAAATGATAACCTCGAGGTGGATTTTGGCACCAACGAGAAGGGAAAGGTCCGGGTCTTTTACAAGGTAAACCCGGACGGCAACTACATCCGGATTCCGGAAGGTGAGCTCTTCGATGAATTCGAGGAGTACCAGAAACGTACCAGTACGAGAAAGGTGCGGCGCGCTCAGAAGAGACCTAGCGGGTCTTCGGAGCAGGCCGACCCTAAAAAGGCCAAAACGGATGAAAGGAAATCCGTTATGGAGAAGGCGGATCCGGGCTATAAAGGGCCGGCATTCACTTCTCAAACGACGGACTGGAAGACGGGTCCCCAGGGCAGGCCACCTCGGTCTGTTCCGGAGGATCCGAACTCCAGCACGGTGGGGTCCTTCGCGGACGAGTTCCCCAAAAACGATATGGTTCCGGGTGAGGAGTCGCAGACTCTGACTCAGACCGGTAAGACGAAGGCTCCAGCAAAGAAAACGCTGAAGCCGACTCAGACCCCGGATCTCCCACCAGAGACTCCGGAGGAGGGGCGTCTAGTCTTGCGACTAAGGGGCCCTCCTTCGTTCCCTCCCGCCGACTTCACTTCATATGAAACCGGACAGGAGGCCTTCGGTCAATGGCAGGACAACTTTCACCGGTTGCTTGCTGGCCTGAGTCAGGAGGTGGCGATGTTGTCCCTTAATACGGTACACCATCTCCATCAGAGGGAAGTCGCTACCCAGAAGGCAGCGGCTGCGGAGTCCGTGCAGGAAGAGCGTGAGAACGCTCGAACTGAACGAAGTGCTGCTAAAACCGAAAGGAAGAAGCAGAAGTTGGCAGTTAAGAACGCCGAGGAGAAGCTGGACCACGAACGTCGTCGGTTCAGAGACTGCTTCGCGCATGAAATGCACGAGTGGGATGGAACTCGGGCTCAAATCGAGCTCTGGCTCCAGGAGTTGACTCTGGCGGAAGCTGCGTCGGACTCTGATGAGGAGGAGGAGCCGGCTAAACCCGGTTCCAAAGACGATTCGGACTCCGGATAGGATTATCCTATTCTAGGATCCGATTAGGAGAGGGGGGGGGTATTCTAAGTATACCACCCCTACAAGCAAAACACCCTTGGAAAGGGTTTAGGAGTGTCCGGACAGAGGAACGCGGCAGGCTGGCTACGCAAGGATCCAGTCTGCCAGGTAGCACTGACGGAGGAGGACGAGGAGATCCGGAAAGAAAGCTGAACTCTGGACTGGAGCACGATACCAACATGGATCCGATACGTGATGTTTTTTTTATATAAACTCTGGATATCAGGACCGAGTGCTCCTAGTTATAAGTCCGAAGATCGCCTGGAGGCAGGACTATTTTATTTTATTTATTATTACCTTAAGCTCCCGAGCATGAGCTATGAACTTTCTCGTTCCGGTGAGTAAGAGCTGAACGAAGTAGGTTCTGAAAGCCGGGCGGAATGAAACACCATCAACAGAAGATCCGGATCCTCGCTACAAGACCACGTATGATGTCTTTTTGTAATAATACTTTAATATGTCTTTAAACCTTAAGAGAAGTGATATTGTTTATCACTTATAAGTATTATTCATTACGAGTGTAATTAGCTCGGGGTCCTGGAGGGACGAAATTTTTTTACTGTGATATTGTACTTTTTCAAGTGTTTGTATACTATATGTATAGGTTAACTCCATCTATCCTAGGGAATGGGGCGTAATTGTTATTACGGTCTATATATATAGAAATGTGTGTAATTAATACCTTTTTGTGTTCAACAGTATACGTCATATTGTTTGTAAGGTATAACTCTAATAAACCCCTAAGGTGGTATTTATAAGATAATGCCAGTCCGAAGTGTTTTCGGACTTTAACCTTAATTATTTTACCTCCCGGTTATTATCTGGTAGGGGGTAGTGTAGGGGCTAGGGTTATACGGGTTTGTTATATGACGAGTGCTGTTGGATGCTGTGTTGCGAGCTCAGTCCGAACTCTTCAGTCCGACGGTAGGTGGCGACACCTGCCCCGGGCTTGGGGTGTGGACAGAGGTCGCTATAGGCTTCCGGTCTGCGTGTGCGCGCGCAGGCTGGCTGCCTATATATACCCAGCATCTGACGGTACTCGTCGGTTACTCTGAGCCACGCTGGTGAGGAGACCCCGTGATCATTACGGCTGATTAGCCTACTGACCCGTTCCGAACTCTATAGGGAGTTCGCACACATAGATACTGCTTGTCTAGGTTATCTGAATAAACCTGATTTGCAACCTGTAACACTTGATCCGAACTGTGTCGACTTTGTTCTTTAATTGATACTCTACCAATATCATAGAGAAACAAAGTATCGTTTATTACACATGTCTAAAGTTAGTTTAGATGAAGTGGTCCAGAGCTGCTCGACAGACATAGGTTTATCATGATCTTCCCTTGGTAACAAATGTCTGATAGCAAACTTACGTTTCTTGCGTTTCCTCCCAGAATGATGACTCCTGCTGTCACTCCCAGAGGAAGACGAGGACGATGAGTACCAGTAGTGATGGTTTCTGGGTGATCTGTGCGACCTCCTGCCCCTGCCCCCGTACCCATCCTTGTCGTCTGATGATGACACATCATGGGATCGCCTGTAGCAGTGACGATCATCTCGTCTTGACCCACGACGACGACGATGACGCTCATCATAAGCCTGGTCACGGCCGTGGTCAAGATCATGGTACCTGTCACGAGGCTCTCGATGGTGGTCCCTCCTGTGGGTATAGGAGTCATCTCTAGAGCTGATCAGGCGAGGCTTGGAGACAGATCTTTTATGCCTCCCAGAAGACAAATCCTGGTCGGTGGCTGTGTCAGCACCCATCATCTGAGGCATCAGACAGGTACCTGCGGGCACCACCTGACGTAGAGGGGATATCAAATTTGGTCTTTAAAGTAGACTTGAGCTTGGGAGCCCCACTCCCCGCAGACTTGTAAACACCATCCCCGGCAGACTTGTAGACACCACCGGGCACGATGCCCTCCGGTCCTAGGCTGCCATCAGAGTCGGCGGAGAAGCCGCCCACTGCTCCCACCTTGAATGCCAACTTGAGGCCTGCTGAACGGGTGGTCCCCTGGGACCCGACCGGCCCTGGTCCACCAGAGGCCGGGACCCTGTGTACCGTGGATCGTAGCCTGGTCTTGCCTTCCCCCTTCACCTTCGACTCGTCACCTCCACTCTTCCCCATGAATGAACTGAAAGGGACATGCTCGTCGTCTGACTCTTTAGCTGAAGTGAAAGAGACTCCCTTAGCCAAAACTTCACACAGAAGCGACTCAACCCGCTGCGTCCTCGAGTCGGCACTGGTAAGTCTCTCGGTCACGTGTTTCACTTTTTTTACCAAACTGATGTTGCCAGGGGTGGGTTGTGGTGGGACTTTGTGTTTTGTCCTACCACCTTTTGGCGTCACACTGACCTTGGGTGACCGGGCTCCTTTGCCTTTAGGTGTCCGGCCACGAGGCTGCTCCTCAACGTATTCTCCACATGAGTCTGAATCCGAGAATATAGGTTGCTTATTGCATTTCTTCCCGGTAGGAGCTTGGTGACTAGACCTACAAGTAGCGCAGTATCTATTCTGCTTCCCCATGCTTGTAGCAACGCCTTAATGCTACAGACACAGAAAAAACAGTGAGTATGTCCGCCGCCTGTGAAGTCCTCTGCCAGTGTGGCCGGTGGGCGCCGGTCACCACTCAGGTGGGGGGAGGGTGGTCAACCCCACCTGGTGAACGCAGGGGTAGTCTTGCTCAGGTCAACATCCCAGTTATAACACCCACACAGGTGTGCGCTGCAATAACTCTTGCTTCTAACCAGAAAACATTTCAAAAATGAAAAGTTTTATTTCCCCCAAAAAACAATTTGGCGAGAGAAAAATTTCAAAATAGAATTTCCTTAAAAACAGGCAATTTGGCAAGAAAAAAATTCAAAATTGAAAAAAGTGAAATTTCCTCAAAAGGCCAATTTGGCAAGAAAAAAGTTCGAAACCGTAAAAAATTATAAATTTCCGTGCTCTATTTACTTTACAATATCCACATTTGTTTACAAACGACACTTTTCCCTCTGTGCTACTTGTTTACGACCCCCCCCCCCCCCCCCCAATAAATGAAAACTCCCTTATATGGTGCTAAATGAAAGCAACCAGAGCATGCTCTCACCTGTTCCTAGACCACATCATAATACTTATGATTGGGTCTTGCAGGCAATTGGTTTACTCTATACTCTCACCCACTAAGGTGATTTGCAGTATACTACTTATCTAACAGTATCAGGACGTAGGAAGAAATCGCGCACCAACCCTGACATACGGGTCTCCCGCTGGGCAACTCCCCATACCTTCATCATTGCAGTGAGAGAAACTAACCTTGTATCTCCCTTAAACTATTTTTTATGGGCTAAACTGGATGGGAATCGCTCCCCCGATCATGTGCATATGTTTGGTAAGTTGATAGAGTGAATATTAAAGCTTCCACACCAAAAATACTGAGACGCCCCATTGGACTAACACTGCTGATGCCCAAAGACAATGGGCGATAATATGACGTAATACATGGTGCGTCGTCTGGTGAGGGCGCGAGCACTGCTGGTCGTTTCCTAGTATACTGGGTGATCATGCTAACAGGGCCTGTCATTCATGGCCCATTCATAGATAGTTATATTAACTGTTCGGGTTCATCCATGATGATGGATAGACATCACGTTGATTTGACTATTCTCAGAAAAATATTAATAATTCTCCATAGCAAATAGGCTTGAATGGAGAAGTCTTAATTACGACGGGTATTTTTTGGTGCATGTCAAAATGTAAATTGGAGTTTTAAAAGAAATCACTATTCTCACGGAACACCTAGAACAGTGTTGAAGTGTTTTATAGTCGGTTCTCATGTTATTTTGCTTACCAGTAGTGCCAATTAGACAATATTTGAAGAAATTTACCTGTACCACCCACGATAAATGAGAAAGGAAGCTGCGGAAAAAAACTTCCGTGCCCTCGTTGATTATATTCAACAGACCTCAGCATGTCTAATGATCTCTATACATGCATGCATTAATATTTTTTTGCCATTTACCATCACGAGACCTCATCAGGTCTACTGGTGCATTTTTTGTTATCTTTGTATTATGGTTAATATTCAAGATAAATTAGGAAGGTAATCTTAAATACCTGTATGTACATGTGTGCCAGGAACAACCTTTTCTGACATGTCTATAAACCATTTTTGACGTACACAGTAGCTGTGGTAGAAGGACCGTTAGAAAGAGTGGCAAGACCAACCTCCCAAAGTGACAGAAAGCAACAAATGAAAGCAGTTAGCACATTTTGAAATGTCATGGTGCACAAATTGCTTTATTACGTATCATTTGAAGTGGAATGGGTGTACACGATTATCTGTTGTAAATATGAAATTGAAAAAGAAATTTTGACATTCAATCTGACCTTCGTTTTACGGTGGTTAACAAAATCAAAGCTTTCATAACTTGTCTTGGTATACAACAATGCAGATTAAAACAAATAGGACATCAGCACAGTGCTATTGTAAGCATAGATGATAACTGTGTAGGTCCAACAGAAAAAAAGGATTGGGTGATATAGTACTAGCAGCATAATATTACACTAGTTTGTGAAGTTGTACTCGTAATCTGCTGTCAATTATACCAGACAAAAATATTGCTTTATGGATTTCGCACCTGTTTTTAAAAAATGCAGATTAATTCGGCCTAATTGTGGTTGGCTTTAATAAAGAGAACCTTAAGTAACTCTTTATTTTACATGAACATTTGCATAAGTATCAATAACTCCTGCAAGCCTTAAATGTAAATTGGAATACCTTTGTCCCGAAAGGAAGCTATATATCACTTGGAATCTTTTCCTTTCTTTGTAGATGCAAACTGAATATCAGTGATATAATTTTCAGACTATCTGAAACCCGTCACTCATTTTGGTATAGGCCAGTGGTGGGATTGGTTTTAAACCAATGATATCGTTACCTAGCACGCTGCCATGTGATCATTACGACTGTATATTATCACTGACAAGCCACTCTTTGCATCATGGGTAGGGTCCAAGCAGTGCCTGTTGAAATATGTCATCGTGTTTTATAAAATACTGGAATCTAAAGAACCATGACCTTGTAGGTTGAACTTGGAATTTAATTCCCCTCAATGGAATCAAGCGACCGTAATATTTTGACACTCGTGAAAACGCATATGAACTAACAGTGTATTGATTCCTTGACTGTTGCTAAAGCTTACCCAATATTGACTCTAATGGATGTGCTGCATCGTGCCCTTTTGTCATGATGCAACTCGCCAATGCTGCAATATTGAACGTGTGATTTACATCACAATTGACTCAGGGTCATGGTGCCCATCTCATATAAAAACGGCCTTCCTTGTAGTATGCTGGACCAGCATTCTGTGGTGTATACATAGCTTGATTACCAAGACTTGGTCAGCCCTGTTGCTAAACCATGCCAGGAGCTCTGACGGTCGATCGTCCATACCGGGGTAGCTGGATGCCTTATGCGGGCCTCCATTGCTTGATCTGGTATATACGAGATAAGCACTGATACAGCTATAACAATGGGAGTAGCGATAATTCCTATACAAGAAAAAACTTCAGAATAAACATCTTATGGCCGCCTCCCATAGAGATTGGATTGAGCCCCCCCAAATATGTCAATGTTTAATGTCAATGGTTATCGTCTGGCTCCAATAGTCCTATGCTGTAGCAAATTACCACATGTTTCGAGTGGGAATATTTGAAAATGACCAACACATAATATGTATGATAAATATTGATGTTTTGACACTATGTATGTAATATTGTTGAAATGGCGCATGTTTTGCGTTTTTGCTTGTTCGGGGTGTTCTGAGCCGTCACACTAGACTCAGGAAGACCCTGATTCAATAATTGTCATGTCGACCACATAGGGTGGATGTATTCCCTAAGGGTAGGCATGATACACCAATGCAACGCCAGCAACTGTGGTGGTGTATCATAACAGCAAATGAACGTGAAGCATTGATGCTTGAGGCCGTTTAACTACTAGGGAACGTATTTACTATTAAACAGGGTTCTTTATGGTATAGTTTCTCCACGTATGGTGACCTCATTTTATTAATTCCAGATCCTGATACATATTTTGTCCAGTACCAAACAGAGCAGGATGGATCTGCAACAGGCATATTATTGTTGCATAAGGATTACATATTAACGTAATAAGCGCCCTCCCCCCTTTTGGGGGGCATTTTTGACTAAACCAAAGGGCGAAAGGCTCAAGTTTCACGATTTTGGAGACAATTAAACTCTTTGGTACTAAAACTACCATAAAAATGATTTTATAAGCGCCCAGGGCATTTATTACGTCGAATACGGTATATCATTTCAATTAATTCATTTAGCTTTTCAGTGAGAAATGACGGAACATATCAATTTAACAGTAGATTTATCAAATAGCTACACCCTATTTTTTTGTATCAATCACTAGGCTTTATATCATCTCCATTATACATTCCCGCAGAAATCAACCTCCTCTGTGCTCTGATTTTCTTTGATAAGCTGGAGCAATTTTCCAATGACATTTGAGAAACTTAGTGGTATTCAGTACCAGGATAGTGACTCTTTCTACTTAACATGTGAATAGCAGCACACGGGACATGTATGGGTAGTTAACCTTTTATCGATAATTAGGGCCACACCATTCCAAGGTTTAATCCAGTAGCTTCTGTCCGGCATTTCCCGTAACATAAGATTTTCAGGTTTTTAACATAATGTACCATGTCCATACAATAAATATAATCGGGACTGAGACCAACACGTCAATCGATTTTCAGTATAACTTCATTTGTATTGCTTTATATAAATAATTTCACAAATCCCTTCATTATTGAATTACTTTCTTTTGGAATACCGGTGTTGGGCGCCATTTGTCAACCTGCGCAGTGCCAATCTGCAAAATTTAATTAATTGCAGTGGGGTATACTGTATGAAATATGTCTGTGGGTTTGATAAGACTCTTAAAACAACTTGTCTGACTTCAATAGATTTCGGAACTTACAAAGGAGATATGTGCTGCTCTTTGTATCCTGCGCAGATTGGCATTCTGCACAGCAATGATCCTGCACTTTTTGCAAATAGCGCAGCGCAATTTACGAATAGCGCCTATTACCTGTATATCGTTTTAAAATAGAATGGGACTATCACTTGGAGGCCATAATATTCAATGCATAGATATCCATTCACAATCTGGAAGTACCGGTATACATGATTCCAGCTGGCTTTGAATAAAGTGTAATGCCCTGTGAAAATCTAGCTACCATGTTTTCTGTAAAATTTAATGACATTTATAAATATGAACATATATACATTCATTTATACAAAGATGAAACCTTAAATAGAAATAGTAAATATGTGAATCGATTTCTCTTCTTTAGTTTTATAGATCACGGAGAGGTAACAAATCTAAGATTAAGAGAAACATTAATAGAGTACCGAGCTACCAGAACTATACAATTTAAGCTTTGACATAGACTCTTCATTTTGAAAACACTTTTTCCACTCTTTGCATGAAGCATAGACATTTTAGGGGAGCGCATCTGTGCAAAGCAACGGGACTTGATTTTGCTGGTTTCAACAACCTTCCATTACGGATATGAACAAACATACCGGTACACACTTTGACTCCATTGTCAGGGAGTAAACGAGAACGTGAGACATGTCTTGAACAAGTGTTACAGCCATCATGCTGCTATTCAGATTACATCTGATTAGGACCCTAGTTAATTGTTTAAGGATGGCATGATACCTCAAAGCTTCAGATTTACTTGTCATGTTGCGCCAATGCAGCGTCGGCGAGAAATAGGCTATGCTGCGCTAGAAATTCTTGCCAGGGCTGCATTCATGCATTGCGGAAAAAAGTATTTTGTCTCCCTTAAACGGTTAAGATTTGCTGCTCTAGGGGCCCTAATGCCTGTCAATGACATCTTGATATATGAAAACAGTATATGATCAGTGACACTATACATGAGGTCAGATATAATACATCAAGGGTAACCCCCTTCATCTGTACCTGGTGCCAGGTCAGTACTGGTATCTAAGAGTTCATCTGGGTGGTTTTTCCGCATGTGGCCGGTGTACTCAAACTTGCGTCCAAAGCCGCGGTTACAATGGATGCAGAAATATGGGAACTGGCCCGTGTGGTGCTGTGTGTGTTCTTTGAGGCCGCGCTTTGAGAGCAGCACCTTACCACAGTGCTGACACGGATAGCCACCTGGCCCCTCATGGAAGACAGCTTTGTGTTCGCTATAGTCGCCATGGTGCCAAAACCGACGGCCGCACAACTCACATGTGTAGGACACCTTGGCTTTGTGCTGTTGGCGCATGTGGCGGCGGCAGGCAATTTGGTCGTCAAAAATCTCCTCACAGAGGCCACATTGGTAGCCCTCTGAATCATTAAGCACCATGGCAGCTACCGCACTATCCCCGGTTTCGCTTTCACCAGTGATGTTAAGGACATCACTCAGTTCACCGTCCACACAGTGGTCTATATACACATGTGGCCTGGACTCAGCTTTTCCATCATCGTATTCTGAGTCCTGGGCCCCATCACCACTGCGCTCGTTGCTGCCTGTGTCAATCTGCAGACTAGTTGCTGACTGGTTCGACGCATCATCCTTTTGTTCAGCACTGGTATTAGACATCTCATCGATGTCGCGCAGCATGGGTTTCATACTCAGAAAGTGCCCAAGGTCTGTAGCGTCCTGTACAGGGTTAAATGAAGAAATCTTAACAAAAGTGTTTACATGAGGTCTGAAATTACTCATTTAGTAGTATACTTTAAAAAACTCATAGTAGAATCCACACCCAGGCCCCACTATGGGCATGTTTGGTATTAAATTAAGGCTTAGTCTGGCTTGAGAACGAGCCGCGGCTTCTGATACAGCTCCCCCCTGTGAGATGCACACTTTAGACATGCCCTCCCCCTAAATATCGAGGAACTGAAGATAATCTGGCCCCACCTAGTGATGGTTTTCTGGTTTGGCAGTGGTCTATCTTAGACTGGGAATCATACCATGTGGTCTTACACATAAATCACTGATAACTACTGCTACAAGGAATTGATTCCCCATTACAATTATTTTTTCAAAGTTTCACAAGCGTGGAAAAATGGTTTTATAGCCCCCCCCCCCCCCCCCAAAATACCAGGTTGGACTTTGTCACAGCCAACCTGTAGGAGTGAAAATTTGTTTTTTGTCTTTCCCGCCTCTCAAGAGGTCCACATGTAGGCAAGAATGTGAGTGGTTTATTCAGAAATCAATGTCGATTTTGATTAGATTGCCATACTGCAGACATGCGCTCGAACAGTACCCAAAGACAGTTCGAGCCTCTATGATCTACATCTACACCCCCCCCCCCCCCAAATCTAACACCCTCGGCCGCGTTGTTAAAGATATAGCATCATTAGTATAGTAACAGCTGTGTGTACCTTGGCATAATAGGCAACATATATGTACCGTATATTATCATGTAATATTGCCTTTCACTAAAATTTCACTTTTTTGAGCTTTCAACTTTTTTTCCGCCAAATCGGGTGTTTTAGGCAAATTTCATTTTTTTGCAATTTGACCGCGAGGTACATATATGTCCTACCCCCCCCCCTCCCGGGCCCCTCCCCTTCAACGCACACACACACACAGGCAGTGGCCGCTGCCGTCCAGAAACAAGGCAGTGTAGCGAGGTATATACCGTAAAACCCCACCTATAAGCCAAATTTTATTTGTTGTTTTATTTCCATATATAATAAGCCGAATTTTCCTCCTCAAACTCACATTCGGCTTATAGGCGGGGTTTAGACAAAATTTATATTAAAAATGAGCTGGAGAAAGATGGAAATATTGATGATTATAATTGTACATTTTATATACTGTTTCTTATACAGTAAAAGTAATTTTCACGTTGAATATGTGTATATAGTTGGCGTATACCTGATGAAGTCCTTTTAAAAAATTGGGTTGGGGAGGATGCTCAGATAGGGGGCAAAGACTCCAAAAATTCCAAAAGTAGGGGGTCGGCTTATAGGCGGGGTTCTCTTAATTGTCAAAGTAAATTCATATAAGCCGAATTTTTGTTCTTAAACTCACTTTCGGCTCATAGGTGGGGTCGGCTTACAGGCGGGGTTTTACGGTATATGTCCTACCCCCCCTCCAACGCACACACACAGGCAGTGGCCGCGGAGGGGTAACAGAGTGCACTGCCACAAATGACTGCCCTTCACCTTGTTTTGCAAAAACAATTCACCAATATAATACAATACAGGTCAGTTATGTAATCCACCCACTTATCCACCTACTTGACCGCTGCCTGCCAGACATGCTGGCATATAGCCAGACATGCTGGCATATAGCCAGACATGCTGGCATATAGCCAGACATGCTGGCATATACATATGCAAAGATCAACAGCTACAAATTCACCTAAATACAAAAAATTCCAAAACAGTTTTGGTGCAAAGGGAAACATCCCAATATTAACTCGCTACTGTAAAAGTATATAAGCAGTATCTATTTAGGAAAGGTGTATAAAATGAGCACAACAAATGCTTAAAATATGACCATTCTACCCATAGGCCGCAGTGCTATAGCAGTGATTTACACCCAAAAAACAGCTGATTTTGCCACAAGATCATGAACTACGACAAAACTATAAACCAAATCATTTCAAGCTGAACCAAAAAGATAGCTGAACATGTTGAGCACAGAATGGTCTGGAAATAAATTGAAAAATGTCTTTTCATCAATGACTATTTTGATGAACCAACACACCATATCACGGCAATCTGACTCACAGAGGACTGACTACATAAGAGAGTGCCTATTTATAGCACTATAGTACTACAGCTCACCAAGGCACACCCTCAAAAGATGATTACTGTCATCTTATGAGGCACTCCAATACACTTTCTTATCACAAACTGCTGCCACACACCATGACATGCATTTTTTATTTGGGTAAATGTTCCTGTGATCTTAATTAAATACAATATCTATCACAGCAAAGCTTACTGTCTACAAAATCATGAAAGTACATTTGATAACATCTACCTGTTCTGGGAAAACTGGCTGTGATGGCTCCACAGGAACCGCCCTCACAGGGACGGACTTCCTTGCCTTGGCTCGTCTGGACCGTCCCCATAGTGAGCGCTTCTTGACAGGTTTGATGATGAGATGAGCAGGTTGCTGACCATTTGTCACCTCCACCCCGGTACCATTCACGCCTACTACCTCTAGCTCCTCTTCTTCTGAGTTAACCTCTTGTTTAACTGAAGCCTCATGAGGCGTGTCTCCAGCAATACCTTTTTTCGGTCCAGGTTCAGATGCAGCGGGCCCACTTGAAGACCGTCGCCGCTTTCCTCTCCTGAGTACTGGACTGGTCTTAGTCTGTGCATCAGGTGCGCCTTCCACATCTTTTGACTTGCTTTGTGTGTTTTGCTTGGGTGTGATAGCCAGCGATGACGCTGGTGATAGAGTAGTTTTGGATCTGCTTGTTGATAGTAGATAACTTGAGTTGTGGATTGTCTCTTTGATGTTTAATAGAAATATTTCATCATCATCGAGGGTTATGCCAAGGAGGCCATCTATACTAAAGTTTTTACGGTATGTCAGGCCTTTCCGGCAAATATTGGCAATGGCCTGCACAAGTATTGCTCTGATTTGATCCTGCTCTGATTTCTGCATAATCATCCTGACTCCTCAGCTTGAAATGAAACAACAAAACATGTTTCATTAATTAACCTATATATATATATATATATATATGTGCAACTGGGTTGAAACTTTCCCCAATCATTAAGATTCTGTCTAATAAGATATAGATCTACAGACATGGCATCCACAACCAAGGCGGGTCACTCACATCTCTAATACAAACTTTTAAATAAGGCTATGTATGTACACAGCACTTACGTCTCAAAATAATAATAGAACCTTATACGTTATATTTGCTACCGTAAGTTAAAACTGCTGCTGCTGCTGCCTTTGTTTGAAGGCAGAGTATACATATTTGGTGATAGGGGACATGGACAGTTTTTTAAATCGACATGGGACATAAGCATTACTAAGCGACATAGACATGTGACATGGCCGTTTCTTAAAATCGACGGCACATGGGTTTCAAGTTCAAGTTTCAACATATTTATTCACGTATATCCAACAGTGTTTGTACATTTGTTTTCGCAATTTCATTATTTTCAGATTGCTCAACATTTAGTGTAAATATACCCTTGACACAGTATTATGTTCCTTTATGGATTTAAATGAAAAGGCTGCTCCTTGGCTTTACAACCAGTTTTCGTAAGCCACCCTATTATGTATATATTATAATCACCTGTTAATATGTGCTTAAACAATAATTTTGCTTATCACAGTTAGTAATTTACAATATATTTCTTGGCACATCATAAATGAGTGTGTTTTAACGTGTAATAACTTTCTTCTAGTATTTACAACTGGATACAGGACAATACAAGATATTTCAATGATTTTTGCTAGAGGAGATGACTATTGGAAACAGGATAACACCATACTAATTCTCCCGAGTATACAGTTCACGTAAAAGATTTATGTATAATATGACGTTCAATTAAAATAAAACACATTTCTGTGGCACCAGAAGTTTTCTTTGTGATTTAAGATGACTCTTAGATGTATCAATGTCAGCAAAATTTCTAATATCCGAATGTAAAGAGTTCCACAATATTGACGAATGATATTCTACACCATTTAAATATGCTACACAGTGAGGTAGAAAGTTTTTCAGAACAGGACCCCCATTAAGGGCCCCTTCTATGACGTGATCGGAACTTCACTCCACTCTTGAATGGAGGGGGGACTTTGCCCTATATCTGGATGCTAGCTCCACTTTTCTATCATTATTCTAAGTGTGACTGCCCATAGAAACTAGGATTAAGCAGTGCAGATTAGCATGAAAAATCAGGATAATGATAACGGAGGTAGGCACATCCAAAAACTCAATTGATTAGCTCTCAGAAAGTTATTGCATGTGAACTTGTATTTCCAGTGGTTATAAATGGATCTTAGGTTACATCAGGGCATATCCCTAGCTAAATAATGGATTCCCTGGATTTAGACAGAAACAGAATATTTATAAAGTCCATAAATAAAGAGTTGAGAAAAGGCAGGTCTCATGGCCCCCAGTGCACAGGTGATCACCGTGCCTAGAGGGGCATCCATGACCACCTTTCTCTGCTATGCAGTATGGGGAGGTTTTCACGAAATAGCTCAGACTCTGATGGGTGTAGACCACCAATTTTGACATGGCGACATAGCTATTTCGTAGAATCGACAATCGACATGAGGTCTAGTGACATTCGACTTGGCTTGAAAAACATAGTGACAAGCGACATGGGCAATCCTTAATATCGACATGGGACATGGGCTTTATTAGGCGATATTGACATGTGACATTGCCATTTTTTAAGATTGACAATCGACATAAGGACCCCCAGACGCTGGCCCACATTCTCATTGATAGAGATGGATCTACAGCAGATATCAATATGCCGTCTTTTGCACTGATAGATCTCACTATTGTAGACATTATTGAAGAATTGTGAAATATTCCCAAAACCTTATTCAGGTGAGTAGGCCTAGTTACTTAAATCAAATATACAGCAGTCCAACATTAAGCACTCCAATGCACTATATGGATATATATCTAAAACTGGACATCGACATCCATGTAACAGAAAGCTATATTTATTAGAAGTAGAAATCCATGAATATCTATATGAAGGAGAACACCATGTTCATGCCTATATGTCTGTGTGTATGTTCATTTCGAAATTCAAGATTGCAACCATTGATTGAATGCCACCATGCTTTCAATGTAATCTCGAATTGCAGTTGCAGTAGTTTGATACTAATAAAAAAAAATCTATTCTATTTTTCTTTCATGAACAGTTGGCATCCCATAGATTCAAGATGGCTATCACTTATTGAATGTCCCGATGCTTGAAATGCAATCTTGACTTGTAGTTGCATTAATTTGATACTATAAAAAAAACAAATCCTATTTGATTTTTCCTTCATTCAACCCATTCAAGATGGCTACCATTTACTAAATGCCACAATGCTTTCAGTGCAATGAAGAATTGTAGTTGCATTAATTTGATATCTATATAAGAACATTTCTATTTGATACCTTTTTCAAACACAGTTGGCACCCCATAGGTTTAGGATGGCCACCATTCATTGAATGCCACAATGCTTTAAATGCAATCTTGAAATGTAGTTGCATTAATTTTAAACTGTTAAAAACATCCAATTTAGTTGTTTTTTTCATGAAGAGTTGGCACCCCATAGGCTCAAGATGGCCACCAATCATTGAATGCCATAATGCTTAAATGCAATCTTGAGTTGCTGTTGCATTAATTTGATTCTTAAAAAAAAAACTTTCTTTTTTTTCTTTCATGAACAGTTGGCACCCCATACATTCAAGGTGGCTACCAGTCATTGCATGCCACAATGCTTTAAGTGCAATCACAAATTGTAGTTGCATTAATCTGATACTAATAAAAAAACTAATTCTATTCTTTTTTTTATTTATGAACAGTTGGCACCCCATATATTTAAGATGACTACCATTCATTGAATGCCCCGATGCTTGAAATGCAATCTCGAATTGTAGTTGCATCAATTTAATGCTAATAAAAAACAAATTCTTATCAATTTTTCTTTCATGAATATTTGGCACCCCATAAGGTGGCCACCATTCATATTAATGCAAATAGAATGCTTTAAGTGCTATCACGACTTGTAGTTGCATTAATCTGATACTAAAAAAAAAAAAAATCTATTTGAATTTTCTTTCATGAACAGTTGGCACCCCATAAATTAAAAATGCACCCAGCACCCAGGTCAACAGCTATATACAGACACATGTACCTCCCCTGCCTGTTCTCCCTCAATGCACAGTGAAGAGGGTGGGAGGGGGTGACCATCAACAGTGCATAAACACTTTGATTGGATGACAATGCAGTTTTTATATTACAACCTAAATTTGTGCAACGAAAATCATCAAGAAATACTAAGTATTTTTTCCAAAGAATAGCTTTTCTAGAATGGCTCGGTATTCAGGAATCCTACTGCGAATAAAATAATGTCAAATTCTAATTCTAAATACCTGAAAATTGAGAAATGCTGACGTTCACGGGTTATGTAGGAAATGTACTAAAAACAGCAAAAAAGGGCAACAAAACCCTAATTTTCTCAAAAACTGTTCAGTAGGATTTTTTCTAACTGAGGTTCCACTGTTTTCTACCCTCATATTACACATTGGCATAGAGAATATATTGACACCTAGTCAGGATTTTGCGCTAGGAGCAATCTGTGAGGCGAAAAACAGCCAAAATGAGCCACTGGTCTGAAGTATAAAACTGGGCATCGATCACTATAGAGCTACAAAGAGACAGAGAATCGATGTCCAGTAAAAAGTCAAGAGGAGCATCTTCTGTTTGAACCAACGTTTCGACCTTGTGCAGGTCTTCTTCAGGGTGTGAAGTTTTATTACAATTGAGTAGGTACATCACATTGGAGTCATTTAATTGGAGTTACATTTAGATAGGGAAAATAATAAAAGAAGGACTAGGCTGCAAATCGGTTATAACCGAGCCTAGATTCTAGTTGTATGTTTTTAAACATACTATACTGGATGTAACCTTAATAAAAATCTTTAAAAAAAACATTATATGACTAGCTTGGATACATTGTGTATTTGTTGATTAAGCCTTGGTATATAGGTATCACAGAGGGTCTACTATTGTAGACATATTATTTCTATTTAGGGGTAAACACCCTTCAGCATAAGGCTAGCCTAGCCCTAGCCCAGCACTGGCCCTTGATCGGGGGTCCCCATCTAGACTGAGTTTCGTCTGTATCCGGAGGGATTTACAGACTGCATCGTATCTAAGTTTTGCGGGCACTTGCTACATATCACAATGACAACATGGTACGTCATATGGACTTCAAAATGGCTGCCGCTACTTTTTGAGCCTGATGCGGTTTAGAAATGAGCTAATAATGCTTATAAAAAGGCTATAATCACATCTAAATTGGTAGGGCCTACAGGCCGCATAGGTGAGCCCTAGATCTACATCTATCTAAAATATTTTTCAAATGAAGGCCATAGATAATGTTTCCAATGCAGGCCACCCTTTGCCCCCCGAAATGAATGGGGGTCGCCCAGTAGCCCTACTGAGAGGATCGTGAGGCTTAGTAGTGGTACAGGAGTGGCTAGTCCCCATCATGCCATGTCACATCATGTGACATGTCAATTTTAAGAAATACCCACGACCACGTCGCCATAATAGGGAGTCTAGATGGGGGGTTCCCATGCCTGTCGATTTTAAGAAATGATCATGTCATTTGTCAGTACCTTTGTAATTCTCCTGTCATTTGTCACTAGGCTCCATGTCGCCTGGGGGTCTAGATGCGGGGGGGGGGGGGGGCGGGCTCCCATGTCGCATGTCGATTTTAAGAAATGGTCATGTCGCCTGTCCCTTAAATCCTTATGTTCCATGTCACCCTTAAGAACGTCTCATGTCGATTTTAAGAAACATCCCATCCAGGCCATGTCAGGCATGTCATGTCACTTTTTTTTTTCGTCATGTCACTAAGCCCCATGTCGCATGTCGATTTTAAGAAATGGCTATGTCGCCGTGTCGAATTTAGGCATCCACCCCATTCGCCTGTCGATTTTAAGAAAAGGCCGTGTCGCCCTGTCGATTTTAGGGGTCCACCCCCATTTTTTTTTTGAAACGTTTTTATTTTATACTGGTTGTAAGTTTCAGCTTAGCTGTTCAGACACGATACAACCAGTTTAGGGACAGGAGCTGGTACCCTGATATGATGTATGAATTTATAAGTGGATGGAACATCCTGGTAGATACAAAATAGACATTTGGTGCTCCCAGAGAGAGTAGGGAGGTAACTTAGTACATTTAAAAGACACTTCTATGTTAAACATCGATTTCAAGAAATGCCTCATGTCACTATCAATTGTAAATTATTGTTTCCTCATGTCCTATGTCACTATGGCCCATGGCCATGTCGAAGTTAAAATCAATGTTTAAATTAATTTTAAGGGTCTAGGGCCATAGCCTAGCCCTAGGCCTAGATTAGATCTGCACCTTTCTTTACTTCGACTTCGTTTTTTTTGTGGTTGTTGACCAGCCCGGGTTGACCTGGTCCAATGACAAATGTAAAACAGTTTTCTTTTATACATGTTATCTATCTCAAGCTACTAGAGGGTGCAGCAACATACGATAGTTTTAAACATGGGATTGGTGTTGTCACCCGGGTGTTGTCATTGCGCTGGGCTCGGGCACAACTACTGGCCATGCCGAAATGGGCGACGTTTTGGTCACGTCGTCACCAAGTCACGACTACAATCACGCCGCACAAGGTAGGCCTACGACAGACGTTTAGTGCGACTATCGAATCACGGCATCTATCTTATTACTTACCTATTCTGATCTGAGTTTCCAAAGTACAGCTGTTAATGGGCTGAAGGTATAATGAAACGAGTAAAATTCAAGTTGAATGAAAACAGTCATCCACAACCGCTGCCATTTCTGTTGCTGATGACGCGAATGGGACCGGAAGGAGCATTCACGGGGTCCCGTATGTAGGTCATTTACCAGGAGGATCAGGAGGAGCAAGAGCGGGTCCACGAAGCAGACGACGGAGCAATATATAGACAGAGAGAGCTGCACGCTTAAAAGTGACTGAGTCAGTGGTTATTTTACGAGTGGTGCGTGTTATGTCTGTGCCTATCCTGGTATTTCCTATTTAGCTCAATTAATGGAAATCTAATCAGAGAACAACCAAACACGTGCGTTACGGTAGTTCCCGCCGGAAGTTGTGTATTCAGGACGTTGCAACGGGTATACAACATCTTCTTTCGCTGGGAAAGACAAGATACAGTCAAGTGTCATAAACAAGAACAATCAATATGTCAAATATACCACCTTTGGGCATAGATATATGTCAGTTAGAACACCTTACACTAATACCGTCAAATGTCATACACACATGAACAAACAATTGTGATGGTTTTTTACAAGGAAGAATCTCAGGTGGAGTCGCTATTTTATGGAACATTGCATATGAATCTCACATATCTGAGTTGAGATTAGAAAAGGACTGGGCAGTTGGTATTGAAATAGAATATGAAAAGAGAAAGATTGTTATCATAAATGTTTATATGCCCTATCAGTCAAGGGAAAATGATGAATTATATGTTGAACGTTTGGCTGAACTTGGTGCTATTGTAGATGGTGTCGATACTGCGTGTGTATATGTAGTTGGAGACTTCAATGCTGATTTATCCAACAGGTGCTCACTGTTTGGTGGCCATCTGCATACTTTCTGTGAGGATTCTGGTCTTCTTTTATCAACTAAGAGTAGTCTACCTGAAGACACTTTTACCTATGTGAGTGATGCATGGCACACTACCTCTTGGCTAGATCACTGTATTAGTTCGGAGGATGCTGACGCTGCGATAGATAAAGTAATGGTTAACTACGCACTAGCAACTACTGACCATATACCAGTGTCTGTATATGTTAATATTGAGGTTGTACCTACTATGACTAATTCTACTAATGATTACAGGAAGAGGGATCCTAACTGGTCTCGTGTTCAACAGCATGACATTGAGAGCTACTGTCTTGAATCAGATTTATTGCTTAAGTCTATTCAATGGCCTGAAGATGCATTGGCTTGTAGAAATATTGAATGTCAATGTCAAGAACACATTGAAGCCTTGAACTCTTTCTATGATAGCATAGTTGCTGCTTTAAATAACAATGTATTCGAACCTATCTCCCTGTCAACTGAAGTATAAGGACTACACGTACAACTCCCTTGAGCCGGCCCTCCAACACTCCAAAGCCCTGAGCAGCAACAACAAAAAGGTAGCAGAAAAAATCATGAGGGAGACAGACCCCTATGAGATCATGGCATTGGGCAAGCAAGTAACACCAGCTCCTGATTGGAATAAAGGCACTACCAAGGTAGTGTATGAACTTCTACAGATCAAGTTTCAAGACGAGAACAGAGCCAAAACCCTCAAAAGGTCACAAGGAAAACACCTATAGGAGTGTACTCTCCACCCTGTGTTCGGGGTGGGTCGACATATGGGGAATGTGAAGTCTCTTACCTTTGATACCGTCAAAGGTGGAAACATGCTTGGCAGAATGTTGGAGAAGGTCCGTGATACAACAGGAACGAGCCAAAGTCATAGCAGCGGCGGGCGGTTCTACCCCTGCACCTACAGCACTACCACTAGACCACTCCACACCAACCACCAAAGAAGGGGACGATCCTATAACCAGACTTATGGACGAATTTGAAAAAGAGGAAACAGTCAAAGATGACGATGAAGATGACGATGAAGATGATGATGAAAAAGATGAGAACGAGTCTAAAGATAACAAGACCATCGACGAGCAACAGAGCAGCATAGAGTCATCGTCACCTCAAACACAGCGTGACAAGTCATCAGCATCTGAAGATATGCCCAACACGTCTGCCGAATCTAGACTGTAAAAATATAGGACCTTGTGACCCACCTGTGATATTTTATTTTCTTCTTGTTGATTTAATTTCAATTTCAGTATAGTATCGTCAAAACAATTCAACATTCTTGATAGAAAATAACTAAAAATAGATTCCTGAGTCATAAAACACAAAGAAAAAATTTCATACCGGTACTATAAATCCCTGTTTTAATTTATTCATTTATATATAAGTTCTGTAAAACTAATTAAATAATTTATGTCTGTAATATAGAGCAAAACTCTCAAAGCCAGTTGTTAATTAACAGTGAGGTATGAACAGCCACAAGAGCAGTAGTTCATCACCTATGTGTATACTTATAGCCTACATGGCTGAAATTATTTTTTCCGGGTATCATTGTAGTATAGTCAACTCCCTCTAATGTGGCCACCCTTGGGACTATGAAAAAGTGGCCGCTTTGGTGGGGTGGCTGCATTAGAGGGGGTCATTTTCTGTACATTGTAGTATGTCTGGGACTATGAAAAGTGTCTGCATTAGAGGGATTGGCTGCACTGGAGGGGTGGCCGCTAAGAGGGAGTTGACTGTAGTATAGAATTGTCGATAAAAAAATTCAAAAATCAGAGTGGGCTCTGTGCCTAAATTGATAAAAGAAAAAGGTCAAAGTGTCGTCCACCTAAACGCTCAAAGCATGAGGAATAAATTTGAGGTTTTAGAAAAGGAATTGTCAAGGCAGGAAATTGATATTATGCTCTTCTCGGAGACTTGGTTCACAGAAAATGAATCTGATGTAGATTATAGTATGGTGAATTACAACTTATTTAGGTGGGATAGATCTCGAGACAAGAATGGTGGTGGTCTTTGTGCCTTTGTCAAAGATGGTTTAATATGTGACTCCCAAAAATACAGGGAATATAATGTAAGTAATATTGATTTGGAAATACAATGGTTGTTGGTCTCTAAAGGTCTGTCGAAAAAAAAAAGCCAAATAAAGTTAAATTGTTCTCAAAAAAAATAAAAAAAATAGGGCTGGTGAATCTCTCGTGGTGACTACTAAAGGACACACTGCAGGTAGACCTGGATGGAACACCCATGTGGCTGAGCTCCATGAAGTTGCGAGAAATGCTTTTATCATATGGAGGGACGCTGGAAAACCTCGCCACGGTTATATATTTGATATGAAGAAAAATTCAAATGCTAGATTCAAATACGCTCTCAGATTTATAAAGAGACATGAGGACACTATGCTACGGGACTCCCTCACTGAAAATCTAATGCAGAAAGATGTGGACTCCTTTTGAAAGGAAGTCAAGTCTCTCAACAATTGTAAAACCCCACTTCCTACCAATATTCATGGAGTAGTTGGTGAACACAATATTTTGACTAATCTATGGAAAAAGCACTATGAAAGCTTGTTCAACAGTGTAAAAAGTAATGCTCAAGATGTTGACTATGATCTTGTATACTCTGATGAAATTAGAATAACTGCGGAAGAAATACAATGTGGTATTGTACAACTAGACAAGAATAAATCTTGTGGTGCTGATGGTATATATATGCGGAGCATTTGAAATACTCTAGTCAATATGTCTTAAAGATGCTATCCTCTTGCCTTACTGGTTTCTTAGTACATGGCTCACTCCCAGATAGTATGTTGGCTGTGGTACTGGTCCCGGTAATAAAAAACAAGACTGGGAAAATGAGTAGTAAGGACAACTATCGTCCTATTGCACTGGCAAGCATTCTATCTAAAATATTGGAAATGGTTCTGTTATCAAGGATAGAAGATTATAGTTACGGTAATTCACCATCTGAATTACGGTGGTATATTCACACACAGTATTACACTCATAGGTTCATGTATAGTATGGTTCTCTAAACCTCCACCAGGGTCAGGGTCCACCTGGACTGCCTGACCGCTCACCTGTTAGTTCTTCGCCTACCATGATCCTGTAGACATCTCCTAATATGTTCTGTGCAAAGTGCATGTTAGAGTGGGACGGCAGAATTGCTGCTAAATGTCCCAAATGTTCTCAAGATGGAGCCAAGGGCAAAGGAGGATCTGGTTACAAGATTGTGCGTCTGGCTACAAGTGGTGACGGCACAGTTTGCTTTGACATCCGTGAGCGTTCAAAAAGCGCCCTTGACGACGAGGACGCCGAGGAGTTCATGGGCAACACCAGTTTACATGAATTGGATGATCAGGAGGAATCCAAAGGTGAGGAGTTGCCAGGGGGTGTGGAACAGGTATTGTCCGTGGTTGTGGGGAAGTTGGAGTCAACCTTGGAGAAAATGGGGAAAATGCTGGAGAAAATTGCCGTGTCCAGTGCAGGCGTCCAAAAGGCCGTCCAAAATGGCGCCCAAAATGGCGCTCCCGCTGCACCGGCCCCCCAGCCCCTAACCCCTACACAACCGAGTACTGTTCCACCCACTACTGTCTCCACTACAATCGTCCCCACTACAACTGTTCCCCCGACAACTTCAGCTTCGGCCACAGGTGTGGTTCCCGATGCAGGTTCTGGGACTAATTCTGCACCTTCCAGGCCGCCAGGTTTTCCTTCTCCGCACATGTATGATCCTTACTACAATGGCCAACCTGGGATGAGTTTCCCACCACCTGGTCACATGTTCCCAGGTCGCCAATTCCCGGGTCCTCAGTCGTCAGCCTTCAGCGGAGGCTATGGTCATTCGCCATGGTATGGTCCCAGGTGGGATCATCTCCGGCTGCCACGTTCTACTCCAGTACCCGGTCCTATGGATTACCAGCTACCTCCACGGTCTCCCACCGAGCAGCAGTCCGGGCCTCCGGAGGGCAGCACCCCACCACATTCTCTGCACCAGCATCCCAAGCAGTACCAGCATCACCAACAATACCAGCAGTATCAACAACACTTCATGGATCCGTCGCAGTCACCTTGGCAACATCCTCCACTCGCCGGTTCTCCGTATGGGTTCAGTGACAGTGCTATGCAGGGGGGTTGTTGTGGATCTCGTCCAGAGGTCCCTTTGAGTAAGTTTGACTACCGTCGTTACCTTCCTGCAAGTGAGAGGAAGAAAGCCCTTGTTATTAATAACGTTGAAGAGTTGTGGGATTTTCACAATAACTTGTTAAGGGACATGTTGAGGTCTGGGGAGGATGTTACCGGTTTTGTTGAACATACAAACTACATGTCTGAAATGGCCAAATCTGGCGTCTATGATGTGAGGGCCTTAGTAGCCTATGATAGTGTCATGTTGGATAGGGCCAATACCTGGGGGCCTATGGCTTTTCAGGGGGCCGATACCCACCTTACAAATACCAAATTGGGGGTCGCGGGCACTAAGTCTTTGTATAGCATCGGTAACCGCGGTACCGGGAAAAGTCCTGGTGGTAATCAGGGTTACAAAAAAGGGGGCAGCGGACCCCGCAATAGGGGGTCCGGTGGGGGCGGCACCAAAGCCCTTATTGGTTGGCGCAAAGTGGCAGCTGACAAGGGTGTTTGTTTTCGCTTTACCCAGAATATGGCGTGTGAGAATTGTGATTTTAAACATTTGTGTGTGAATTGCGATGTGTCTAGCCATAGCATGTTTGATTGTCCCAAGAAGGGCCAATACACTCCAGATGGTAAGAGTGCCTGACTGGCGTCTGGTGCAGCGGTCCCCGAAGCACAAAGTTGTGTCAGTGGGTCAAATCTGATTGTACTCAATCACTCTAGTGAGACCCGGGACCAGGTTAGTGGGTCAAGTCTGGGGGTAGTTAGTGCCCCTGTTAACATTACAATATCAAGCCCACCTGTGGTTGCCGCTGCTCCAACTGTTGTAGGCGACAGCTGTGGTCATCAATTGTCTGGGTCTAATTCTAAGTGTGAAAAACCACTCGGGTTTGATTGTGTTTTTGTCCGTCCGACTGCACCGGAAGTCGATGAATATATCCTCGGTGATACATTTGATGCTGGCTTTCGCATCGACAATAATGACTTATTGTCAAACCCTGATTTGGTCAATCTGTGTGATGAAAATGACAGGGAATTCGGTATAAATTATTGTGATTCTCCAGTTGATGAAAGCATAAGCGTTAACTTGTACAACCACAATGTGAATTTCGCCGGTTACGAAACTTTGGCTCAACATGTTACCATAATCCAAGATGGCGGAGTTAGGGTCGAAGTCGCCAATCTTGGTCGCGATTATTGGGAAAATCTTCCACATAGTGTGAGTATTGTCATCAATTACGATAAATTGATAGAATTCGGGACAATCTATGGTTGTCAAATCCCTATGGGTCTAATTGAGGTCGGTCCTCACTGTTTCTTGCCGGTCTTTGACCAATGTGTAGAGGGCGTGTGTGATTGTTCATATGTTCTCAGTGGGGTTCGCTGTCAGTTAAAACCCTGTCGTTTTGCTGTGGCTGTCATGGCCTTTGGTAGTGATGTCAGTGCTGATGATGTTTATGTCTTGTATACTGGTACTCTTTTCAGAAAGTATATATTAGGTGGGGCAGTGCGATATCTGCAGATTTCACTGTTGGCAATGGTGTAAGGCAGGGCGGCATCCTCTCTCCACACCTTTTCAATATTTACATGGATGACCTGTCATCCAAACTTAAAGGCGCACTGAACCCACGACGTCATTTGCGTACAAAACTCGGCAGGGCTAGGTCCTGAGCTCAGTGCGCCTTTAATGCTTGTAATGCAGGTTGTATGAATGGACTAAATATTGTTAATCACTTAGTGTATGCAGATGACTTGGTGATATTTACCCCTGCTAGCCGTGGACTGACCACATTGTTGGAGGTCTGTGGCAAATATGGTATAGATAATGACATAAAATATAATCCACTGAAGAGTGTACTGATGATAGTTTGCTCACCTGTAGATAAATTAACGAGAGTGCCTGTTTTTACTCTAAATGATACAACGCTCACTGAATGTGATGAGATCAAGTAGTTTAACGTCCCACTGACTATGCAGGTGAGTAAGTCTCACCTGCATAGTCAGTGGGACGTTAAACTACACAAACAAACAAACAAAACCTTGGCCATATTATTTCCAATTCACTCAGGGACGATAATGATATTTTACGACAGAGAAGGATGTTATATGCTCAAGGCAATATGCTTGTAAAAAAGTTCTATATGTGCAGTGTGGAAGTAAAGATCCAATTGTTTAGGGCCTACTGTACACCTTTATATACAGCCCAGTTATGGTGCAAATTTAACAGGGCTTTGATGTGGAAGTTAACAGTGGCATACAACGACACCCTTCGAATGTTGCTTGGAATACCAAGATATGCTAGTGCGGGAGAAACCTTTGCTGTTTGTGGTCTCCCAACATGTGGTGCTACAATTAGAAGATTGATTTACAGCTTTATGTGTCGACTGACAGGGTCCGAAAATAAGTTAATCAAAAACATGGTGGATCCCACAAGTGATACTCAGTATACTTCACATATCTGGAGGTGCTGGTATTGAGATCTTTATGTACACTTTAATATCACATAACTGTATTTTTGTAATTGTATAACATGTAAGTGTTTTGTTACCTATGGACCTTTTGTACAACTGAGTCTGAAATAAAGTTTTGAATTGAATTGAAATATACCACCTTTGGGAATAGATATATGTCAGTTAGAACATCTTACAATAATACTAGATATATCATCAACTGTTCATGTCCGATATCACCATATGTCCCACCCTTAGCCCATATCATAGCCTCCAAACTTCTTGGGCAGGGCTGTCGCTCGACCTGCACATGTGACATATGAGGGTGCAGAGGGGTCCCCCCTTGAGGTCGGAAAGTCGCCGAAATTAAGGGGTCCAGGTCACAAAGTCACTTTTTTGGACCCTTTAATCTATTGTAAATTTCACCAAAAAGTCGCTAGGTCACTTATATTATTGCCTTAGGTCGGAAGTCGCCTCCAAAACAGCCCAGGTCGCCAGGTCGCTTTTGACCCATCTGGACCCACACATATGGTACACCCGAGCCCTGACTAGCAGGTGGGGTGAAGCTAGGCCTGACGGGAGTTGGTGGGAGTATGAGACGGGGTGGACTGGGTGCATTACGTGCAATGGGAGATACAGGTGGGTCAGGATAAGGTGGACTGGGTTGGTTTGGACGAGGAGGACTGGGGTTTCCGACAGCTTGTACTGGTGGCACATTCCCTACTTCTGGTGCCCGCTGGAGTGGTCTTGACCAGTCTACCTGTTGTGGCTCTGATGGCCCTAGACCCCTAAATTCGACATGGCGACATGGGCATTTCTTAAATTCGACATGCAACATGAGGCCTAGTGACATGCGACATGAGGCTTAAAAATAGTGACATGGGACATGGACAGTTCTTAAACCGACATGGGACATGAGCATTTTTAAGCGACATAGACATGCGACATGGCCATTTCTTAAAACCGACATGCGACATGGGGACCCCCCCATCAAGGGCCCCGCTCTGGGTTGAATATGTCTCTCTCCCTTGTCTTCAATATATCATGTCGGTTTCATCTCCAGATGCTCCCCGTCTCCGCCTCCAAGTTATATGACCTTGGCTGGAGCCGCTGCCGTGCATCTGGGAGAAGTCTAGCTGGTCTCCAGTGATCCCCTACTCTCACCCTGATGGTGTCTGCAGATCTGAGATCTTCAAGAGCCCTCGTGCCTGGGTTGTAGAACACCCTTGCCCTCTCTCTGTCATCTCTCAGTGTCTGACTGACCTTACCTGGGTCCACAACTTTTGGCTCACCGGCAGCTTGGTTGCAGTTCTCCTGCCGAACAGTCTCTGTGCAGGCGAGCCTGACTCCAGGGTCTTTGGTGCATTCCGAAAGTTCAATAGTGCCAGATGTATCTTAATGCGGTCGCGTCCCACTTTCTCCAACATGTGACGAACTGTCTGGTTCGCACGTTCAACCATCCCATTGGCTTGGTGATGGTAAGGACTCGTAGTGACATGTGTGAACTGCCATGTTGCAGCAAATTCACGGAAGCCATGGCAGGCAAACTGTGGTCCATTGTCTGTCAGTAATTTGTCTGGCTTCCCGTGCACCGCACCGCAAGGATTCTAGCCAGTTTCTCCTGGACTGTCGAACTGTGTGTATTTTCTCTCAGCTCCTCTATCTCGATGAATCCAGAATAATAATCCATCACTATAAGGAACATCGAACCTACACAATTGAGTAAATCAGCAGCTATCACCTTCCATGGTCCAGTAGGTACCTCGCTCGGATGCAGTGGCTCCTTCTGTTGCTGGTTGCGGTTTGCCTGGCAACTTGCACACTTGCTGACAGTATCTTCAATCTGAGCGTTCATACCCGGCCAATATAGAACATCAGGGGCCAGTTGCTTGGAACGCACTATGCCCAAATGACCTTCATGGATAACTTTCAGCATGTCACTTCTCATGGCTATCGGTATTACCACTCTATCTCCTTTGAATACAATACCATCCAGCACTGCAATTTCATCTCTTGAGTCAAAATACTTTCTTATCTCCGGATCCAGCGCATTTCGATGCTGAGGCTGTGATATTATGAAGGCTCAAACCGCTATTAATTGACCAAGAATATCATATACGATTGCTTTGTTCCCGCATACAAGCTGAGGACAAAGCACACGAACACCTGCTACCTAGTACCTTCACCCACCACCAGTGGCGCTGCACCACCCTATTGTATATAAGGGGCACACGCTACTAGCCAGTCAGAGAGAGCTGGGTAGGGTACTAGGTGCATACCATCGTAGACCCAATGTACAATAAACCCAAACTACACACCTAACCGCTGATTGTAGTGTTACTTACTTTCGTGCATATCAAATCTCAGATATTAGTCCAATGCTAATTGACGATGGCCCGATATGACAAGGCCACCCAACTTGCACAATCTGTCTCACTTTCTCTAGTTCTGGATCCATCCACGAGGCCTTCTCTAGTTCCTTTTGCTTGCTCTCACTGAATACCGCTGCACCTCTGACCTCTGAAGCGTAGACATTGAAAGAGTTTACCTCTTTCATCATACCGTCACATGTCTCTGGTAAATACGCTCGACTGAGAGCATCCGCTACCGGGATGTCTTTCCCTGCTTTTCCAATCAACTGGAAGGACTGATGCTGTAATGTCATCCTCATCTTTTGCAGGCGCAGTGGGACAAGATGGAGGGGTTTCTCTATGATCCTTATGAGAGGCAGATGGTCTGTCTCCACCGTGACGTCTGTCCTCCCATACACATACGAGTGAAATTTCTTGAAAGAAAACACAATCGCTAACAGTTCCTTTTCTATCTGAGCATACGCATATTCTGCATTTGTTAGTGCCTTTGAGGCATAGGCCACTGGCCTGTCCCCCTGCATTAGCACGGCCCCCAGTCCTGACTGCGATGCATCACATGAGATTGTTATGGGCTTTTCTAAGCGATAGTATCTCAGGACTGGAGCACTTGTCATCATCCTTTTTAGTTCCTCAAACGCCTGCCGGTGTAAGTCTTTCAATGGAATACAAAGTCTCTGGCATTGCTCTCCTTGATCAGTTGTCGAAGCGGCTCTGTCACTGATGACAGGTTTGGGAGGAACTTACAGGTATATGTGACCATCCCAAGAAGACTCTTTACATTGGCAATGGACTTTGGCTCTGGCATTTCTACAACCGCTCTCACCTTCTCCTCACTAATCTTAACCCCCTGTGCGGTCAGCTTGTGACCAATGTATTCCACTTCATCTGTGCATAGCTTCGTCTTCCTTGGGTTTAGCTTCAGGTTGCGGTCACGACACCGCTGTAACACTAGAGCCAGTCTTTCGTTATGTTTATCTAGAGTTGGAGCATGAATCAAAATATTGTCCATTATGATCTCGACACCCTCAATATCGCAGAACATCTCACTCATCGCTCACTGGTATATCTCCGGTGCTGAACAAATGCCCATCAGCAGACGCAGATACCTGTACCGGCCAAACGGTGTGTTGAAAGCCGTTGCTGCGGCTCCCCAGTGGGCACAGCAACATTTAATAAGTGACTAATAAGCTCTACAAAGAAGTGCTTATTTTCCATCTATATTGTGGCTAGAATGTAAGGACTATTAGTCAGCTAATCTGCAGCACTTATTAAGCCCTTCAAAGCAGTGGTTATCAAGAGGTTCAATAATTCAGCTAATAAGGGCAACAAAAGTCAAATTTATTCAAAGATTATAATTGTGACACTACCGCACTGCTATAAAGCAGCACTTATAAGTGCCTTGCTCTGCAGTTCTTATTAAGCACTTCAAAGCAGTGATTAGTAATAAGCTAAAGTGTGCCACTATTTAAAAAGGAATTCCACTGAAACTTTCTGCTGTTTATACAAGCATATAACATTCATAAGCAGCTCAGTATACATACATTGGAAATTCATGATTGTTGTACAAATTAATGTTGTCAATGGGAATCGAACTCCTTACCTCCAGATGTAAAGTCCAGTGTGCTATTGCATGAGCTAGTGGGGCTGATGATAAGTGGTGGTCCTAAACCTTACTGTACCCCTAGCATACCCTAGGTACACTGCAAAAGCAGCCCTTCATATATCATGCTCACACACTGGCTAAAAAAAGGGCTTTATTTGCAGTGAGCTACAAACAAAAACTGTCTTAATTGAATCTGATTGAATGAAAAACCCATTCAATTCATTTTGGAAATAGATGGGAAGCATTATTCTCTTCAGCTTTGCACCCATTTTCTTTGGGTAAAGCAAAAGCAAAAGGTCCGGATGAGTTTTTCTCCAATTCTTTTCGGTTTTATCGAACCTCTCACAATATACAGAAAAGTGGGAATAGAAGTATTATATCAAAATTGAGTTTGTATTGACAGTATACAAGTCATAGTCAACCACTGTGAACACATCCTAGCTCCTGACCCTGGCAAACCTGACACACCTGATGACCAACTGGTGACTGTGGTGCAATGTGCCTTGACCGTACTCACTGTCAGATAGCGTGGGATGGCTGCTGTCACAACCTTTTCTCAGAGCTCACCCACAGGCACTTTCTCGATGATACCCAAACACTCGAGTTCTTTGAGTTTAACACGTGTAGGCATGCGCAAAGCTGCCAGAATGGGATGGGGAGGTTGGGCAACAGGCTTCGCTTCTGGGTCGCATATCAAATCATATTTACCTGGAATCTTACCAACACCCTGAAACACATCTTCAAACTGACCATACACATCACTTGCAGATTTTGGGACAGAATCAACCACATCAACCCTTTTTACCAAGTTCATCCGCACACTGTCCTTCTCCGAGAGAATGTTCGGCACATTTGGGCCATCAAGAACCTCACACTTTATGTCATATCGTACACCCCTATACTCTAATGGTAATTGAACTGTCCCAAGTGACATCGTTGGTTGCCCCAACAGTCCACGTACTGCAATATTTGACTGAAACAGAATTGGTTTGTCAAACATGGATTCATAAGTCACTTTTGATATCAAGGAACATTCTGCACCCGTGTCAATTTTAAAGGAAATGTAACCATCACATTTTGTGCTAAGGTCCACTGACTACATATTTTTTTGTCTGTTGGCAACATGTACATCCTGTGTCACCATGTGGATATTGAGTGTCTCCATAGCAATATTTTCCGACTCAAATTCATACTCTCCACCACCCACTGCACCATACTCCTCATATTCATAACCTTGACCGCCATACTCATTTGCCGCATAATGCACAGATCTCCGAGAATAGCAACGCCGGATGACCCACTCTGTGGCAGTAATTGCAAGACTGGTTGTACGCTGGGCACTGTCTCGGTCTATGCATATAACCACAGTTACCACATGACTGTCCACTCTCCGCATAACCTTGACCTCCACGACCTCTGTAACCGCCGCGTCCACCGTGACCTCCACGACCACGGAAGCTATCCTGATGATCTTGAACTTGTTCCTGACCATGACTCTGGTGACGATCTTGATCTGGATACTGACCTTGACCCCGACCACGTGCACTGAAACCCCCTCGCCCCCGACCATCGCCTCGGCCTCGGGGGGATACCTGTCTACCACATCCACCCGGGACTCCTGACTGTCCTGAGCACCTCCTGTTATCTTCCTGGTCATCAACTTCTGGTCGTGGAAATTACCTGATCAAGTGTCAAGTCATCTTCCCATAATTTGTCCTTTAACTTCTTTTCACTGACACCATTTGAGATCTGGACACAGACTTGCTGCTCCTCGGATGCCCCAAACTCACACTGTGAGGCTAACTCCCTCACAGCTGCAATATACTCCGTGACCGTGACATTTTTCTGCACCCGCTGCTGGAATCGTGTGATGTAGCCTTTCAACAACTTCTTTGGCTCAAAATGAGCATCAAATTTAAGCAGCACAGGGTCTAATTTCTTCTCGTCCCCAGCCGGAAAGGTGAACTTGTCAAACACCTTGATCCACTGGGACCCCATACTACACAACAACATGGCCACTTTTGTCTCCCCAGATACCTCTGTCTTTTCTGCTGCCACTAAATACAACCTGAACTACATCTGTACTTGGCAGGGGGCTTGAAGGTAGCCATGCTGCTTCACTATAGGCCTATCACACTCAGATACAGTACAGTCAGTAACACTTCCACAACTTGATATTCAGATGACTGGCATCCACACAACAGTCAAGCTCTACTCACAGTTCAGGACTTCCACTCCTCCTATCTCACTGACACACCATCAAGTTCATTTCACCACACACTTCTGACGCCATGTTATGCCTGGTATTTCCTATTTAGCTCAATTAATGGAAATCTAATCAGAGAACAACCAAACATGTGCGTTACGGTAGTTCCCGCCAGAAGTCGTGTAAGGAGGACAACCAGGTACCGCTTTCACGGCCCATTATCTGTCAAAGTGCTAAACAACTTGAATGTATTCATTGATTTCTCAGCCATTAAATATGTTACAATAATGTTGCAGGAACAAAAGGTTATCAAAAAGAAACACCGAACATGGACAAGATTTATAGAGTGCAAAAAAGACCCACATTGCTCCCAAGAAACCAAAAGTAGAAAGCGGAAAGCTTTTAATCAAGCAAGAAACAAAGTAAAATCAATTACCCGGAAAGCTGAGAAAAAATTAAAAAGGGAAGTCTGCGCTGAAGCAAAGAAGAACCAAAAACAGCTATGGGAATATATACATTCGAAAAATAGGATACAAGATCAAATTCCTGACCTATACCTAGATCCAAGCAATCCATTACAGGGTCTGTCTTCAAACGACACTGAAAAGGCAAACATTCTTGGAGACTATTTTGCAAGTGTGTTCCCAGAAGAGGATATTGAAAACTTCCCACAGCTCCCAACAACAGAGCAAAGAGGAATTAGAACCCTACTAGAAAACATTGATATATTTAACAACAGCAGCAGTCGAAAGTAAACTGAATAAGCTGAAAATCAAGAGAGTACAGGGACCAGATAGTATCCATCCCCAATTTTTAAGAGAAACCAGCACAGAAATTGCCAAACCCCTAAGAGACTTGTTCAAGAAATCCCTATCTACTTTCGAAATCCAAACCTCATGGAAAGAAGGCCGGATAACAGCAATCCACAAAAAAGGAGATAAGAGCCAACCTGCCAACTATAGGCCAGTCAGCCTAACAAGCATTGTATGTAAGACAATGGAAACAATCATACAAGACAACATACTTGATCATCTTACCTCACAAGAGATACTATCAAAACATCAATATGGGTTCGTCTCAGGCAGATCAACAGTCCTCCAGCTACTGCATGTACTAGAAAATTGGCTGAAAATTATTGAAGATGGGGGAGCCCTCACTGCTGCCTACATGGATTTTCAAAAGCCCTTTGACAAGGTGCCACATAAACGGCTCCTCCAAAAGTGCAAGAGCTACAGAATAGCTGGGAAAATGCTCAAATGGATAGAGGCATTTCTAACAGGTAGATTACAACAGGTCATGATAAATGGATCACTGTCTAAAAAGTATGAAGTCTGAAGCGGAATTCCCCAAGGCTCTGTATTAGGCCCGTTACTATTTGTCATAAACATAAATGACCTACCTGAGGGCCTTCGTTCCACAGCAATGATGTTTGCCGATGACACAAAAAATCTACAAAAGCATCCAAGATGCCACAGACTCCGCAAACTTCCAGGAGGATATAATCAAATTACATGCCTGGTCTACAAAGTGGCAGCTTCTTTTTCACCCGGACAAATGCAAAGTAATGCACGTTGGCAGGCCAAAGTACGAAGCCCAATACAAAATGCCTTGAAACGAAAACTCCCTCCAAGAGGTTGACTCTGAAAAAGACCTAGGTATAGTGTTTGACTCAGATCTCTCATTCAAAAAGGAAACCCGATCCAGAGCAATAAAATCGAGGAGAGATACTCTCCAGCAAAGGAGTACAGCCTGACCAAGAGAAGGTCAGAGCCATCACGGACATGCCGACACCCACCTGTAAGAATGACATACAGAGATTCCTCGGCATGGTAAACTATCTGGGCAATTCATTCCTCACCTGTCCAGTAGGACCAAGTCAGTGCGCAGTCTCCTAGAGGAGAAGAACACCTGGAGCTGGGGACACGAGCATCAGCATGAGTTCAAAGTCAGAGTTGAAAGAGCTCTTAGTCAACGCACCAGTCCTGAAGCATTATGACTTGGACCATGATACGAAGGTGGCAGCTGATGCTTCAAAGAAGGGAATTGGAGCAGTCCTACTTAAGTCGCACATGGAAGAATGGCATCCTGTGGTATATGGGTCAAGATCCCTGACCGCCACAGAGCAACGATATGCCGCTATCGAGAAAGAGGCATTGGGGCTAGTGTCTGGCTGCCAGAAGTTTGAAGAATACGTCTATGGCAAGCACATAACACTAGTGACTGATCATAAGCCCCTGATATCGATAAGGAAGAAGCCCCTTGGTGATGCCTCACCGAGAATCCAGAGACTGATGCTTAAGCTGCTCAGGTATGACTTTGACCTGGCTGATGCACATACCAGATACCTTATCACGTGCATACCTGATTGACACTCAAGTTGATTCACTGGAAGCAGAAGTAGCAGAGCATACAGAAGGTGTGATCAGGAACCTTCCAGTGAGTGACAAGATGTGGGCACAGTTGGTCCTAGAGACTCAGAAAGACACCAACATGTGCAAACTGCTGCAGCACGTCCGAGACGGATGGGAAACTGCATCCAAGAAAGACCCATACTTTACATTCCGAGAAAAAATCACTGAGGTGAACAGAGTGATCATGAAAGGAGAGCGCATCATAGTCCCGCTGGCGATGCGCCCCGAGATGCTCAAGCTAGTCCATGAGGGACACTTGGGTATCGTAAAAGGTAAAAGGAGGGCACGTGAAGTTCTATTCTGGCCCACCATGAACACTGACATTGAAAAGGAAGTTGGACAATACTCTGTTTGTCAAAAATACAGGTATCAACAGCAAAAAGAGCCAATCATCGAACATGAGAAGCCAACGGAGCCATGGCAAAAAGTAGGAACCGACCTCTTTCATCTAAATGGTCAAGACTACCTACTTGTGATCGACTACCACAGCAACTACCCCGAAATTGCTCTTCTAGTCAACACTAAAGTCGAGACCGTGGTAGCCCACATGAAATCCGTCTTCGCCAGGCATGGCCTCCCAGATATTGTTATTTCCGACAACGCTAGACAATATGACTGTCAAGAGTTCAAGGATATGGCTAGAAATATAACATATAACATCAAGCCCCAGATATCCTCAGTCAAATGGCTTAGCCGAACAAGGAGTCCAAATCGTCAAAAGACTGCTTAAAAAGTCAATGGAGGAAGGAGAAGACCCATATCTCGCTCTTCTCAACTACCGGGCCACACCACGAGATGGTGGCCTATCCCCAGCAGAACTGTGTATGTCGCACAAGCTATGTACCAGATAGGGCTGTCCCAGGAAAGATCCTGATCCAACGTCTGTCCACGTGAGGCAGAATCAGGCCCAGAGGTACAATCAGCACAGCAGGATGTGGAACGGTCAGCACTGGGCACCTGAGGCCCAGGTCATACAGAAGGCTGGACCACCTAGGTCACATACCGTTGAGACCGAGGAGGGACAGGTACTCCGACGTAACAGGAGACATCTGCTGAAAGCACAGGAGACCGCCAAGCATCGCATGGTCCCTGCATAGGTACCAGAGCTGCCTGCTGTGGTAACAGATATATACCTGACAGGCCACCATCAGCAGCGCCTGTCATACAACCGGTGCCTGTCACACAGACACCACCAACACCCAAGTGTACCAGATCCGGCAGGATGGTAAACCAACATCCAGATTCAGTGACTAAACATT
The DNA here is from genome assembly GCA_947462335.1 of Harmothoe impar. Lineage (NCBI taxonomy): Eukaryota > Metazoa > Annelida > Polychaeta > Phyllodocida > Polynoidae > Harmothoe > Harmothoe impar. The sequence continues at coordinate 33,601,217 of OX381709.1, read as the reverse complement.
GCTAAAACCTCAACTTTAACTTTCAGAGACAGTTGTCTTCGGTTCATTGACTGCAAAAAATGACTTTCATTGCATTATGTCATGTTTGAATATTTGTAACGCTTTAAAGAGATAACTCCCTTTCAGGGCAAAGAGGCCATACTAAGACATTGAGAGCTATGATCAAAAAGACATTTGTCTACATTTATGTACTAGTTACGTTTTACTAGTCTAACATGTATAACACTGCCAAAGAGCATTAATCAAGATAATTTCATTACAGAGACTTTGAAAGAACTTTCAACAACAAACTGTTCATATATAGAACACTTTTAGTTACAGGTCTAACATATGTGACTTTATTACAAATACAGTGAAACTTCGTTATAAGAAACTCTGATATAAGGAGACCTTGCTTATAAGGAGCAGATTTGTGTGGTCCTGATTTTCCACTATACATTTCTATAGTAAGAAAACTCTCTTAGAAGGAGGTAGTTTTACCTGAACCTCTGATATAAGGAGGTAATTTTGGCTCATTTTTTCAATTTGTATGTGCAAACCTTACTCTGGGAAGTCATCTCTCAAGTCTACAGTCACAGACTGCTAAAAAATGTCCACCGTACAAGCCTGGAGATGTGTGGAGAATACTTTTGTAGCTGCCCTAGGGCAGAAGGGAGATCAAAAGTTCCAGGAACAGACTTGGAGGGATTGTTGACTTGAAGTAATATCTAAATTGTATTTAAATCAAGTCTATTAGGGTATAATAGACACCTGTAGGGAGTGTACTGTTATCTGGACCTTAATAAGGCTGACCTTGCTTATAAGGAGACCTTGCTTATAAGGAGCAAATTGTACTGGTTCCAAGGTGCTCCTTATAACGAAGTTTCACTGTAGCATCTATTGTTCAACATTGTATTTTCTACCATAAAAAGGGGGATGTACCGATCCCGGTCGTGTTTACGTAATACGCCTATGTCGTAAAACTAGCGCTACCGGAATGTCCGCAATAAAGGCATGCGCACAACTCTCTTACATACCACGTTGCCTCATCGTGAATAGTTCTTTACTGCCTTTGTTGTTAACTTAGAATTATACTCTAACAAGACAACACAATGTATTTTGTCAATAACTGTGCCATATATAACTTTTTCTGTTATTCTTCTGCATGACAACATGGTATATACATCAATTTAGCTTATCCCAAAAAATGGAACTTTCCATTTTCCTACGTTTGTTGTAAAATTAAATTTTTCCTCAGCTCTTCGTCCTGGGTTTCATTTTGGTACAAACCGTCACGCTTTTGGCAACAAGTATTCTGATATGAAATAATGTTTTAGAGCCCTATTTTTTTACTATATACAGCATCTCAATGTGTATTTATGTAGGCATACCAATGAATATAATATAGTCATTAAAATGAGCAGTAACATACCGTGTATTTTCGCCTATTGTCCTTTAGGATTGACAGGATAAATAGGTTGCTACGATGGCCATATCTACCCCGTTTTCTATTATTTTGCCTCGATTTTTGGTACACCATGTAGAAAACTAAACCGGGCATATAGTGTAATAGAGAACTACCAACCCTGGCAGCAATTCTGTCCGTGTTTTAATTATTTTGGCGAGAAAAATCAGTGAGGAAAGCGTTCGCCGATAGATCTACTCCCAAGCTGGCCCCAGCTCTCCGTGTCTTCTGTCTGTCTTCTGTCCGTCAATCTCTACCAACGGTGTTTTTCTGTGTCAGTCTCTATTCATCGTATTTGGGCAGTAGCCCTACAGAGGTGTTTTCAATTTATTTCTCTAGTATACCATCAATTTTGATCAAAATAGGCCCTTATAATCAATTCCACCTCTAATTATCCCCTCCTCGCCCTTCTTTGCCACTTGCTGCCAAAATAGCGATGTCTGCCGCGTGATTTTCTGATCCACCAATCAGATGCGACGCGCATCATTAGTCCAAGAGCCTCGGGCCAAGAGCCCGCAGGAAATTGTTATATTCACAATAAAAGTCTAAATATCTTTATTATGTTGAAAAAAAGCATTTGAAGTTAATTTTTTTTGAAATACAAGATTTCCTATTGTAGGGGTTTCATATGCGTATAACGCGAACACAGGTTCCAAATTCGGTTTGAATGCAACAGGTTTTTATTCGATCACAGCCTCAAAAGTACACGAAGGTTTCTACTCGGTTCACTTGGTCTTTCAACCATTCGAAGACACACAGGATTCTATCGATAGTTCAAAGTCTTAGCAATACCGGACAGTCAAGCCCTGAGCCAGCATGGCTGGTGCAGGAGCCATAATGTGGGAGGGGTGTAGGTGCCCCTGTCAAAGCGAAGGTACGAAAGGTGTGGGTCAGAGCTCGTCCTGGGACGAACTCCCTGAGGTAGCCAACCTCGGCCTCTTATATACCCTGAGCGCGGACCAAGCAGTGTTGACGTGGCACTCCTCCGTAGCGCTGTCTGGAGTGCCCTGCCTGGCTCCGCTACCGGATAACCGAAAGGACATGGCTTAGGTGTTGCCACCTAGTGTCCGTTGGAGGCACTTACCGCTCTGACTCCACGGACCTTATATGTACACGTATTATTCGTGCCCCTACATCACCCCCACCAGATTATAACAAGGGTCGAAATACATCTGATATAATATAATATACTCGAATATAGGAGAATAATATCAGTGTACATGATGACAATACCGGGGTACATTCAAAGGTACGACATACGTTTTACACATACATGTAGAAAGTACAATTTTAGATTTAGACTGACCTGTTACACCAAACAACACTTACATCTCTATGTACATAACAGGGATCTTACAGATCCAACACCATAACGACAAGATAGATACGTGAGTATCCATCTTTAATAAAGATATGAATATATACGAATATATATGTCCTATACTATTTCTAACTACAGTGATCACAGATCTGTATGTTTTTTTTTGTTTGAGATACAATATTGATTACTACATTAATCATATTAAGGTAGGTTAAGAGTGCACGATATGTGACTTATTAGGACGGAATGACACAGAAGTAATGGCTCGAAAATATTTATGTGGGCGAACCGTCCCTGGAGAGGTAATTACGTGAACTATTGGAATTATAAAATACATGGAACCAACATAGGTGTGACATTAAATCTTATAACCAAGGAATGTAGTAATATTAGCCTCCACATGAGGTAACCGATGTATGACTCTATATCCCAAGAATAGATATACTCTCGAAATCCGAATACCAGTTGTTATGTCCAAAAAGAAAATTTTTGGAGATAAAGGTAGGTATCGAACACTATGTACAGTTTTTGTTTTTTTTTGTTTTTTTTTAGACAACGAAGACATTTCTTGACAATTATGCATTTCACACCTGGTTTATGTTTTTTTCCCCCGAATCATGACCTCAATCATGGACGTTTTAGAATTACGAACACACTTATTAACATATCATTGAAACCTCATATGCACAAGTCATCAAAAACACAACTGAACAACCGAACACTCAAATCATCTTATAAGTCCTTCACCAAGCCTTGGAGCTCTTCGAGGGACCCACTCCATTGGGTGAGTCCTATCCCGAATACTCGAATGAACTTAACGTTCAGCGCCTTCAAAGTGTTGGCCTGATTGTCCAAGGTGTCCTCCGCAGCTTTTTGGAAGGCACGAGCCGTTGAGAGTTCCCTCTTCGATTGTTCCAGCTGCTTGGTGAGTTCGATCACCTTATCTGGCTCCGACTGTTCGTCAATCCGTTGTTGTTCGAAGATCTGCCTCAGTCTCTCGACCTCCTTGCCCTGCATGGTGATGGCATAGTCGGCCGATGCCCTTGCCACACAGGCGGCATATCGCTGCATGCCAGCTAGGTGTTCATGCAGCCATCGTTCATATAGCTCCTTATGCAACACTGCATCAGGAGCCTTCACAGGCTCGAAGTAGTCCTTTGGAAACTGTACCCTCGGCCAAATGTTCTCACCACTTATCATCAGTTCATACCACCTATTCGGATCAACTGCCGGTTCTTCACGAACGTTGGGCCTAAAAGGCACGGTGGCTGTGGTGGTAGTGGTGGTGAGCACAGTGTCAGCGACAGTTGCTGCCTTCTCTCCTCCAGTAGTTGTCGTTGGTGTGGTGGTAACTGGGTTCGAAGTGGTCACTGGAACCGGGTCCACCACTGACTCAGTTTGCATGAATGATGAATTCGCACTAGTAGCAGGGGTCTTACGCCCCACCAACTTTGTAGAACTGTCAGCCTTCGGTTTCACCTCGTCTACTGCCCGAGGAGTGAGAATGGTGGTCGTCACCACCAAGTCCTTTTTCCCAGGCAGCACAAAGTGATCCGAATCCCCATTTCCACGTTCCGGGAGTCCGGTTGGCGAAGGGCATCCTCTACAGAGATACCCGTGGGGAGATTTTTGTACGGATCCCTCTCAGTCTGTACTTCCGGACCAGGGGAGTTCATCGAAGGGTACTCAGCCCTGCTAGCCAGGTTACCAGGAGTCAGAGGACGAAGGGTTTGTAGTTGGGACCGACCCCTGGGGGCCGAGAAGTCTGGACCATAGTTAGGACGCAAGTCCTGTAGTGGGGACCGGTGCTCAATCGTTGTCGCGCGCCCTCGTGCTGCAGTTGGAGCCCTCGGAGCCGGAACCTCCGATTTGACCTTTTTACAGTCAGGTTCGGAAGTGGCCGGACTCCTGGTTTCACTTCGTTTCCCCGTAAGGGGGTTGGCCGCTCTCCAGTCGTACAACTCCTGGTACAAGGTGATGTTCAGGTCCAGTCGACCACGTCGATCTGTACGCTGGAAGACAGCTGACTGCTTCGAATTCCTGGTCACCTGGACCTTTCCGAATTGGAAGGTCTCAATCCTGATGCTGTCGAACTTTACTTTGGCTAGGCCTGCCACCAAGGTTGCATGGAGATCTCCTACGTTCTTTCTGGCCAACATCATGGCTTGGCCATGACCTTGTATCAGGTGTTCGATCATTCTGCCTCTTCGGGTGGTCCACAGTCCCGAACACTTTTTGTTTGATTTGCCAGTGTCAGCGCAGATGTACATCGCACGGTGGTGCATGTGGCATTCAACCAGATGCCGCATGAATCGAAGACGAGTAGGCATGGGGCGGTTCTCGTTTGCAAAGTAGGTGCGACAGGAATCGAATGGACAATCCTCCCTTACCCCTTCCTTGTACCGGGCCATAGCCCATCGAATTTTGGGGCGTCCCTCATGGTTGTAGTAGGACTCGGGGAACTGTTTTCGATCATGCAGCCGATTGAACCAGTTTTCTGTCCATCCGAAGGTACTGGCTGAAGTCATATTGGACCTCATCCATTCCTCGTCATCAGACAGCCCCTCATAGTCCGTTGCTTTGGGACAGGAATACATATCCCTAGATCGTTTGCAATGTTCCATGCATTCGGGCCTAAATTTCTTGAAGCCCCCGGTGGCATTGCGCCAGATCATTTCTTCCGCCCGAGAACTTGGAACGTCTACTGAGGCGTTTTTCCCCAGCAGCTGGAGGGGGCGAAGAAACCACAGGTGACGTGTTCGAATGTCCTGATTCAGAGGACATAGATGGGGAGACAGGTATGGCAACCTGCACTGGAGTCTTGGTCGGGGTTGTTGGGGTCGAAAGCGTCTTGGCGGGTGCCCTAGGAGGCGTCGAAGGAGTTGAAGCCGTACTGGATACCACCTCCACCAACCTCACAGTTGGAGACATATTAATCGCAGTAGTTTGGGGAGGCAAAGGATGAGGGAGACAGGGCTGTCGTGCCTCACTCTTCTTTGCCTTCCGTTTCTGGCTCTTAGAAAGTTCGAATGGGACCTCCTCCACATCCGAAGCGTCGGACAAGGACCGTCCCTTTTGCTGTGGATTGGGGTTCTTCCGGGACTGGGCTCGAGTCATTGGAGTTCTGGGGGCAGCTTGCATAGCTTCCAGAGTTAACCGTAACTGTTCATTGGCTGCCCTGAGTTCATCGGATTCTCTGACCACCTGAGCATAACGAGCTTCCTGCTCAACTGATCCTGAGGTATCCGAATTGATCTCCATCGGAGTCAACTCCACGATAGCTGGATCCTTTTCGAATGGGACTGGTGAAGGTCCCGGAGCTTTCGGAAGATATTCGGATTGAGACTCAGCGGTCCCAGTGGTAGTAGTTGGTTCTTCGAATGACGTTGTATGGGGAGTACTCGAAGAGCACTCGGACCGAGCGAAGGCAGGTTCGGATACTTCAGACATGGACGGAGTAGATGGAGGAGTACTAGTTTTGGAAGTTTTACGACTACCTCTGGTTTTGGTGAGTTTCTTTTTCTTCCCCTTCGTACTTGTGGTGCTCCCATCACTTGAGGGCACTGATTCCTCCATTTGTTTGGCTCGTTGGAGATTCCGAAAGTTCGTGCCACATCGCAGTAGGATCTGTCCAAAGATCTCGTTTTTGTAGGCACCCCGGATGGCTCCCTCGTAACTCTCTAGCCAATTCCCCTCGTGGTGGTAGAACTCGTGTTCTTCCAGCTTGTCCAGCACCATCGCCATGAGTGTGGGATGGAGCTGCAGCGAGGTGTCGAATGGCGGGTCGCACTCCAGCACTTCCATAAGTTGTTGCTGGGCTAGCGAAACTCGTACGAAGTCTTCCATCTCTTTGTCAGACACTGCCTGGATGGGCAATTTCTGACTTACTTCCTCTAACTCCGGCATCTCGTCTTCCTCCTCATCACCTGCTGCGTTAAGCCGGGTTGATGCGGAATTGTCAATGTCCTTCGAAGCAACACGTTTTGGGGTATTGCGCCACGGCAACGGCCCCAGGTTGACTGTAGCCGGGGGTGGCATGGCCATGCTGTCCCGCTCAGCCGTCGAATAGGAGCCGATCCCGGCCACACGGACGGTAACTGCACTCCCGGTGGATTCTGAGGCGGATTCATAATCCGATTCCTGAGCATTGTCGAATTGGCCATCATCCATCCCGAACAGATCTAGCTCGTCGGACTGGAGGCCCTCACGGGGGGTGTACTGCTCCTCCATCGAAGTCGAATGTTTTCAACGAAAACGAAGTTTAAAATCGAAGATTTGCGGAGTACGAAGCTCCGCGTGTCGAAATGACACTATGAGCGGGAACTAACCAGGTTGGCGCGTATTATGATGTGGTTTTGGAGACTTTTGGTCGATAACAAGACCCTTCTTCCTCCTCCTTTGCCCTGCAGCGTCCGCGCGTCTTCTTGGCACTGATCCAATATGGCGACCGCCCTTCTTGTCTCGCGATGCCACGCCCGCCGCGGGAGCAAAGGTCAACCAATCAGCGTTCACGCCTCACCGGATAGCCCTTTTCCAACGGATAACGCGGCGGGAGACGCTCGCGTTTCCCGCCACTAATCGAATGGGTAGCTCACCGGAGTGTAATCCTTATTGAGTCAGTTCCACAGGACCAGGGGTACCACTAATCATGAATTCTTCAGGGGTGTAGGCAAATGTCATTACGGGTAGCATAAGAATACCCGCCGGATAAATCCGTCTGCCACCCTCGGGGACGTTCATGATCAACACCCGTCCTAGTTCTGCTCACTCGACAGCAATTAGGTCTGTACTACCATCATGGGATCGAAACTTCTTGTTGTGTATACAAATTAGGTCACAGCAGTCCCCCGGTTATGCCGTGGACTGCGCCTTAACCCTACCTTGGGTTCTTTAGACCTGGTCGTCCGGGAAGATTCGACAGGATGTCCAGTAGTCAATTGGACAGCCCTCCTCCCCTTCAGACCTTCATTTGCCGAGACTTTTTTTAGGCACTTTTTATCCTTCTTGCTAGAAGCTCGAATTGGTAAATTTTTTTTAGGCCTACCCCGGCCCCGCTTTAATTTACCAATACCAGGAGGCATAGGTTCCTTCTCATCTGAGGGTATCACTAGTTTCCTAGGTCTACCAGGACCACGTCGTTCCGGGGTGGTCGCGTTCCGCTCAGTGTCCTCTGACTTCGAATGCTCTCCTGACTTCGAATGCGCTGAAGCATCACCCTGCCACCGTCGTAGACGAGCTACATTGGATTTATACAAGCGTCCCAACAAGGATTTGATCACCACTGTAGATTCTGAAACAATCCGAACCACAGTAAATGGACCATCCCAGTTGGGTGACAGCTTCAACTGCTGTAGGGGGTCGTGTAGCCTAACTACTTCATCCCCTACTCGAAAGGACCTAAGTTTCAAACCTACGTCATAGCCCACTTTTTGCCATGAAGCAGATTTGCTTAGCTCACATCGAACCATCTCGTATGCGGACTTGAATTGATCCCTCAATGCCTCCACGAACATCACCTGACAGGGTGTTTCAGCGTTTATCCCAGCTACACCAAACACCAAGTCAGCAGGCATAATCAAGTCCTCTCCGAATACTAACAGATTGGGGGAACAACCGATGGAAGCATGCACCGTACTATTATAAGCATGTACCACAAACTCCCATTGCTCGTCCCAATCATCCATCTGACTGTTGACCAGAGGCTTCAGGACTTGTATCAAGGTTCTGTTGAACCTTTCTACTTGACCATCAGACTGAGGCCTGTACGGATTCGTTCTGGTTTTGCATATAGCAAGGTTATGGCACATTGCTGCCCATAACTCGGATTCGAATTCTCTGCCTTGATCACTATGCAACATCAAGGGTACGCCTAGATGAAGCACCCAACCCTTTACAAATGCACGAGCACATGTATGAGCCTTATGATCTTTCAGAGGAAACACTCTAGTGTACTTTGAATAGTAGTCAGAGATCACCATCATACACGTGTTTCCATCAGGAGTGGTTTTAAGGCCACTAATGATATCAACCGCTATGCGTGCAAATCTAACTCCCCAAAGCTCTTGAGTTAGTGGCAACTTCCCCAGGCCTTCACCTGGTTTGCTCAGACAACAATCTGGACAAGTAGAGATCCACCTAAGCAGATCTTTCCTCATGCCAGGCCAGTAATACCTTCTGGAGAGTCGCGCAAGGGAGCGCTTCTTTCCAAAATGCCCACTGGTCTGGTGAAATACATGATATCCCTTCGCATAGCTGTGGGTATCACGATTTGCCGAATTTTGGTCTTGTACGGTGTTATCTTCCACCTACATAAGATACCGTCAACAACAGTTGGCTCAGACCATTGAGCAAGTAGCTGTCTCATTTCCCGGTTCTCAATCGAAATGGCTGGTCTTTGTGGTTGGGCACCACTGGAGACCTGTTCTATTCTAGTCTTGACATGACAGCATCACCCTTCTGGAATTGCCTGATAGTTTCTGTGGACCATTCCATTGCTTTAGAATGTCCTACATCATACGGCATTCGAACTCCAGCTATTACAGCGTTATGGGCTCCACAATCATCACAATCCATTCTAGAACATTTCCGTATGGGTCTTCTCGAAAGGGCGTCAGCATTGATATGCTTGCTCCCTGCTCTATGTTGGATTTGGCTATTTTCCAACCCGAACTCGGACAAATGGGTTAGCGATCGACCGATCATTCCTTCTGCTTCCTTAAAGTTCAACAGCCACCTTAAGGAGGAGTGATCTGTCCGTAAAGTAAAGTCACCTCCCCAAAGGAAGTGCTTAAACTTCTTCGTATACACCACTACCGCCAACAATTTGCGCTTAGTGGTACAGTAATTCCTCTGAGCCTTATTGAGGGTATTACTAGCGAAAGCCAGTGGCACTTCTATCCCCCCTTGCATCTGGGACAGAGCAGCACCTATACTGTCGTTACTGGCGTCTGTGTCCAGTATGAAATGTCCATCAGCTGTTGGATATTTCAAAACTGGGGTGGTTCGAAATAGGTTCTTCACGGTTTCGAATGCTAGATCTTGTTCCGGACCCCATGGGAAAGGCTCCTTCCTTCTACCCGGAGTCCAGTGAGCTAGAGCCTGCATAGGCTGAGCTATTCTGGCATACCCCGGTAGGAAGTCCCTGTAGTAACTACAGAAGCCCAGAAAGGACCGTATGTCTTTAGGTCCCTCTGGCTTTTCCCATTCCGACACAACATCTAGTTTCTCAGGATCTGCTTTAACTCCCTCAGTGGATATTATCCGACCGAGATAGTTAATGGAAGTCCTAAATAGGTGACACTTCTTTGGTTTCAATTTCAAACCATTGGTTATCAACCTCTCGAAAATTTTGACTAGAGTAGCCAGGCACGATTCGAAGGTCTTCCCAAAGACAATTACGTCGTCCAGGTACACCAAACACTCCTTCCACAACAGATCACTCAACAGAGATTCCATCATGGCCTCGAATGTTGCAGGGGCGTTACACAATCCGAACGGCATCACATTGTACTGGAAAAGACCGACATGGCTCGAAAAAGCTGTCTTTTCCTGATCCTCTTCCTTCATTCCAACCTGCCCGTCCGGGGCCCGTCCGGGGCCCGTCCGGGGCCCGTCCGGGGCCCGTCCGGGGCCCGTCCGGGGCCCGTCCGGGGCCCGTCCGGGGCCCGTCCGGGGCCCGTCCGGGGCCCGTCCGGGGCCCGTCCGGGGCCCGTCCGGGGCCCGTCCGGGGCCCGTCCGGGGCCCGTCCGGGGCCCGTCCGGGGCCCAGTCGGGGCCCAGTCGGGGCCCAGTCGGGGCCCAGTTTGGGCTAGCCCGCTTGGGCGCGGACATTTGCCCAGTGCCCGTTCTCACAGGGCCCCAGTCGGGCAGCCCAACTGGGGCCCAGTTGCCAGCCCAACCGGGGCCCAACTTGGGCCCAGTTAGGTTTGCTACTTGGGAATTGGGACACCGAAAGGGTTACCCGAATAGGGGTTGGATCGCCAAGGCCCCTCCTCAGCCCCGACATGGTACTCCGAAACATAAAGTTTCCACGAATTGGGGACTTCGGTTGTATGACAGGCGCTGGTGATGGTGGCCTGTCAGGTATATCTGGTACCACAGCAGGCGGCTCTGGTACCTACGCAGGTTCCTGTCCCTCCTCGGTCTCAACGGTATGTGACCTAGGTGGTCCAGCCTTCTGTATGACCTGGGCCTCAGGTGCCCAGTGCTGACCGTTCCACATCCTGCTGTGCTGATTGTACCTCTGGGCCTGATTCTGCCTCACGTGGACAGACGTTGGATCAGGATCTTTCCTGGGACAGCCCTATCTGGTACATAGCTTGTGCGACATACACAGTTCTGCTGGGGATAGGCCACCATCTCGTGGTGTGGCCCGGTAGTTGAGAAGAGCGAGATATGGGTCTTCTCCTTCCTCCATTGACTTTTTAAGCAGTCTTTTGACGATTTGGACTCCTTGTTCGGCTAAGCCATTTGACTGAGGATATCTGGGGCTTGATGTTATATGTTATATTTCTAGCCATATCCTTGAACTCTTGACAGTCATATTGTCTAGCGTTGTCGGAAATAACAATATCTGGGAGGCCATGCCTGGCGAAGACGGATTTCATGTGGGCTACCACGGTCTCGACTTTAGTGTTGACTAGAAGAGCAATTTCGGGGTAGTTGCTGTGGTAGTCGATCACAAGTAGGTAGTCTTGACCATTTAGATGAAAGAGGTCGGTTCCTACTTTTTGCCATGGCTCCGTTGGCTTCTCATGTTCGATGATTGGCTCTTTTTGCTGTTGATACCTGTATTTTTGACAAACAGAGTATTGTCCAACTTCCTTTTCAATGTCAGTGTTCATGGTGGGCCAGAATAGAACTTCACGTGCCCTCCTTTTACCTTTTACGATACCCAAGTGTCCCTCATGGACTAGCTTGAGCATCTCGGGGCGCATCGCCAGCGGGACTATGATGCGCTCTCCTTTCATGATCACTCTGTTCACCTCAGTGATTTTTTCTCGGAATGTAAAGTATGGGTCTTTCTTGGATGCAGTTTCCCATCCGTCTCGGACGTGCTGCAGCAGTTTGCACATGTTGGTGTCTTTCTGAGTCTCTAGGACCAACTGTGCCCACATCTTGTCACTCACTGGAAGGTTCCTGATCACACCTTCTGTATGCTCTGCTACTTCTGCTTCCAGTGAATCAACTTGAGTGTCAATCAGGTATGCACGTGATAAGGTATCTGGTATGTGCATCAGCCAGGTCAAAGTCATACCTGAGCAGCTTAAGCATCAGTCTCTGGATTCTCGGTGAGGCATCACCAAGGGGCTTCTTCCTTATCGATATCAGGGGCTTATGATCAGTCACTAGTGTTATGTGCTTGCCATAGACGTACTCTTCAAACTTCTGGCAGCCAGACACTAGCCCCAATGCCTCTTTCTCGATAGCGGCATATCGTTGCTCTGTGGCGGTCAGGGATCTTGACCCATATACCACAGGATGCCATTCTTCCATGTGCGACTTAAGTAGGACTGCTCCAATTCCCTTCTTTGAAGCATCAGCTGCCACCTTCGTATCATGGTCCAAGTCATAATGCTTCAGGACTGGTGCGTTGACTAAGAGCTCTTTCAACTCTGACTTTGAACTCATGCTGATGCTCGTGTCCCCAGCTCCAGGTGTTCTTCTCCTCTAGGAGACTGCGCACTGACTTGGTCCTACTGGACAGGTGAGGAATGAATTGCCCAGATAGTTTACCATGCCGAGGAATCTCTGTATGTCATTCTTACAGGTGGGTGTCGGCATGTCCGTGATGGCTCTGACCTTCTCTTGGTCAGGCTGTACTCCTTTGCTGGAGAGTATCTCTCCTCGATTTTATTGCTCTGGATCGGGTTTCCTTTTTGAATGAGAGATCTGAGTCAAACACTATACCTAGGTCTTTTTCAGAGTCAACCTCTTGGAGGGAGTTTTCGTTTCAAGGCATTTTGTATTGGGCTTCGTACTTTGGCCTGCCAACGTGCATTACTTTGCATTTGTCCGGGTGAAAAAGAAGCTGCCACTTTGTAGACCAGGCATGTAATTTGATTATATCCTCCTGGAAGTTTGCGGAGTCTGTGGCATCTTGGATGCTTTTGTAGATTTTTTGTGTCATCGGCAAACATCATTGCTGTGGAACGAAGGCCCTCAGGTAGGTCATTTATGTTTATGACAAATAGTAACGGGCCTAATACAGAGCCTTGGGGAATTCCGCTTCAGACTTCATACTTTTTAGACAGTGATCCATTTATCATGACCTGTTGTAATCTACCTGTTAGAAATGCCTCTATCCATTTGAGCATTTTCCCAGCTATTCTGTAGCTCTTGCACTTTTGGAGGAGCCGTTTATGTGGCACCTTGTCAAAGGCCTTTTGAAAATCCATGTAGGCAGCAGTGAGGGCTCCCCCATCTTCAATAATTTTCAGCCAATTTTCTAGTACATGCAGTAGCTGGAGGACTGTTGATCTGCCTGAGACGAACCCATATTGATGTTTTGATAGTATCTCTTGTGAGGTAAGATGATCAAGTATGTTGTCTTGTATGATTGTTTCCATTGTCTTACATACAATGCTTGTTAGGCTGACTGGCCTATAGTTGGCAGGTTGGCTCTTATCTCCTTTTTTGTGGATTGCTGTTATCCGGCCTTCTTTCCATGAGGTTTGGATTTCGAAAGTAGATAGGGATTTCTTGAACAAGTCTCTTAGGGGTTTGGCAATTTCTGTGCTGGTTTCTCTTAAAAATTGGGGATGGATACTATCTGGTCCCTGTGCTCTCTTGATTTTCAGCTTATTCAGTTTACTTTCGACTGCTGCTGTTGTTAAATATATCAATGTTTTCTAGTAGGGTTCTAATTCCTCTTTGCTCTGTTGTTGGGAGCTGTGGGAAGTTTTCAATATCCTCTTCTGGGAACACACTTGCAAAATAGTCTCCAAGAATGTTTGCCTTTTCAGTGTCGTTGGAAGACAGACCCTGTAATGGATTGCTTGGATCTAGGTATAGGTCAGGAATTTGATCTTGTATCCTATTTTTCGAATGTATATATTCCCATAGCTGTTTTTGGTTCTTCTTTGCTTCAGCGCAGACTTCCCTTTTTAATTTTTTCTCAGCTTTCCGGGTAATTGATTTTACTTTGTTTCTTGCTTGATTAAAGGCTTTCCGCTTTCTACTTTTGGTTTCTTGGGAGCAATGTGGGTCTTTTTTGCACTCTATAAATCTTGTCCATGTTCGGTGTTTCTTTTTGATAACCTTTTGTTCCTGCAACATTATTGTAACATATTTAATGGCTGAGAAATCAATGAATACATTCAAGTTGTTTAGCACTTTGACAGATAATGGGCCGTGAAAGCGGTACCTGGTTGTCCTCCTTACACGACTTCTGGCGGGAACTACCGTAACGCACATGTTTGGTTGTTCTCTGATTAGATTTCCATTAATTGAGCTAAATAGGAAATACCAGGCATAACATGGCGTCAGAAGTGTGTGGTGAAATGAACTTGATGGTGTGTCAGTGAGATAGGAGGAGTGGAAGTCCTGAACTGTGAGTAGAGCTTGACTGTTGTGTGGATGCCAGTCATCTGAATATCAAGTTGTGGAAGTGTTACTGACTGTACTGTATCTGAGTGTGATAGGCCTATAGTGAAGCAGCATGGCTACCTTCAAGCCCCCTGCCAAGTACAGATGTAGTTCAGGTTGTATTTAGTGGCAGCAGAAAAGACAGAGGTATCTGGGGAGACAAAAGTGGCCATGTTGTTGTGTAGTATGGGGTCCCAGTGGATCAAGGTGTTTGACAAGTTCACCTTTCCGGCTGGGGACGAGAAGAAATTAGACCCTGTGCTGCTTAAATTTGATGCTCATTTTGAGCCAAAGAAGTTGTTGAAAGGCTACATCACACGATTCCAGCAGCGGGTGCAGAAAAATGTCACGGTCACGGAGTATATTGCAGCTGTGAGGGAGTTAGCCTCACAGTGTGAGTTTGGGGCATCCGAGGAGCAGCAAGTCTGTGTCCAGATCTCAAATGGTGTCAGTGAAAAGAAGTTAAAGGACAAATTATGGGAAGATGACTTGACACTTGATCAGGTAATTTCCACGACCAGAAGTTGATGACCAGGAAGATAACAGGAGGTGCTCAGGACAGTCAGGAGTCCCGGGTGGATGTGGTAGACAGGTATCCCCCCGAGGCCGAGGCGATGGTCGGGGGCGAGGGGGTTTCAGTGCACGTGGTCGGGGTCAAGGTCAGTATCCAGATCAAGATCGTCACCAGAGTCATGGTCAGGAACAAGTTCAAGATCATCAGGATAGCTTCCGTGGTCGTGGAGGTCACGGTGGACGCGGCGGTTACAGAGGTCGTGGAGGTCAAGGTTATGCGGAGAGTGGACAGTCATGTGGTAACTGTGGTTATATGCATAGACCGAGACAGTGCCCAGCGTACAACCAGTCTTGCAATTACTGCCACAGAGTGGGTCATCCGGCGTTGCTATTCTCGGAGATCTGTGCATTATGCGGCAAATGAGTATGGCGGTCAAGGTTATGAATATGAGGAGTATGGTGCAGTGGGTGGTGGAGAGTATGAATTTGAGTCGGAAAATATTGCTATGGAGACACTCAATATCCACATGGTGACACAGGATGTACATGTTGCCAGCAGACAAAAAAATATGTAGTCAGTGGACCTTAGCACAAAATGTGATGGTTACATTTCCTTTAAAATTGACACGGGTGCAGAATGTTCCTTGATATCAAAAGTGACTTATGAATCCATGTTTGACAAACCAATTCTGTTTCAGTCAAATATTGCAGTACGTGGACTGTTGGGGCAACCAACGATGTCACTTGGGACAGTTCAATTACCATTAGAGTATAGGGGTGTACGATATGACATAAAGTGTGAGGTTCTTGATGGCCCAAATGTGCCGAACATTCTCTCGGAGAAGGACAGTGTGCGGATGAACTTGGTAAAAAGGGTTGATGTGGTTGATTCTGTCCCAAAATCTGCAAGTGATGTGTATGGTCAGTTTGAAGATGTGTTTCAGGGTGTTGGTAAGATTCCAGGTAAATATGATTTGATATGCGACCCAGAAGCGAAGCCTGTTGCCCAACCTCCCCATCCCATTCTGGCAGCTTTGCGCATGCCTACACGTGTTAAACTCAAAGCACTCGAGTGTTTGGGTATCATCGAGAAAGTGCCTGTGGGTGAGCTCTGAGAAAAGGTTGTGACAGCAGCCATCCCACGCTATCTGACAGTGAGTACGGTCAAGGCACATTGCACCACAGTCACCAGTTGGTCATCAGGTGTGTCAGGTTTGCCAGGGTCAGGAGCTAGGATGTGTTCACAGTGGTTGACTATGACTTGTATACTGTCAATACAAACTCAATTTTGATATAATACTTCTATTCCCACTTTTCTGTATATTGTGAGAGGTTCGATAAAACCGAAAAGAATTGGAGAAAAACTCATCCGGACCTTTTGCTTTTGCTTTACCCAAAGAAAATGGGTGCAAAGCTGAAGAGAATAATGCTTCCCATCTATTTCCAAAATGAATTGAATGGGTTTTTCATTCAATCAGATTCAATTAAGACAGTTTTTGTTTGTAGCTCACTGCAAATAAAGCCCTTTTTTTAGCCAGTGTGTGAGCATGATATATGAAGGGCTGCTTTTGCAGTGTACCTAGGGTATGCTAGGGGTACAGTAAGGTTTAGGACCACCACTTATCATCAGCCCCACTAGCTCATGCAATAGCACACTGGACTTTACATCTGGAGGTAAGGAGTTCGATTCCCATTGACAACATTAATTTGTACAACAATCATGAATTTCCAATGTATGTATACTGAGCTGCTTATGAATGTTATATGCTTGTATAAACAGCAGAAAGTTTCAGTGGAATTCCTTTTTAAATAGTGGCACACTTTAGCTTATTACTAATCACTGCTTTGAAGTGCTTAATAAGAACTGCAGAGCAAGGCACTTATAAGTGCTGCTTTATAGCAGTGTGGTAGTGTCACAATTATAATCTTTGAATAAATTTGACTTTTGTTGCCCTTATTAGCTGAATTATTGAACCTCTTGATAACCACTGCTTTGAAGGGCTTAATAAGTGCTGCAGATTAGCTGACTAATAGTCCTTACATTCTAGCCACAATATAGATGGATAATAAGCACTTCTTTGTAGAGCTTATTAGTCACTTATTAAATGTTGCTGTGCCCACTGGGGAGCCGCAGCAACGGCTTTCAACACACCGTTTGGCCGGTACAGGTATCTGCGTCTGCTGATGGGCATTTGTTCAGCACCGGAGATATACCAGTGAGCGATGAGTGAGATGTTCTGCGATATTGAGGGTGTCGAGATCATAATGGACAATATTTTGATTCATGCTCCAACTCTAGATAAACATAACGAAAGACTGGCTCTAGTGTTACAGCGCTGTCGTGACCGCAACCTGAAGCTAAACCCAAGGAAGACGAAGCTATGCACAGATGAAGTGGAATACATTGGTCACAAGCTGACCGCACAGGGGGTTAAGATTAGTGAGGAGAAGGTGAGAGCGGTTGTAGAAATGCCAGAGCCAAAGTCCATTGCCAATGTAAAGAGTCTTCTTGGGATGGTCACATATACCTGTAAGTTCCTCCCAAACCTGTCATCAGTGACAGAGCCGCTTCGACAACTGATCAAGGAGAGCAATGCCAGAGACTTTGTATTCCATTGAAAGACTTACACCGGCAGGCGTTTGAGGAACTAAAAAGGATGATGACAAGTGCTCCAGTCCTGAGATACTATCGCTTAGAAAAGCCCATAACAATCTCATGTGATGCATCGCAGTCAGGACTGGGGGCCGTGCTAATGCAGGGGGACAGGCCAGTGGCCTATGCCTCAAAGGCACTAACAAATGCAGAATATGCGTATGCTCAGATAGAAAAGGAACTGTTAGCGATTGTGTTTTCTTTCAAGAAATTTCACTCGTATGTGTATGGGAGGACAGACGTCACGGTGGAGACAGACCATCTGCCTCTCGTAAGGATCATAGAGAAACCCCTCCATCTTGTCCCACTGCGCCTGCAAAAGATGAGGATGACATTACAGCATCAGTCCTTCCAGTTGATTGGAAAAGCAGGGAAAGACATCCCGGTAACGGATGCTCTCAGTCGAGCGTATTTACCAGAGACATGTGACGGTATGATGAAAGAGGTAAACTCTTTCAATGTCTACGCTTCAGAGGTCAGAGGTGCAGCGGTATTCAGTGAGAGCAAGCAAAAGGAACTAGAGAAGGCCTCGTGGATGGATCCAGAACTAGAGAAAGTGAGACAGATTGTGCAAGTTGGGTGGCCTTGTCATATCGGGCCATCGTCAATTAGCATTGGACTAATATCTGAGATTTGATATGCACGAAAGTAAGTAACACTACAATCAGCGGTTAGGTGTGTAGTTTGGGTTTATTGTACATTGGGTCTACGATGGTATGCACCTAGTACCCTACCCAGCTCTCTCTGACTGGCTAGTAGCGTGTGCCCCTTATATACAATAGGGTGGTGCAGCGCCACTGGTGGTGGGTGAAGGTACTAGGTAGCAGGTGTTCGTGTGCTTTGTCCTCAGCTTGTATGCGGGAACAAAGCAATCGTATATGATATTCTTGGTCAATTAATAGCGGTTTGAGCCTTCATAATATCACAGCCTCAGCATCGAAATGCGCTGGATCCGGAGATAAGAAAGTATTTTGACTCAAGAGATGAAATTGCAGTGCTGGATGGTATTGTATTCAAAGGAGATAGAGTGGTAATACCGATAGCCATGAGAAGTGACATGCTGAAAGTTATCCATGAAGGTCATTTGGGCATAGTGCGTTCCAAGCAACTGGCCCCTGATGTTCTATATTGGCCGGGTATGAACGCTCAGATTGAAGATACTGTCAGCAAGTGTGCAAGTTGCCAGGCAAACCGCAACCAGCAACAGAAGGAGCCACTGCATCCGAGCGAGGTACCTACTGGACCATGGAAGGTGATAGCTGCTGATTTACTCAATTGTGTAGGTTCGATGTTCCTTATAGTGATGGATTATTATTCTGGATTCATCGAGATAGAGGAGCTGAGAGAAAATACACACAGTTCGACAGTCCAGGAGAAACTGGCTAGAATCCTTGCGGTGCGGTGCACGGGAAGCCAGACAAATTACTGACAGACAATGGACCACAGTTTGCCTGCCATGGCTTCCGTGAATTTGCTGCAACATGGCAGTTCACACATGTCACTACGAGTCCTTACCATCACCAAGCCAATGGGATGGTTGAACGTGCGAACCAGACAGTTCGTCACATGTTGGAGAAAGTGGGACGCGACCGCATTAAGATACATCTGGCACTATTGAACTTTCGGAATGCACCAAAGACCCTGGAGTCAGGCTCGCCTGCACAGAGACTGTTCGGCAGGAGAACTGCAACCAAGCTGCCGGTGAGCCAAAAGTTGTGGACCCAGGTAAGGTCAGTCAGACACTGAGAGATGACAGAGAGAGGGCAAGGGTGTTCTACAACCCAGGCACGAGGGCTCTTGAAGATCTCAGATCTGCAGACACCATCAGGGTGAGAGTAGGGGATCACTGGAGACCAGCTAGACTTCTCCCAGATGCACGGCAGCGGCTCCAGCCAAGGTCATATAACTTGGAGGCGGAGACGGGGAGCATCTGGAGATGAAACCGACATGATATATTGAAGACAAGGGAGAGAGACATATTCAACCCAGAGCGGGGCCCTTGATGGGGGGGTCCCCATGTCGCATGTCGGTTTTAAGAAATGGCCCAGTGCTGACCGTTCCACACCCTGCTGTGCTGATTGTACCTCTGGGCCTGATTCTGCCTCACGTGGACCACACTCACATAGTTATCAATAGTAGCATATTTCACGTCAGGTGACAAGTACACAATGTACCGACACATTACGCGCTGGGTAGTGAGGAGAACAGGTGAGTCAGTCTTCGCGCAGAAATTAATGTATCTTTTCCACTGACTACACTTAGTCTTCCACGTCGCGACACTCCACGCATGCGCCCTGATCTCTGCCGCCCGGGCGTCGAGCTCTACCCCGAGGCTGTTCCCCGCTGCAACAGATGAAAAGTGGTAGGTTATGCGGGGGTAACAGCACTTGTGATAGATCATCCGAGACGACGTTGAGTTTGCCAGCAATGTGAACTGCTGTCAGCTGACAATTACAGTAAAATCTCGTTATAAGGAGCACCTTTTGGCAGGGCAAATTTGCTCCTTATAACCAACCTTCCTTGTAACTGATTTTCATCTCCCCAGTCCTCTATGCAGCTGTGGGAGGTGGTTGGTGACTGGGAGGTGACATATAGCATATTATATTCCTAATGTTATAGGCCTATAAACATATTTAAGGAGCATCACGGGAATACTTGTGCCAATACATTTTATCATGAACATGAAATTAAAGGGATAGGGGCGGACAGGTGAGCTGGCGGGATGGGGAGGGCTAGAGGTGAGTGTGAGTGTGTGTGTGTGTGTGTGGGGGGGGGGGGTCCTGTTGGAGGGGCATCATGCACCCGGCCCTACTGCCTCTGTACCCGGCCCCAGGTGAGTGGACATCAAAGCCAGATGTCCGCTGGCTCTATACCCGGCCCTACTGCCTCTGTACCCGGCCCTACTGCCTCTATACCCGGCCCTACTACCCCTGTACCTGGCCCTTCTGCCTCTGTACTCCGCCCCAGGTGAGTGCACATCAAAACCAGAAGTCCGCTGGCTCTGTACACGGCCCTACTGCCTCTGTACCCGGCCCTACTGCCTCTATACCCGGCCCTACTACCCCTGTACCCGGCCCTTCTGCCTCTGTACCCCGCCCCAGGTGAGTGCACATCAAAGCCAGAAGTCCGCTGGCTCTATACCCGGCCCTACTGCCTCTGTACCCGGCCCTACTGCCTCTGTACCCGGCCCTACTGCCTCTGTACCCGGCCCCAGGTGAGTGGACATCAAAGCCAAAAGTCCGCTGGTCTATACCCGGCCCTGCTGCCTCTATCAAAAAACACCAATTGTCTTGAAAAATCTCCTCCTTATAAACGATTTTTGGCTAGAAATGCTCGTTCTAAGAGGGTTTTTTTTACTATAGAAAAGTATAGAAAAGATAGTGGCAAAGCAAATGTGGTCCTTATAACGGTCTGCTCCTTATAACCGTCCTCCTTATAACGAGATTTCATTGTATAGAGTACAGAAAGCCAAAAAAGTTGTCTTAGGAAGGTCATAGCGTGCTTGTTAGCGCTTTTGCCTTTATTAAGCACACTGACCACATGGGTATTGTCAGAAAAGCAGATGGCCTTCTTATCTCTCCAGGAGGGGCCCCATCTCTGTATTGCCATTAGGATGGGAAACAGCTCCTAGACATTAATGTTATCAGGCACAAATACATCAGGGCAGGGAAGGCAATGATTATGATGGTCAATGTTCATGGATAGGTCACAGTGCCACCCCGCGCACAGCCAGTCTGTACCGTAGTATACGCCGTACCCCACTCCCGACGCATCCATGTAGAGGTCCGCGCACGCCTGGGGGGTTGCTGCAATGATATTCGCACTACCGTTAAACCATGAGGCAAACCGCTGCCACCAATCTAGATCTTCGAAGAAGGCCGCGGATAGGGTGATGTACCTTTCACCCCCTGTGAATGCTGACAACATAGCTATAATTCTGTGGGAGAAGGTTCTGCCCCCTCCCCCCTGACTAGAGTTGAGCAGTGGGCTAGAACCCCACACAGGCATTGCAGCTGCTTCTTTGTCGCCCTACAGCGACCAGCAAAGAAGAGCAGCTCGGTGTGAAGTTTGGCTAGCTTGTCCCTAGGGAGGCGGAGTTGCATAGTTAAAGAGTCTATCTCTACCCCTAGGTACACTTGGACTTGAGAGGGTGACAACACTTTCTTATAGGCAATGTAGAAACCTAATGACCTTAGGGTGCTGTGGAGGAACAGCTGACCGGCCTGGCATTCAGAGAACGACCGGCCGAGGACTAATAGGTCATCTAAGTAGTTGAAGCATGTCTATCCATGCGAGCGCATGTAGCGCATGATGCTGTCTGTAATCCGGTTGAACAGGAAAGCGGCCATTCTGGTACCAAAGGACAGAAAGTTGTCCACCAGAAAAGTTGATTGGCCGTGCACTTTCCATTCAAGGCCCTGGTACTCACGATCACTAGGTCTTATCATTATGGAGCGATACGTGCTAGAGACAACTACATCATCAATGCTGGAATAACTAAAATGATGGAAAGTCTCCTGCATGAAAGAGTTTATAGAGCGGCCTTCGGGTCTACTTGCATCCGTTATGGGTCGGAACCCCCCTCCCTTCTTGTCAACCGCTCCCATAGCATGTATACAGGTAGGGGGGTTCGAGTTCAAGTTCAAGTTCAAGTTTGGTAATTTTTATTTGGCAGAATACTCTCGTACAGTATACATAGGATATACACACATACAATTATGAGCCCTTCCCATTCCACCAAAGACTTAATACTAATATTCTTTGGACATAATATTAATGACCTAGAATGAAGTAGACATTACATAGTTAATGATGTTGGCCATACAATACAAATAAGCACACCGAGTCTCTGCTATAAATCAATATTTGGACAATTCCCCACTTGTACCATGTATTAACAGTCAGTTTTTCAGAAGTCTCATGAATTCCTTTTTCGTCGGTGCATGCTGTGTTTCAGCATTCAGCTCGTTCCACAACTTGTATCCCCTATAAAAGGGACTCTTTTGGTAGATATCCTTGCCTAATCTAGGGCATTTTAGTTGTTTCTTCGCGTTACCTCGTAGTCTCCTTGTAGGAACCAGCAGATTGCTCTGGTCCTGAGCATGGTCATACATGATACTCAGCAACTGTCGGTCTCTCCTAGGCTTTAGATGTTCCAATTCGTGTAACTCATGTAGGTCATCTACATGCATGTCTCTGGTGTCCTTGATTTTCTCCGCTATCCTGATGGCATCATTCTGCAGCACTTGTAGCTTAGGTCCAACCCAGGCCGGTGCACCATCCAGGATAAATGAACAGTATTCCATGATAGGTCTAATCATGGTCTTGTATACCTCCATGGTTGTTGTGCTGTCTGTGTTTTCACTGATATACCGCAACTGGGATAGCCTGGTTTTCACAAGGCCTATCATCTTGTTTGATTGTCTCTTCAGTGACAGGAACCTGTCTATCGACACTCCCAGGTAGTTGTACTCATTCACCACCTGTAGTTTCTTCCCACCCAGAGTAAAGTCGAGTCCATCCATGTCTAGGTGTTGATTTACTCCCTTACACCAGGTTACCACGGTCTTGGTTGTGTTTATAGTTAGTTTGTTGTCATTGCACCATGTTGCCAGTGCATTTATGTCTGACTGTAGAAGGGTGTGTATTCTGTTCTTGTCTTTGGCGGAGATGACTAGCGCCAGGTAGTCTGCGTACATGAAACAGTCAGAGTGGGCTAACTTATCACACACATCATTTATGTAGCAGAGGAAGAGTAGGGGTCCTAGGACGGACCCCTGCGGTACCCCATAATCCACAGGTAGACAGTCTTCTGTGTATTGTTGCCTGTGGTTCAGGTACTCACTGAACCAACGTGCTGACATATCTGACACCCCACAGCTCCGTAGCTTGGTTATCAGTCGTGTGTGGCAGACCGTGTCGAACGCTTTACGTAGATCGACATAGACTATAGCAGAAATGTGTCCTTCTTTGCCTGCAGTATATAGTGCGGTCAGTAGTTTGTATACTGCGGTCGCGGTAGATTTCCCTGGTATGAAACCAAATTGGCTTGCTGACAGCCTGTCTTCCTGTAACATGTGTTTCATTAATTGCTCATGTGCCACTTTCTCACACAGCTTTGAGCAACAATTCAAAAGACTCACAGGCCTCCAGTTCCCAACATCTTCACAGTTCCCTCCCTTGGGGAGTGGTATCACTTTCCCTATCTTCCAAGCAGCTGGGTAGCCCTTGCCCTCAATGCTCAGGTTGACTATGTGTTGAAGGGCTTCTGGTGCTCCAGTCAAGGCGTCCTTCAGTGCTTTACTTCTTATATTCTCGATTCCTGACGATTTTCCTATATCGATATTCCTGATGTGCTTTTTTAGACTGTCTAATGTTGGATGCTCTAGGACAAGCTCCTCATCCTGTGTCTGTGGGTTGTGGTCATCATTGTTGTGCTGTACGCCATTGTTGATGCCTTGGTCGCCATGGTTGTCATTGTTATCAAAGGCGCGCGCCAGGTTGGCTCCTACTCCACAGTAGAATGTGTTGATGTAGTCTGCTGTCTCGGCCACAGGTACATAGGTGCCCTCGGTATCTTTTAGTCTTATACAGTTGTCTTTCTTGTTACCCTTCCAGAGTGTATTTATATGCGCCCAGAACCGTCTTGGATCCTTTTTGTGCTTCGTTAGACTTTCCATCACTTCCTTTCTATTAGTCTTGTTGATGGCGATGTTGATTTTCTTTGAAAGTTTTATAGCCTGTTTACGGTAGAAGTTGTATCTAGGGCAATTTGGCTTTCTACTCTTCTTTAACAGTAGCCTTCTCCTCCGTATCAGTCTGTTAGTATCTGGTGTCAATGGGGTGGCAGTTTTAGCATGCACCCTGAATTCCTTCATGGGACAGTTCCTATTGAGGTAGCTGCTGATTACCTCCTCCAAGGTAGCGTAGGATTCTGTTGGATCAGACAGGTCTCTGAAAGGAGTCCAGTCATGTGTTCTCATTTCCCTGGCCATGTCATCTGGGTCATATCTTTTGTAGGTACGGCCCTTTATAATCTTGACCTGGTCTCGGGTCCGCTGTTGCTTCTTGGTCACATATACTGGGACGTGGTCACTGATGCAGTCAGTCAGGAGGCCATGTCTGTCTATGAACTCACAGTTAGTATAAATGTGGTCAAGCACAGAGGCGCCATGTTCGTGATAATGAGTGTATCCGGTGGGTAGGTACTTCAAGCCTGTTTTCCTCAAAAAGGATGTCAGATACTTGTATTTAGTACTGTTGGTAGCCTTGGTGTCCACATTCATGTCTCCAAGTACCCAAACTTCCTTTGTTCTGACATCGTCTGAATTTATCATGCTCTGTAATAGTTTGTAGGCTGTCTTGGTATTACCTCTGGGCCTCTTGTATACCGTAAATATTACTCTGGGTCGCTGGCCTGGGTAGTTTGTTTCCACCCCTATGCACTCTAAGTCCTTGCTCGAGTGACAGAGCTCTACCGGTACTTTGCTGTGTGTAGCATAGCGCTTGTTGATGTAGCAGGCAACGCCTCCACCTGTTTTCCTACTGCTCCAGGACGGTCTCTTCTCTGTAGGTCCATACCTTCAAGGTCTATTTGATGATCCTGTATAGACGTCTTCAGGTGGCTTTCACTGACAGATATATAATCAATGTCATTTACCAATTTTCTAAACTGATTGATTTTTCCTTTAATACTTCGTGCATTCACAGTCATCAGTTTCAGGCCCTTCATCTCGCTGAGGGCTGTGTAGGTACTATATGGGTTCATATAATGGTTGTGGTCCAGTGTTGAGATAGAGTTCAATGTACAATGTTGCATCTGTGTGGCCATACACAATAACATATAGAATATGAGTCCCCAGTGGAACACCTATAGACACATGATTCCCATAGCCTTGGGTACGTTGAGGCTCATGGTGAAGACCAGCTGTTGGTAGCTACCGGTTGCTGATCTAGGGTGTAGCAATTGTTCAATTGCCACGGCACATTTCATAGAATAGACGGGCGCTTAACTAACGTGTCCTGTCTTGTCCCTACTCGTGTATAAGCAGTGATAACAAGACTAGAGTGGATAAATATTCTGAGGTTTTTATAAATTATCAAAATACCCACTCCTCTGGTGCAATAACACAACTTAACCTAAGAATCAAGCGGGTGCAGTCCAATGCTTGTTCTTTTAATGTCAACAAAATTATTTGACAACGTTTGGCCAGTCTATGCTCTTCAGTTTGTCAGCCTTGACACTCCTACCGACAGCTTGCCTGCAACTAATTCCTCCTCAATCAAACTGTCTATAAAGTCCAGCGCGTCCAGCTTAACATAATTCTTGGTAGAATAGGGGTCAATTGGGGAATCTGGGTCAACCAATTTAAAGCCGTATAGCACACCATCAAGCAAAAAATGGCTGTCGAAGTCCCAAGTGTCCACTCCGTACATGTTGTAGGTCCACCGCTTAACACTAACCTCCACCCAGCCGGCTTCATCTGAGATCTCACACCCTCTAGAATATGGTCACAATTACTGTCCCAGAGGGGGGCGTATTGGGAGTTGCCCTCGATAAGATCCTCTAATGAGCTAGTGCAAGTCAAGTTGGGCACCTTACAAACAACATTTGGTGAAAACGATGACGGAGTACACGTGGGGGCTGGATCCCATCAGGTTGGCTGCTGACCAAACTGAGGGGGGGGGGAATGATGGACCCTGACCTGCATGGCCCGGGTTCTGTTAACCTTGGCTTACGCACCCACTCTTGGCCTTGTGGCCCCCTGCATATAGCACACACATGAGATCTGTTACAAGGGTTGAAGCAACAGTGGGTGTAGTTGAAGGAAGCACAGATATCCTCTGGGCACCGTGGGTGACTGACTCCCACTTTCTCTTTGGAACTACCACTGTTCTTGTTCTTTCATTCTGGCTATCTCTGCCCTCAGCTCTGCTACAATTGTGAGATTTTCAGCCCCTAGGTGAGTGTACACTCTCTCATGGTCTGCCGCAGAGAAGGTTTCTACTTCCCCGGACAGTACCTTGGAAGTGAGGTCATGTTCATACCTGGCTAAGGAAGGGGCAGTGAAAGCATTGGAGAGGCCCTTCATGGCTACAAACCTCATGTGGTCCCCATAGTCTTTAGCAGACCACTGGGGGAGGTTGGCAAACATCAACTTCTTTTGGACACATGTCATACCAAACAACAACTCCCTGTATGTCATGTCAGTAGTATATAGGAGCATATTCAGCGCGTAGTAAACGGGTGCATCTAGGTCAGTTGACACTTGCAGAACGGAAGTGACCTCTGTCAACCAATCAGAAGCTTCTAAATGACAGGAAGTGACGTCATCAGAGGTCATGACATACTTTACAAGCTTCTGATTGGCTAGTACAATGTCAACATGACCTACTTCACTTGTACACGTGTTGAAGACCACGTGCTTATAATAAATGTCAACAATGACACGTGTTTAAGACCACGTGGTTGAAATAAATGTCAACAATGACATTGAGTAATGCCGTCACATGCTAAAGACAAACACAAGGCAAGAAATATTATTTTGGTTACTTTATTCACATTTTATACTTTGTACAGTTCTTGCACACAAACAAGTCATGACCATTCCCTGCAATGTTACACATGATGCAGAAAGAACGATTGGTTGTGAAACCTTTCTGGCCTTTCCAAGAAACACCTCGAGTATTCCAAGTACTCACCCAACCAGTCCCCATCTTCACAATTTTAGATAGTTTCACATCAAACAATGACTGAGCTAGAAAGTATTCGCGATTGTTTCTCACACCTGGAGTCAGGGCATTCAAGTAATCAGTTTTGAAACTGACTTCATACGAGAAATGCTGTAACACGGCTGTGAGAGACAAAGCTTTCAACTCTAGAGTAGCTTGCAGACACGTGAAACACACATTGTAAGCGATATCTGAAGGGTTCATCGGAACATTACACCTACAGAATGCGCCTATAATAGGTGATTCACGTAACACTTCGTTGAACTCCATGAAGCTCTTGAAACTCCCTAGAGTGTATCTAGCATAGTGTCTGGGGCAAGTCAGAGAGTTATGCATTTGATACACAGCAATGGTGAAATCTGCAACGAATATAGGCAGATTCAATGTGGATTGCTCTATACACTGAGTGTATGCATCCCAGAAAGCTTCATGGAAATCTCTGTACACATGTATACTGGAAAAACAGCGCTCAACAACATCAGGTAAGGTTCCTCTAAAATAGCTAATATTATTTACAGGTATGAACTCCCAGAAGAAATGACCTCTACAACCACAAGTCAAAGCTGTGTCGAAGTTACGAGGTGACACTGGTTTTACATGAGTTGTAATGCGTGGGGGTGTATGAACATTTTTCTCACTTTCACGTGGTGAGAGAGTTGGTGCTGAAGCATCAAGTCTAGAACTACAACTACCATATATAGAACTGTACATACTGACAGAGTCAAGGATATCGTCTATTTTTGACGTCAACTTGCTGTCAGCCATTGTATATATTTCTTGACACTAATCAGAAAAAAATAATTTTCTCTGATGAATTTGACGGACAAAGAGAGTTTAGTAAAGTAGTCTGAAATCAGTCAGTGGCGTCTTTGTAACAACTCTCTTTTCACGCCTGCTTTTTATTTTTTGGTGTGATACAGTTCACTTTTTTTTGTTATTTTACGAGCTTTTTTTTAGCGATATAGTTCACTAGGAGAGAAATTGAGGTGAAACATTCGGAGAGAAATTGGATAATTTCCTCGAATGTTCAACTATAATTTCTCTCTCTTTCTCTTTATAGAAGCTGTATTATTTACATTTTTATGAAAAATTTTCATGAAAATTTTTCTCTTTTCTTCTTTTTTTTTTTACTATATAGTTAGTACTACTTAATTTCCAATTATGGAAATTTTTTCTTTTTCTTCACAGAAAATTTTCCTTTACTCCTTCTTTTTTTACTATATAGTTAGTACTACTTAATTTCCATTTGTGGAAATTTTCTTTTCTTCACAGAAAATTTTCCTTTTTCTCTTTAACTATTTTCTCTTTTCTTTTTTACTGTAGGAAAATACTGTTAGTTTTTTTACTTTTTTTGAGTGATACAACTCACTTGTCTTTATCACACACAAACACAAACACACACACACACACACACACACACAAACACACACAGAAAGAGAGAGTCATATATCTAAAGGTTCAGTGCTGACACCATCTTCACATACTATTCTCTTAATGTACTGGTAATTTAGACCTTGCTTGTTCTGAGAGTATGTAGTGACGTGATGGTCTATAACTCTGAAACCTCTGTTTGTCACTACATGAGTCTTTTCTGTTTTCAAAACGTTCTGATAATTTGTCTCAGTAAGATTATTCTGCCTCTGGATAACTCCTTTGCAACTAGTCTTATTCCCTGTCTCACTGACACACATGTAACATTTAGGGTTCAAAGATGTCATAGCGTCTCCTTCCCACTCTATCTTGAACAGACCTGGAGTTCGCTTGTCAAACACCAGGCGGCGATAGCAACACGGTGGTTGTACCCATGGGTAGTTGTGTGTTCTGCATTGAATGTACGTCTCTCTATGTTTGGGATTATCACAAGATTCAGAAGGTAACCACTTGTGGCGCTCTCTGAAGTATTGCTCACGCATATCAGGTTTGACAGCTTCGTCTAAATTCTTTTTAGACAATGCAAAATAAAAACTGTCAGTGTCCATTTCACACATTTCAAAGTCTTTTGAGTCAATGAACTTCAACAAGAAGTCGTAGTAGAACGCTAACATTTTCAGTTTAGCATACTGGTATACCATGAACCCAATCTGAACAGGTAAGTCGTATGTGATACTAGTCGGGAGAGATGACATTTCTACAGTGTTCTCACTGATGTCATGCACTTGTTGTACTGACCAGTGCAGACAATGTCGACTAGCAAAATCTGGACTTACATATTTAGTATTCAAGAAATTCTGCTTGTTACATATAGTCTTACCATATGAACTGTTACCTAACAGTTTATACAAGTCAGACAAGATCTTGCAGTCAACATTCTCATCTCCTTTCCGTCTAGCTGCTGTCACTTCTTGCACAAAAGGTCTGAAAGTTTCTTCAGGTGTGTATTGAACTAACAAGTGCACTTTGCTAACTACTAAACCTTTCTCTAGATACCACTTAAGTAACGGAGTACCTAGTAGAAGACCTGATCCATGGAAACTACCTATCAACTGTCTCTGAGGTTGGCGCAGTTTCCCTACACTTTCTAGATAACTTTTCATATGGTCACCTACATCTTCTTTGCTGACAAGAATGTTCTTGAAAACGGGTGTCATTTCAGCAAAATATGGTTTGAGATGTTCAGGTGTGTGAATATCTACTTGAATCAACCCAAACACTGAACCACTTTTCACACCTTCTATTATCTCAGCTTGACTCATCTTACCAGCTGAAGACGGTCTATTAACACTCCATTCAGGTTTCAGTTTCAAACACTGAGTGTTTTTTCGTAATTTGATCCACTGACATTCATATTGTTCTACTACTGTGTAACCTAAACTTTTCAGATACAGAGTTACAGCAGCTGTTTTAGTAGAACGCTCTTCTATCCATTCCCGACCCTTCGTACTAGTCATCAATGTCTTGTTGATCTGACATGTATGACCATGCCAATAGCAACCGTGGAACTGATATATCAATTTACGATCAGCGACTATCCCATCTACTCTTATACGCTGACTACCTACACTGACTTCACCATAGTTGTATTGATGTAAAATAGGTACTTTGTCTACTATAGCTCTGTAACGGAGCCATTCTACAGCTGAGTAACTGATTTGCTGACTGAGAACAGGCTTGAAATCATCTTCGTGACGTCTCACTACATAGAAACCTGTACAATGAGCTTCACCCATACATTTCAAGTACAAACTATTTGCATCTACTCCTAAAATGTGATCACACTTTTTACTCTCAACTCCATACTTACGCTCTCTTATTCTAGTTATACCACTACGATGGTGTCTGTGGAATATTATAGCAGGTCCACCAACTAAATTCTTTCTCAGTAAGTTGTGGACTTCTTTTTCATGATGTGAAAAGAGAACATAAGGTGTCGCATTCAACTCAGTGTTCTGAAAGAGGAACTTCAAAGTCAAACCTGGAAGTGTCAAACCATCTTTGAACATGTCGACACTCCTTTCTATGAAGAACTTGCTATGTTCATTTATAGCTCTGACAAATGGAGCTACATCTAAATTGTTATAGTACACTAAGTAGTCTTTCATTGTTTTCATTTTTTCTTTCACCCACACTTCTTTACAGCTTCTATACTCAGCTTGAGTTATACCTTTCCCAGTCAGAGAGCTATAGAAACTTCTCCTAGGTGGGAGAGTTGTGTTATCTAATTTTCGGACATTGTCCATCCACTCATAAGGAAAAAAACCTTTCTCTGTGTCTTTCAAAAAAGCTTTCAAATAACTAGCGTAATTATAACCTGGAGCTAGATAGTTCACCATGTCTAAGAAGACTAAGTGCTCAGTGTATACAGCAATGTACTGGTTGCACCTTTTTATAGTCGTCATAGGTTTCTTTTCTCTTTCTGAGAAGAAAGTGTGGAAGCTTCTCTTTATTAGATTTAAGTCATATCGACCTGAGTTAAAACCTACTACAGGTACTCTGTTCATATAAGCTGTCAGAGCTTGTTTAGCTCTGACGACAGGTGATAAATTATACTTACTTTTCTCTAACTTAGCAGCTTTCAAAGCTGCACTCTCTAACCTTTCCTCTTCAGCTTGCAGAGCATCTAGCTGATCTGTCACTACTTTAAAACGCTCTCTGACACATTCACCTATTTCACAAGCTAACATATCTATGTACCCTAATACACGACTGACTAAGTCATCATTTTCCCTGTTACTCTCTCTGACAAAACACACTGGTTCTGTATACCCTGGAAAGTCACTAGCTACACTAGCAGACAGTGGTACATGATCTAACTCAAAAGTTGTGTTACAACTTTTCTCACCGTTCTTTACAAAATAACTTTCAAAGTCGAAAGCAATCTTATATGGGTATATCTTTAAGTGAGCAGGTGTATGTACACCTAGCTCACTCAACTTCTGAAATATAGTTCTACTAGGTTTGTACACACCCCCTTTGTATATAAATCGTACTTTAGTACAGTCTTTTGTTACAGCAGTGTGTCTCTTCAAGTTGTAATTAGAAGAGAATGCTTTGTAACATTTTTCACAACTGTACACGCGCCCATATTTACACATGTCTACTATCAGACTCAAGTGGTTGCGGTACATGTTGAGATTCAAGACTTTCTTGCTACTACAAAGCTTGCTACGCACTACAGTCACTTTATTAGTACTAGACAGCTTGAACACTCGTATGTCTATTTTGAATACTTTCTCTAATCTATCTAAATCACTTAAGAGAATACCTTTGAACTTTTTCTGACAAGTGTCTGGATAAGCTTCTTTGAAAAGCTCTACAGTTCTATCTAATGTTTTATACAAGTGGTGTGACAAGCATCTAAAGAAACACAAGTTGTCTCTGTACACTCTCTTACTGTAAGAGTCTCGGTGGAAGTGTAACATACCTCTTTTCCTGAAACTAGGAGGGACACTCTCTAACTTACCTAAGAACACATTTGTAGGTCTAATATAAGTCAGATTCACATTCACATTACCTACTACTGTCCACTTTGTGTCAGGTCTACTTGTGTCAACTTTCACTTTACTTTTCAATAGATCTATGCAACTTTCAAAGCTCTCAGAGTTCTTAACTAAGAAGTAAGGGTCTTGATGGTCTTTACTGTCATAAAAAACTGAAGAGTTGTTAGCTGAAGCATGAAAATACATGACTCTTTGCTCAGCGTCTTCAGTGCAAGTCAAAATTCGACCAAAAGACACAGCTACTCTATAACTGTATAACTGGTTCTCATGTATAGCTCTGAGAGCTGTCACTATCTCACTCACTCCTTGATCAGATTCAAAAGTAGTTAATCTGACGTTATATATAGCTTGTACACAACCTAACACAACTAAACCTTGACCTATCGATCTGAAATTTGATTTGTAATATTCTAAGAAAAGAGAGTTTTTCTCAATCTCTTCAGGTAAAACTGTTTCACTAGAGAAGACTTCTCTCAAGCAAGTCTCTGAAGTACACAAGTTCTTACTACTGTTATGTATAGTAACTTGTCTAGGAATTCTAGGTGCATTACACTGAATACAACTGATAGTATTCACGTGTCTATGCATTTTAAAAACTCTTCAGATATACACTCTCTCCTTCTTTTTTTTCTTTCCTTTTTTCCACTAAAACATACTGACTAACAAACAAGCAGACAGACAGACAGACAGACAGACAGACAGATAATGCAAAGAATTTACAGCCCTATCAATACAGTGTTGAGGAACCTTACAACTGATGTAATTTAATTGTTGAGCACTCACCTAATCAGTCTCATCGCAAGTGGTAACACCTCTGTAAAAGTTCTTGTCACTCTCCAGCATCGGCCCAACACGTTCCAGTATGTCTTTGATCGTGTTGACAGTCACCGTGTACCCACAGTGTATTGGGCTTGTTGTCGCTCGACCTGCCAGCAGCGCTTTATCCATTTCTTCCACGTACGACGACGTTCCGATGTGGATCTTAGGTTGTCCCCTGTAGAGGTTGACTAACACACCTGTGTGTTT
This sequence comes from Harmothoe impar, assembly GCA_947462335.1. NCBI lineage: Eukaryota > Metazoa > Annelida > Polychaeta > Phyllodocida > Polynoidae > Harmothoe > Harmothoe impar. Next base: position 33,568,006 of record OX381709.1, on the reverse strand, counting down.
GACAGGGTTGTCTAAGTAGTTCAGATAGTTCTGGACTGCTGGCGCTCCTTTCTTGGCTTCTTCTTTAATCCTGTCATAGTTCTCTATGATAGATTTGCTCTGGTAGAAGAGCCCTCTGAAGTCGTTTGCCCGTAAGTTGACGCGCCTCTCGTAAGGCTTGTTCAAATATTGCCTTATTGAGACGCCACTGATGAAGGGGAGCTTGTATACTTCAAGCAGCGTGCATGTATCTCCAGGTGGGTAGAAGAGTTGGTCAGGAACAATGCTACCTTCGGCTTGTTGAGATGGGAAACCAAACCGACTAGGCCACTTCTCACCAGTCAAAGGGACTATGCGGAAGTTAGCCAGCTTAGACCCAACTTTCTTGGATCCATTCCTCGGCGGAAGCGGTGTCACAACAGCAGTAGCAACCGTAGATTGGGAAGTAACACTTCCCACACCAGCCTTTGCAGCACGTGCAGCAGCTGCAGCTACAGTAGCCACACTCTTGGTGTACTTTCGCTTCTTTTTTTTTTCAAGAACTGCTTCTGGCTGAATCTGTGGAGATGGACCTCTTTTAGTAGCAGTCGTCACGCCCTTGGGAGGATTCACTTCACCACTTGTGTCACCTACTACTCTTGAGTAGTACTCATCTGTGACTACTGTAGCTTCCCCGTTGATGACGACGACAGTGTCGGTCAAGCCAGGAGTGATGACGGCCCCGGCACTATCCCTCACTACAATGTCGGCTGGTACAGCTGTAGTGACAGGTGAGGAAGGTGGCGCACAGCGTCCTTCAGCTTCAGCTTTCTGGAACCACTCATCTAGTACTTCATTCAAGTCGTGCCCGATGATTTCACCTTCTTCTACTTCGTCCTCTGTCAAGTCGATGACGATTGGCGTACTGGGTCGAAGTATCTCATCACCAGTCAAGTCGATGATGACTGGAGGAGTAGCGGCAGTGGGAAGAGCTCCATTGCCTCGGCCCACGGGCATGACGTGTGACAGGGTCTGGTAAGTGAGGACATCTTGGGGTGGTTCAGGGTTGCTGAAGCTTGTAGAGCTCAAAGCTGGTGCTGACGTAGATACATCACGGTCCAGTACGCCAGTGGAAGGAGCCAGCATGCAGTCCAGATCGTGATGTAACCCCAAGATAGCTGCACTCTGCTCTTCAGGTGTACTTGGACGATGAATCCACTGTACTTCATTGCTCACTGTAGGAGGTATCTCCACAGAAACGTCCAGAACTAAGTTCTTGCTCTTAGCTACTTTAGAACTCTTCTTAGAGCTCTTGTTGCCAGCAGACCGCATCCTAAACTAAAACAGTTAGTTTTGTAGAAGTTGAAAAGTAGAGGCAGCGTGTAGAGTGGCAGGTGTAGAGTAGAGTAGTCGTCACAGTTGAGCAGCTCAGGAGCGGTTTGATTTCAACTGAGCAAATCAAGGGGTATATATACTAATTTTACTGAGAACGATTGTCAAACGTTGTCACACGTTTGTTGAACGACAATAGACGAACATTTGACGTCTGACATTTTTTTCATATTTCATCTCTAATTGTTATTGTACGACAATTATACGCACATGTCACTATAGTAAAGCACTAGGCTGAGTTTAGATACAATGTATCTTTATCAACCACACTACATAAATAAGCACGGGATAACCCATAACAGACTGGTGCTTCTGCGGAGAGCAAAACAAAAAAAGTTGAAAAACAACAGTTGGAAATGTGAACTCTATTCAGATAGCACAGTGGCTGTCAGCTGGATGGGGCGTTGCAACATAAAAGGAACGTTCATGAATGCTGTATCTTATACTACACTTTTCAAGATGAAAAAATATAAATACAGTCTAAATTTTTTTTTAACTTATTATATGATTGACAAGTTTGAAGGTGAAGTTTACATTTTCTTCTTGACGTTTATTTGAAAGATTTTCGTTCAAGTGAGTTAATTTGTGAACACTACTTTTCTAGAGAGGGTGGGGGAAACGATTAGTGTACGTTGAAAACAACCGGCTGTGATCAGATTCAAACTGAGCAGCTCTGAGACAACATGTCCAGTGCAGCTTGTACACCTCTACCGATTTCACTCAGCACTAAACACAGGCGGTCAGTTTGGGAGTTCATTTCAGACGTCAAGAGTGGAGTAGAGACTGGTGAGGAAAAGCAGTTGTTCAGATATTGTCCTGAAGAGTACATCAGAGATAGTTACATACCTCCAAATTTAGATTTTTCAAATTGTTTTCTGCATAACAACACGACTCCCATAAATGCTAGTAGTCCTTCTCTCAAGAAGTTCATAACTAGTTCTACTGGGAAAGCTACTCAATCTGAAGTAGTGAGTAACGTGTTACTGCTAGTTTCTAAGTTACAACACAGTGTAACTTCTCATAGTGTAGTAGCTTCAGCTATCAACTTTCAAAAATGTAGGACGAAACCCTACTTCAAAATTAATCAGCTCGAATCACACCAGCTGGGAAATTCCGTGTTCATCTCTACGAGTATGGTACATGGCTTAATCAAGCACACAGTATCAGCTCCTGACAAAATAACACGTGCTAAATACTCTTCAGATCGGTTTTTGTATGAAAGAGCATACAAGACTGAGATTGGACACAATGCAAACGGGTGTTGTCACGTTGTAAGAGTAGTTGTACAACGTTGTCAAAACCCTACTCTACTGTGCCAAGGAGTCTTGTATGAACTGGTGACAGCCTTTCCAACTCAATCCTTCTCCCCTAACTGATGAAAAAAAACTCTTGACCAATAGTCTATTAGATGCTTCACAAAAAAATAAAAAAAGTGAAAAAAAGGTATAGGTGTACTAACAAACTAACTCTGGTCTCTCATATATTGAGAGACCCCCCTTCAAACTGTCACTCTACTTCTTAAAAATTTTACATGCACACTGTGTTTTAAACGGTTAGTTGTCAAGTCATAAATCACTCAGAGTATATAGGGTCGTGTAAGTGCACTCACTCATTCAAACGACCTTTGAACGTCATCATGAAGACAGCTCACGACCTCTACACGCTAGTTAAAGCTAGATACCCTGAAGACGAGTTAGTATTACAGTATGTGTGTGAAAGAAAAGAGTCTGTCACATGCACTGTAAAAACTTTACAGTACATTTTCAATCATTTCAAACAGACTTTAGAGCATAGGAAATGGTTGTATTACACTTGGGTTCTGCTAAGTGATAGCTTCAATGAGAGTGAAGCTAAATGTATAGACAAGTTGATAATGAAGCACGACTTGTCTAAGTTTTCAGCTGTAGAAGCTGTTGGATACGGGTGGAAGTTTGGCCGCCTTAAGAGTTCAAAACCTCTCAAGAACTCTGACCACCTTGCAATGTGGGAATCAGCGCTGAAACATCACTACGCAAACAACCCTCATCATCCTCAGTACCACTCTAATCAAGACATGCCGACACATTACTTGTTAGAGAGTATCATAGACATGCTAGGTTGTCGGCTTCAAAGGAACTTAGCAGGTCGTTCAGATTTGAAAGTAGAAGACATTTTCAAAATCCCAGATACGTATCTAGAACGTTACACTGAAGCAGACAGACACAGAGTTAAAACTTATTTAAGTCAGTGGGAGCGTGATATTACAACGTCCCCTCATCGTAGTGGTTTAGCGCTCAGAATGTTATTGTAAACACTCTGATAAAAAAGTGAAACGTTAGTGCATCGTATAGAGTTGGGTGGGGTGGGGGGTGTGTATAGTATTAGCATAGGGTGTATGGGGTGGGGGCACCCCTCTAGTGTGAAATGGATAGGGGGGCGAGGAGTTCGAACTCAGAACGTTTTGCATACTCTTTACACGATTTCCCTACGTATTCTAGTCTAAAGAGCTATATAAAAGCTCTCCCTAACCTACAACACCCCATACAACGCTCTACCTACCTACCTGCCTGTCTACTCCTTCACACACTCACTCATCATGGCAGATTTCAATTTAGTAGTACCTGTATCATCATTCTTCAAAGGAGAGCCGTTAGGATACTTACCAGACGCTATGCTACTGAAAATAAGTAGTAAGTTGCCGACATCAGATTACATACGGTTAGGTTCATACCTCAAAGTGAACTTGAAGGACATGGGATATCTCAGTTGTGAGAGAAGTGTCATAACTCAAGCTAGAGAAATGTTCACTACTTGGTACCAGAAAAGTTGTACTACTAGGTGGAAGGAACTAGCAGACGCCTTGGAAGAATCTTACCGTATGGACCTCATCCAATTCTCACGTGAGTACATGGACAAGCATGACATGTGGGATGGCTTAGAGAGTGGAGACATGGAGTGGAAAGTGCAGAAATATTTCTCTCTTTTAGCTGAGCTCTGCCCTAGAGACTGGAAGACCATAGGGATCTACTTAGGGTTGACTTCTCATGAACTAGCTTTCATCTCTCAACCTGTGCCTTCTGACAGAACTGTCAAGAACCCTGTCTATGAAGTGCTGAGAGCTTGGAAGTACAACGAGACGTCTGAGCCTATGGCTCTGATGAAAGTGTTGCAAGACGACATGGGTCGCAGCGACGTCGCAATGTATGTTCAAGGGTTGTATGCAGCTGTACCCAAAGACATAAAAGTGAGCTGTGTCACTCCAGTGTTGACCACTCTCGTCTGATCACTGCACTAAGATGGACGTCTCTAGCACTGTGGAATCTGTTGAATTCGATCCTAGACTACAGTCACCTTTCACTATGCTAATAGCTGGACCTACATCGTGTGGTAAGAGTCGTCTAGTATTCGAAGTGATAAATAACGTGAAGACTCTCGTCACACCTGAAGTACACGATATAACTTACTGCTACAGCCAGTGGCAAGCAGAGTTTGAAAAGTTGAAAAGTGCAGGTGTGAAATTCAACGAAGGTCTTCTTACAAGAGATGAACTTTTCAACTCTAGTCGAGATACTAGTAAACACTCGATGCTCATCATAGACGACTTGTTAGACCCAGAATATGCACCTATAGCTAAAGACCTCTTCATCAAAGGTTCTCATCATATGAACATGAATGTAATATTCATTACTCAGAACTTATTCTTTGCTAACAAAGACTTCAGGACTCTCAGTTTGAACAGTCATTATCTAGTTATTTTTAAAAACCCTCGAGATATGAGTCAGATAAGTTATATATCTAGACAAGCTTTCCCAGCGCAACCATCTTTCTTGACTCAGGTATATAACAAAGAGACTACAGCTAAACACTCATACATAGTGTTGGACTGTAAGCAGAGCACACCTGACAACTTGAGAGTGAGGAACAGTATAACAACACCTTGGAACAGCGTAGTATTCATTCCTACTGGGAAAAAGCAGAAGAAATGAAGGGGAGTACTAAGAGTAAGCGTGCTGAGAGTCTTAAGCGCCGTCAGAGAAGTGCTTACTACCAAAAGTTAGTTTCTTTACGTCGTCATTACTCTCTGTTGAAACATATAGCTAAATGTAGTACTACAGACTGTCAACATTTAGTGAGAGGTCTCAGTGAAGAAGTGATCAGACTAATGAGTGTCATATGTGTCAATGTAATGAACAAAACCTTGACACCGAACTCAATTCACGCAGTCAAGAAGTTATCGCCGTACAAGAAACAGCTGAGAGCTATAACAAAACCTAAGATTACTGTCATAGCTAAGAGACGAATACTACAGCAGAAAGGTGGCTTCATAGGTGCACTACTGGGTGTAGCACTACCACTTATTACTAGTCTCATAGGATCAGCTGTCAAACGGTAGTCATGTCTTACACACGTATGGCTTTAGTGAGACCTGATTTAGTGGGTAGAAGCGACACCCCCATTTCTTCTACTACTAACACTGACCCGCTACCTAGTGCAACACTCGCGTCTTCTGCTCCAGCTGTGCTACCAGACCCTCAAACTCAGTTCTATGAGAGTCAACTAGTCAGAGAAAAACTATCCCCACACAGTAGTCTAGTGGAGATATTGAGTCACTTACAGAAAGAAGCAACTAGAGTATTGAATGACTCTCAGTTGAACACTAGTGAGAGACTCAGTAGATACAACCAGCTCATGACTAAATCTTCTATACTATACAAAAAAGCTAAAATTGTGAGTCGAGCTGCTTCTTCTATGAACCCTAGAAATATTACTCAACAACGTCACAAAAGAGGTAGGAGAGGGGAAGAAGCAGACGATGAAGCTACTTCAGGCGATGATGACGATATGTTTTCTACTACTAGTCATCAAACTCCAACTCCAAGTTTACCTGGTGCTAGTGGAGACGATGAATATGAGTCTCAAGAAGAAGAAGAAAGAGAAGAAGAAGACACAGGACCTATAGGTAGACAAGGTGTCATGGTGATGGATGCTTTAATTCAAAGGCGTGTACCTACTACTTATCAGAAGACTGCTATGAATCTGTATAGACACTTAGCAGACTCTGACAAAGGTAGAGGTACTATCAACTGGACTCCTAGTGGTGAACTAGTAGTGCACGGGCGGCGTATACAAGGGAGTAACATCATTGATCTACTAGGTGATGCAGCTCGGAAAAATAGTCTAACTAAGAAGCAACCTCCCATAGGACAAAAGTACTTCATCGCAGCTGTTAAAAGGTTGAACCCAGACCTCAAGTTCGTCAGAAAGAATCTTTCAAGAGTGTTAGTTCTATGACTGGCTCCCCCTTCAGAAGACGTTCATATAGTGTAACACCAAAGCGTAAACGTAAAGCTAATACTGCACAGAGTGGTACTGGTATAACATCTCGTCAACTAGCAAAGTTATGGCGGACAAAGCTTTGAAGAAAGCTGTAGTAGATCGCTATACTTCAGTCAGAGAACCTGGAAGTTTCACTAGCGTGAGTAAATTGCGACACCATCACTTTAAGAAGACTGACTTAAAAAACATTGCTGAAGCTTTAGAAGATGTGGATGCTTACACTAGACACAAACCTTACAAGAGACGGTTCACAAGACACAAGACTCAGACTTGGGGTATAGATAGACAATGGCAGTTAGATCTTATTGACATGAGAGAGTCTTCACGTGAGAACAAAGGGTACCAGTATATTTTAGCTGGTATAGATGTCTTCTCAAGATATGGCTTTGCTCAACCTGCCAAGAGTAAGAAAGCTGTAGATGTATTAGAAGCTTACAAGAAAATGACTGAGAGTAGACAACCTGTTAAAATCCAGACTGACAAAGGAAAAGAATTTTTGAACCAAACTTTCAGAAGTCATCTAGAAGAAAGGGGTGTAAAATTGTTCACTGGAGAGAACGATGACGTGAAATGTGCTATAGCTGAACGATTTAACGCCACACTGCAAGGTAAGCTGTGGCGTTGCTTTGCTTACTTCAACAACTACAAGTGGACAGGCATACTTCAAGATCTAGTCCACTCTTACAATAGTACTGTGCATAAGACACTAGGTGCAGCTCCAGTCGACATCACAGACAAGAACTCTGATGCTCTGTTCTACAGGCTATATGAACAACCACCAGACAAGAGGACTGTGCCCAAGTTACTTTTGAAGAAAGGTTCTAAAGTGCGCATGCTTGCTAAGAAGCGCGCTTTCAACAGAGGTTACGAACCTAACTGGACTGAAGAAGTATACACTATAGATTCTGTCAAACCTAAAGGATACCAACTGAAAGATGAACTAGGAGAAGAGATAAAAGGAACTTTCTACCAGCCTGAAGTTCAAAAGGTCCATGTCCGTCAAGGGAAGAGGTACGACATAGAGGAAGTAGTGAAGTACAGAGGCTCAGGTCGTAAGCGTCAAGCATACGTCAAGTGGAAAGGTTACGGGGATAAGTTCAACACGTGGGAACCTGCTAAGAACGTGAAAAAATGGCGTTCACAATGACACTACCTAGCAACTCGTCTATGAAAGTTTTCCCAGACAACACTCTGACAACTTACAACACATTGTTACCTGAGTATGTATCTTCTAGTACTCCAATGGAGTGTGCTCTGCAAGAAATAACGTGTCCTACTAGTTGGTACAACGTAGAATGTGAGACATTGTTGTTCATAGAAGGTGAAACAGACTCAACTATACCCAAGAGCGTCATGAGTGCTAAAAGACTACAAGAAGCACTACATAAGCGAAGCTCAGACTTTTTTCCTTACACAGCGAACGATCCTGTGTTGAATAGGAAAAGTTCAAGTATACACGACAGCGTAGCTAAGAAGTGTCTACAGCGAGGTGTAGAGATCAAACGCTCTAAACAAGTACCAGTACGACAACCTACAGCGAGACTTAGTGTAGAATCAGACCCAAGCTCTGGAGAAGTAGCGTGACCTGCGCCGCCACCTAGTGTCGAATCGGACAGCGAAACCGAAACTGAACCAGACCCTTTAGCAGAAGTGCCGCCATCTGGTGCAGACAGTATCACTTACAGAATAGTACGCGGTTTGAACCCTGAGAACCGTGCGAGTGCAGCAGTCTCAGCTGTGAGAGATTCACTCAACTTAAATTACACAGAAAAAGCAGCATTCATAAACGGGCTTACTACTAGAGAGTCAGAAGTTTTGACTGAGGAAGAACTCAGAGTAGTGAAAATAGAATTAAAGTTGAAGTATTTAGATAAACTAGTCAACACTTTTCAATTCCCAGCAGTCCGGACATATACAGCTTTCTCTCTGCAAGGTGTATATCTACAAGACAACAGTGACTTCATAAATTATCTGAACAAGTGTATTAACAGGAAACACCCTAGTATCATCAAGAAACTGAGGACACACCACAAGAACAATAAATCTAACGTGTTCACATACAACAGGTATACAATGAAGTGTATTGTAGCTCTACCCCCTGATGTTGTGATACAACTACCAGTTAACTTAGGTGTGCAGTTAGGATTCGGAGGTGGAGTCTTCTTGATGAATAAAACTGAAGGTCAAGCTGTAGTAGACTTGAAGTTCAGAGCTCAGACTGTGTATGTATACTCTGATATAGTGAAACATAACATTGTTGGAGACAAGAGAGCACCTCTCTTGAGAGTTGTAAACATTAATCCACTGCTAGGTGACACACAGACTGTCACTTTCCAACCTTTGATGTACCAACCTGTGAGTAAGAGCAGCTTCAGACAGATCGCGATCTACTTAAGAGACAGCACAGGTCGTCCTATACCATTTGAACGTGGAGCAGTGACTGTAGTACTAGCTTTTAAGCCTATAAGCAACCACATATAGTAACAGTATGCTTCAGCGCTTTGGCCCACCTCCATACTTAGCCCCTAGAGGGGAGTATGGTGCTTACTATGCTAAATCTCAGTTTGGTCACGGTGTTCTACCAGCTTTCGGTGGAGTAGCTAGGCAACGTGGTCATGGTATTGGATCTATCATATCAGGATTACTGCGAGGAGCTGTCCCCCTTTTGAGCACTATTGGTCGTAAAGTTGCTAAGACAGCTGGCACAGCACTACTCTCTACAGGTGCAGGAGTACTTTCAGATGTCATGGCTGGAAAACCACTCAAGAAGAGTGTAAACAAACATGTCAGAGGTCAAAGCCAAGCTCTATTGAAGAGAGCTCATTCTTCAGCTCAGAACTACATAAACAGAGTGTCTCAACCGACTCCAGCCAAACGCCGTGCGACAGTCCGACGTGCAGGACGTACTAAGCAGCAGACAGGCAAAGGGCGCAAGAAGAAGAAGCAGAGTCGTGCTAGCAATAAAGCACTACTGTTCTAATCATGAGTCTGTTACATCCTCATGGCCAGACATGTGCTGTAGGAGAGTTAGATCTCCATGCAGTAGGAGTGACTCAAAAAGACATTCTGAAAAGTCAGACAGTCACTAAGACAACTAACAATGCTTTGACTGACCACACTGACTCTTTCGACTTTACTTTTGAGCCAACTACTCTGTACACAGATTTGAGTGAAGCAGAGTTGTACTTGGAAATAGAAGTTGTAGATGCTGCTGGGACACGTCTAGCAGTAGGTGACGAAGCTGCACCTGTGAACAACATAGGCCACTCCCTCTTCTCTTCTGTTCAACTGTTGATCAACGGAGAGAAAGTGACAGGGAACAATGAAGACTATGCACTGAAATCGACATTGTTAGACTTAGTAGGAACTGAAGTGAACGACAAGACTACTCGGTTGAAGGGTCTACAGAAGTGGATGATGGACACAGCTGGCCACATGGAAGGACGAGTTGCTGCTAACACAGGTTTCGTTGCTCGCCGGAAAGAGTTCAGTGCAAGACGGACTCACGGAGTCATCATCAGACCCCACATCGACCTCCTCAAGCAGTGCAAGCTCTTCCCTTCACATTGTGAGTTCAAGTTCATATATGAACGTAGCTCTCCAGCTTTCTACATGATGCAAGCTGCAGACTTAGACTTCAAAGTGAAGATCACTAAAGCTGAGATGAGCGTGCGCCAAGTGACTGTGAGAGACGAAGTAGCTGAAGTCCACAATAAAACAGTGATGAACCCTCAGTTCGGACCATTCAACTACACTCTGACGAGGTGTCGAGTCACTAAACACACTCTAGACGGAGGGTCACAAGAGTACAGTTGGACTCAACCCGACACAAGCCAGATCCCGACCCGTGTCCTACTAGCTTTAGTCAAAGAGACTGCAGCGTCAGGCACTAAAAGCGAGAACCCGTTCAACTTCCAGAACTACTCAGTGAGAGAAGTAGGTCTGAAGTATGATGACCATAAATATGAAGTGAAGACTGACTTTGCTGCAGGGAACTGTGTGAAAGCTTACAGGAACTTGTTCAGAGAGACAGGTCTACTAGCTGTAGGTCAAGATTGTGGTCTCAGTTTAGAACAGTTCCAATCAGGGTACACAGTCTTCGCTTTCGACCTGACTCCAGACAGGACTCCTGAATGCCCACGCATCAACTTAGTGAAGCAAGGGAAGTTGACTGTGTCTCTGAGGTTCAACGCCCCTACAAATCACGCCATCTCAGCTGTCATCTGTGCTTTCTACGACAACAACATCCAACTCACAGCTGACAGACTACCAGTCACAGACTACCACATGGCCTGAGAAGATGAAGACTTCACAACTGAACACTGTTCTTAGCCAACACCCTCACACTCGACGATACTTCCTAGGTACTTTCCCTAGTGATGAGTGCCCTGCTGAAGCAACACCTCTGACTTGCTTTGTCAGTAACACACACCCCCACACACAACCTGGACAACATTGGATAGCTTTCTATGTTCAGAGTGATGGAGTAGTGTACTATTTCGATCCTTATGGTTTACCCCCTATGAGTGTATATCACAGAGCGTTCTTGAAGAAATCGTCAGACAAGCGTGGGACGTTCAACAAGCAACAACTACAAAGTTTATACACTAAGACTTGTGGAGCTCATTGCATCAACTTCTTGATAGAAACATGTCGAACCCAAGACCCTCAACACACTCTACACAACCTTCTCCAACTGCCAACCAACCTGACCGATCGAATGGTCCAGCCATACATGAGTCTATACTAAAGTCTCTAGAGCAAGAAGCTGCAAGTACTAAACACAACTTACTTGCAGACAGCACTCAGAGAGAATTAGACGTGATCGACGGGTTGAAGAGTAACGCTGATGTCATGGATAAAATAATTGATATGATCAGTCAGCTCATGTACAGAGTGAGGCAACTAGAAGAAGTTCAAGACAAGGCAGAAATGGAGAAAACTAAAACTGGAGGAGGGTGTGGGTTGAACTGTGCCAATAACTCATTCACTTTGTAACTGCTTTGCTTTTTGCTTTGTGTGAAATAAAAAAAGAATGAAAAAAACAAATTGTGTCGTGTATCTGTGTATATACCAACGGTATTTATCGAATACTAAAGTTAGTATTCCATCTGCATGTGACGGTATTACTGAAATGTCATTGTTGACATTTGAAAGCCACGTGGTGTATAGCACGTGGTGTATAGCACGTGTATGTGTTTACAAAGTTAGTAGGTCATATTGACATATATTAACCAATCAGAAGCTTGTAAAGTATGTCATGACCTCTAATCTAGGTCAGTGACGTCACTTCCTGTCATATAGAAGCTTCTGATTGGCTCTTAAAGGTCACTTCCGTTCTGCAAGTGTCAACTGACCTACTTGCTACCGTTTCTTACGCGCTGAATATGCTCCTATATACTACTCATGTCAGAGTACACTTTGTCAGTAGGTATGTGATAGTCAGGTCTGAGCCAGTGACTAGACCTCTTCCTCCTAGTCACCTCCCCAGTCCTACACAGAGTAGAAAGCAAATCACCTTCACATGAAGCTTGGTTGTTCCTGGTGTCCATGAAGTTGGAGAAATTGCCAGACAGACCCATGTGAGCAGGAGTGAGACCTGCCTTAAACAGGCCGGCCTGAAGGGTAGTAGAGGTGTCCCTGTGCTGCTGTTGATGCTGTAGAGGTCCTGTGTAGAGAGAGCATCCTTGTAAAACAGCTGGGGGGTAGACTGAGACTGCATGTTGGTGTGTGTGTATGTACTACCACCAAACTGCTGGCTGTCTCCTGCTGTCATCCCGGCCGCTCCTGCCGCCCCCCCCGGCCGCCGCTGCTGTCTGCATGGGTTGGTGCTGTCCCAAACCCCCTGCTGAAGGTTGTTGAGGGTGAGGGAAGACATGAAACAGGCCGGATTGATTAAGAACTGACCTAAAGTCCTCCTGGTCTGGCTGTCCGGTCATGTTTACATTCCCTCGGGCACCATATTGGTCTGCAGCTAGTTCCCCGCGGCCTGTCTGATCCGCGTAGATTCCGTTCCGCTGGGTACCAGCGGAGAGGGTCGCTGTCCGCTGCTGGCTGCGTTCGCGGACACTCCTCTACCTGCGTCCCCTGCACGCGGACAACTGCCGCTGACTAAAGAAGAGGCCGCGTTCCGAATGTTGTACGCGTTCACTGACACTCTTTGGCGGTGGCGGATTTGTTTTTTACATTTACATTTTTTTAATGTAAAATTTGACAAAAAAGTTAGGCATGGAGAATTTTTCCTATAGCGCACACCCCCCTTTTCAAAATCCTGTATCTGCCACTGTTTGGTCGTCGGTGTGGGCGGAATGTGAGGCTGTGTAGGCGGCGGGAGGGGTTGTTTAGGTGCTTCAGAACACGGACATACCTTGTTGACGTGTGGCAATGGCCGATTGCTGGGTTGCACATATCACCCTAATAGATTGCCTGTACTCCTCCTCCAGGGCAGCATTATCAAGCTCAATTTCCGCTAACCTCCTGTTCAGCTCGATGAGGTCCTTCTTGCACCGTAAGAGGTCATTCCTCTCCCTAGCAACCGTGATCCTATCCTCCAGGACCTCTTCAGGCTCTCTCTGGTCAGGAGGGGGGTGTGACAGGCTGGACTGTTGTTGTCGGTGACCCCCTCCCCCACCTCTCCCCCATGGCCACCGGTGACCATGGCCTGGCCTGAGGTGTCTCCAGGTAAAGAGTCCTGTGCCTCCTCCTGTGTACTAGTTTTATGCTCAGGAGTGGGTTGACCACATCCAGGGCAGCTCTTGCTATTCCCATGGTAACCATGGCGACAGTTCTGGCATTGAACCATGATTAAAATGCAAATTCCTAGCAACTAAACTGGTGGCCCAGGTAGGTGGTGAGAGTGGTGCCACCTGGCGAGTTCTTCCGTCAAAACCCCAGCCAATCCTGTATAACATATATTGGATGGATCCATATGTTGGATCAAAATTACAATTTGGACAATTCCAAGATGGCTGCCCAAAACTGTACCTAACCCTCACCCCTAACATTGTTTGATTTCCTTATGTAATTATTATCTAATTCACAATTTAGGGTTTTCTATAAAATGAAAGAAAACAAACTAAATCATATAATACTACTTTTGGTCGTTTAAATAGTCTATATAGCCTCAGGAGGAGAATTGGAAACAGTAGGAGGGATAGGAGGGTAGGGGTGGAAGAAGGGATTGGAATCCTGAGAGGATCTAATTCTGAAAGCCATAATCAAATTCTGATGACCTTAACCTTGATTCTGTTGATACTGGGCTGCATTATCTATCAAATTATCAACACTTGGCAAGGATTTATCTAAACGGGGTGTCCTCCCACTGTAAGGGTAAAGGCACCCGTTTTCACACTTAGAGATAAAGAAACCTTTATAGCCAACTGGGGATGGGCAGGTTTGGGAAAAGCCTGGCAGATAGTGTCTGAATCAGGGTGTAATTGGTGTCCGATTTTAGGTGCAATTTAATGCTGCTATTAAGTACCCTCTCAGAAAGAATTTTGGGTAATAGATTAGTATTTTATGACCTGAATGATTGCAAAAGATATGTATATTGCTACTAGTATGCCTAGAATTGATTAAAATAGAATGGGAAAGCAAGACCGATCAGAAAAATGAAACTAATTTCCCCACATCCTTTTGATTTCTGTTGAGAATATATTTCCCATTTTGTCAACTCTCTATTAACGCCCACCTCTCCAACACAGATGACCGCTCTAATACTTCCCATAGTCCCGTACATACTACAAGGTATAGAAAATGACACCCTCTAGTGCATCCACCCCACTAATGCGCCAACTTTACAAAGTCCCAAGGGTGGCCACAGTACAGGGAGTTTACTGGATAACAGGACCATAGTAGGTAAATGCTCTGGCAATGTTTTAAGCTGTATTATATCATGATCAGGTGGAAGACTGGACCAAAGATACAGCCTGACCCGTATTTCCAGGCACGCTGTTAATGCAAGCTGCCCAGTCCGGTTTAGCAGGACAGACAGGCAGGGTGTTATGTTAGGTTGGCACACTCTCCCAGCATATCATCCTGGTATAGCAGGCTGGGGCTCAGGCTTTCACACCTTCTCCCAGCACATACAGCTACTATACCCTGCTCTGTTTGTGCCAAACCAAACAAACTATGGATTTAAGCTGGCAATTACTCATAAATGCAATGGACCATGCACTTACTGCATCCATAAGGTGGTAGGTAACATATTGATTTATAGACCTTAAGGTGGCCTTCTTTTTCGCAAATATCATATAAAAATCGCAAATATGATTATATAAAACCTCTGCTAAGGACATAGTGCTTTAGCAGAACGACCCTGTATACTAGGCCGAGTGACCTGTAAAAACGGGCTGGGTGTGTTATGCAGGCTGTACTGTAAGTTCAGGCAGTCTTCCACCTGATGATATGGTTTGGTGCATACCGTAAAAGGGGGCTATTTTGGCCTAGTGGGTCTATACTGGCCACCAATCTAAAAAAAGATTTTTGGTATGAATCCATGATAAAGAAGTAGAGATAAAGATAACTGAAAATTCAGTTTAGATATGATATATTTATGTATCTAGGGATGATATTTAACAAATCATAATAAATTATGTGATGTGCATATCTGTGTGAAAAAGTCTGACATGTCCCGAACTTTCATATCTGGAATATATGCATATGGACAGATTTTGCATACAACATGCAATTAAATAGCTCCATTTTGGGTGCTATTTTGACACCCTTGTTTTTCCTCAAAAAAGGTACTAGGACACTGACGAAAATCAGTAATTCTTCATAAAACAACACATCGGGATTAGTTCTTACAGAAAAAGCTTGATTTATTGAAAATAATCAAGAATTAAAAGAAGGATGCATCAAAAACCACAAAAACTGGCCAAAATAACCCCCTCTTAGGTATGATTTTTTACAATGAAAAATGATGTTTTTTAAGGTCATATCAACATTAATCATGACATTTGGTTGCTATGGTAACCAGGTAACCAGGACAACTTTTAAGACCTTCTGGTAGGATGCATCTTGTTGAGACCTTTCCTTAACATCATGTGTCTTGAAAAGGTAAGACTCTTAAACTATAATCAGACGTTTGTTCATATTCAAACCACAAGTATATTGATGGGCATTTGGTTGCTATGGTAACCAAAATTCACATTTATATTTGGTTGCCATGGTAACAGAAGAACCAGATCAATTCTGTAAACATTACAGGCATAGACATCTTGGTGAAACCTTTAGTTTGCACTATTGCATGATTATACATTGAATAATAGACATTTCAGAGCATATTTTGACCTTTTTCTGACATTTTGGCGGCCATTTTGTTTTTTGGAATTTTGAAGGCTTAAAATGCATTTTTCGCTTTGGTGAAATGAATTTTTGGAATCTACACCCCAAAATTGACTTAAAAAAGTGTTTCACTAAATTTTACTCAGAAATGCTCCTAGAAATAAGAAAAGCTGATTTTGACTAGTCCTATGTAGTCCTATGTAGTACTTGATCTATGTCCCAGAGATGTGCTAAAGATTCTGTACAGGGGTTGGAATATTTTTATAAAGGGACCATACCTCCCCCCCCCCCCCCCCGCTCTGTTGTTAAAAAAAACATAATTTCTGACTTCAAGAACATTGACACGTTCCTTTATGGGTTTTAAAACACAAATTTTCTGATCCTACCCTTTACTGCTGGATGCACTCTTGTTTTTTTTCTGAAATGATACGCAGCTTCAATCAATCAATCCAATCAAATAGTCATCATGACCCTGAGTCATTTGTGATGTAAATCCCATGGCCAATCTTTCATACATCAAACTAGTCTTCATTGAGTCCTTGGGCCCAGCACTTTTAAGGATATGCAATGACCAGGCATCAAGTTGGAAATGACCAAATGAAGCGGATGCAGGGCCATGAGCCAGTGCCATCTCATCTACCACCAGAAATGCAATGTTCCCTTACCCCTCCCCTTGGGCAAAGCGCTTCTGTTTAAGAAATGACTGTTTTCAGCAAAAAGAAAAGGCCAGAGAGACTCCCGTCCCCTACACCCTCTCCTCCATCTTTTTTTCTTTACATTTTAATGTAGCTTGTTTCATGAGTCCTGTACCTGAATTGAATATGTAAAGATATTGAATGTACCGGTATTTCAATGTTAATCAGTTTCTCTTGACTCATGGCCAGTCTAGGGATGAGACTTATGAATTCTCATCATTAAAAAGCATGGAGAACACTGGGAATTTTATAAAAAGAATTTCAGTGAGTACCTCGTTGATTCACTCCAAAAAAGTCAGCATGATGCCTGGATGCCCTGACAAGCCCTTTTATGATAGGGCTATTGCAATTCTGTTTTTAGGGAGAGGATGTTGAGTTTCCTGCAGCTTATGATGGGGACCTATATTCTAATATGCTTCCATCAGATGGAATTTGATATTTGTTCTTGGATTGCATAATTTCCTTTATTTCATCTGGTTGCCATGGTCACCATATTAGCTGAATCCTAGAAAATGGGTTTTATTTTGGTAGCCACCATCCATATAATCATTTTGAGCTATTACACAATTATTTTAGTCGATAAACAAGGATTTAATGTGGTATAACAATGTTAGTTGTTGGACTTATCGATACCGGGAGAGCGCATGTGACGCGCCCCCTGGATGTATCACCTAGAACTGTGTTCATTACCTGGCTCACAGAGGCCACCTGGTGTTGGTCTGAGAGACTAGGTCTGTGTGCAAGTTGCCAGGGGTGATTGCCACTTAGCCTGCCGTAGGAGGAGGACGCTTTTGCTTAGCTCGTCAAACTTGTAATTTGTCACCATGGTGGGGCAATGCAAGGATTGCGGGTTTGGCTTTGATTTGAGGAAGAAGAAGTGTCCGCAATGCGGGGCGGTGCATATTCCTACAAAAGAGGATTTAAGCACGGAGGAGGCCTTCGACTTGACGGGGACACCGAAAAAGGGAGACCCGCCGGTGGAGCCGGCTTCGCCAGAAATCGACCGGCAGGATTCAGTGAAAAAACAATTATTACTGGCACAGGAGAAGCAGGCCCTGTTAAAGCAGAAACAAGAGCTGTTGGATTTAGAGAGCAGGTTAGCGCAGATTAATCTGGAGAACGCAGAGATTGAGGCGGCTTTGAAAGCTTCGCTGGTTCCGACGGAGGAGCCAGAGGCGGTCGAGGAACCAGCTCCAGAGGAGGAAAAAGATGGCGGCGCTTCCGGTGGGCGCAAAAACAACACAAAGCCAGGTGTTATTCCTCAGTTTCCAGCCCGTATAGCTGACAGGGCGGGCCAGCTACAACAGCAACAACACCAACAGCAACAACATTTGCAGCGGCAGCAGCAACACCAGCTTTATTACGCCGACGGATCCCCGTACGCTCATGCCGGCGCCGACTTCACTCACACTGACAACAGCTTGGCCTCATCCACACTTCAGGCCGGGCTAGAGTCAGTGGGTCTAGGTCTACACGCGCTGGGGCTAGGCGGCTCGGGACCGGCAGGTGGTAACCCAGGTGAGCAAGATTTGTTGGGCATCCACTTACGTCGGAAGAGGTCACGTCATTGGGTGAGGCCCGACTTCCACCTCCCCTATGATAAAGCCTACGAGGATATGAGCTACCGGGAACTGGTGTACGGGATGGTGTGTGTGACGCAGGGCATCTTGAAGTCGGGGGACAGCAGGTTCTCGCTAGAGGGTTACTTAGAGCACTTTAAGTATATAACTTTCAAGGAGATCAGACCTACTTATACTCCAAAAGCTGTGGCAAAGTATGAATTTGACGTCACAACAAAGGTGGCGAGGGGGGAGATCAGCTATGGTGCGGCTGATCACACAGCAAACTCCACCCACTTTGGCATCGAGAATACGAGGGCATACGTGGAGGCGATGAAGTTGATGCAGCAACAAGGGCAACATCACGGGCAACAAGGGAGGCAGAACCAGTCAGGAGGGGGTAAGAATAGCAACTCCCCTCGGATTTGGTGCCCTGATGACATTTGTGCATCGTGGAACTTTACAACCTGCACTTATAATCCCTGCCATAAGAGTCATTGTTGCTGTGTGTGCAGGGGCAACCATAGAGCCAGGGGTGGTTGCAGCTCGTCTACTTCTTACCCCACAACTTCGTCTCACCAGCAACAGAATCAGCAACAAGGTCAACAGCTGCAACAGTGGCAGCAGCAACAGTATGGCCAGAACCGGGGACAACAACAACAGCAGGGGGGGTGGAGTCACCGGCAAGCTTGACTTTGTATGATACCATAGACTTCAGTACCTATGGCTATGAGTCTTGTGAAGATTTGATTTGCATGTCTAGCATTGATGAGCTTTTGAGTACTTATGTGACATACAAACCACTGTGGGATGTGAATAGTGTTCATCGAGTAAAGGGGGTGGTTTCTCAATTTAAGCCTGCCGGCTGGAGGGAGATGTTAGGTGGGGGTCCAGGTATGGTCCATGGCCCCGAGGGGGATGTAAATAGTTTATTTTTGTTGGATGGCGTCTTACATGGTTTTAAGATTGTGGATCCTTATGTATATATTAAACCTTATGAGACTGTCAACTACCGGTCAGCTACGGTAGATGCTTATAAGGAGATTAATGGTATTGTGATGGACGAGATCCAGAAGGGAAAGTTGTCAGTTGTGACAGAGAAGCCACATTGCATTCATGCCATTGGGGCAGTTGAGAAGGGATCCGGAGGATATAGGCCTATTACAGATGCCAGCCGCCCTGATGGTTCGTCTATTAACAATTATATGTCTGAGACCTTTCATAACTTTAGATTCACTAGCATGGATGATATATGCAGTGGTCTTACAAAAGATTGCTTTTTGGCCGTGACAGATGTCTCGGCAGCCTATAGAACTTGTTTAATTAGGCCAAGTGACCGAAAGTACCAAGGTTTGGTCTGGAACATTGGAGGCACGGACACATATATCCAAGACAATTTTTTGTCCTTTGGTGCACGAGCATCTCCATATATTTTCAATTGCTTGACAGACTCAGTCACGAGATATATGCAAGGTTGTGGTTTTGTTTGTTATAGTTATTTGGACGATTTTTTGGTACAAGGTGAGACTTTTGAGGAATGTAAGCAGGCTCAGCTAGCCCTACATGCCACCTTAAGATCTCTGGGCTTTGACATTGCTTACAAGAAGGTGCGGTCTCCAGCGCAAGTCCAAAGGTACCTGGGTATTGATATAGACACTGTAGGTATGAAGTTGTTGCTTCCAAAGGACAAGTTGAAAAAATTGGACGAGGAGCTTGCGTTTTTTGTAGGTCGCCGCCAGGCGACACGCAGACAGATCCAACGTTTATGTGGAATTCTTGGACATTGTGCAACAGTCATACGTGGAGGGAGAACTTTTTCTCATCGCATCATCTCATTATTGAGTAACTTCTCGGCGACTAAGAGAAGAGTAACTTTAAGCAGTAACTTCTTTGCTGATTTAGAATGGTGGAGAAATTGTGCCAGGTGGTTCAATGGGGAAGCAAAGATGGTGGGGGTGTCTGAGGAGCAACATGTTTATTGCTACACAGACGCTTCGGGCACAGGTTTTGGTGCAGTTGTACAAGGAGACTGGGTAGCGGGGGCTTGGGATTATAGCATGTATTCTGCAGCCGACTGTCACACACACTTTTCATGTTCACCTGGTCCTGAGATACCGGATAATATAAATGTGAGGGAATTGTATCCAATTGTGGAAGCCTTATGGAGATGGGGGCCTTTATGGCGTGATTGTAAAGTAGTTTTTAGGTCTGATAACACACAAGTAGTGTCGGGTGTTAATTCAGGGAAAAGTGATAATGTGGTAGCCATGAGTCTATTACGTCGGATTTTCTGGCTAACAGTGTTGTATAATTGTCATGTGGTGTGCATTCACATCCCTGGTAAACAGAATGTAATAGCAGATGCCTTGTCTCGTCTGGTTGAAAGTAAAGAGAAAGTACCGGTTGGTTTATGTTGTAGGTGCAGACCGATTGTTACGCAGGCTGGATGAGAAGGCAGCTGAAGTAAGAGCTTATTGCTGGGCGAAGTCCACATGGAAGACGAAGTCATCTCAGTGGAGAAAATATATTGCTTTTTGTGCTTTATTGATTATACCGGTAATTCCAACTTCGGTGGAAAATATGTGTAGATTTGCGGTTTACTTGTCAGATACATTATGTTACGTTAGTATTGACAATTATGTATCAGGGGTGATAAGTCTGAACAAGTACTTTGGATATAATGTGTCTCACATTCGGTTAGATTTTGTGTTTTCCACTACCATGAAGGGCCTGAGGCGAGTGTTAGGCGACCCAGAGCCGAGAAGGTTAACTTTAACTTTAGAGAATCTACTACACATGTCTTTCTCAGTGGATTGGTTAAATGTAAATGAGCGCTCCATCTGGACATGTATTGTTATGGGGTTCAGATCCTTGCTGAGGAAGTGTAACCTAGTTCCAGATAATGTTAGATTAGAGGGGCATTATTTGAGAAGGAAATCGTTTAGGTTTTTCAGTTGGGGTGTTTTGCTGAGCATTTCGAGCTCGAAAACCATTCAGTTTGGGCAAAGGACCCATCAAGTACCGGTAACTTTTTCTCCTGGTTCTGCACTATGTGCTGCTAGTTTGTTGGAGAAACACTTTAATGACTGTCCAGCTGTATCGCCAGATTCACCTGCTTTCTTGTTAAGGCAGGGGGTTAAAACAGTTCCCTTAACTTATCCTGTGATGTTGAAATATTTAAAGCGTTTGTTAAAAGGTATAGGTTTAGATCAACCTGGTTCCGGGGCACATTCCCTCCGGAGGGCGGGAGCTGCCTTCTTACATCATTGTGGGGTGCCGCTGGAGGATATTCGTCAGGCTGGAGATTGGGTCAGCCTGACTGCTTTAATATATCTAGCAAAACCTTTGTCGTCACGGGTGGATTTAGACAAATTAGTGTCAGATGCTATTTGCACCAAGAGTACTTGTATATGATGATGTATGATGTATATATGTCAGGATGGTTATAGTTTTGATCCTGGGAGTTTGGCCGCACATTAACGTGGCCCAAGTCCATATCTATGTCTTGTCCTACGTTCATATATTATCATAGCCAGAATCTACCTCAGGATCGATGTGGTATAACAATGTTAGTTGTTGGACTTATCGATACCGGGAGAGCGCATGTGACGCGCCCCCTGGATGTATCACCTAGAACTGTGTTCATTACCTGGCTCACAGAGGCCACCTGGTGTTGGTCTGAGAGACTAGGTCTGTGTGCAAGTTGCCAGGGGTGATTGCCACTTAGCCTGCCGTAGGAGGAGGACGCTTTTGCTTAGCTCGTCAAACTTGTAATTTTTCTTTTTGACCGCTTAATATGTTATATGTTATATTATGAATGTAATAAATAGGCCGTACATTAACGTGGCCCAAGTCCATATCTATGTCTTGTCCTACGTTCATATATTATCATAGCCAGAATCTACCTCAGGATCGATAACAGAATTATATGAAAAATGTCACTTTTTTTGCAATTATCTGGTTGCCATAGTTACCATTTTAACCGGATCATAGCATAAATTGTTTTATTTGTGAGTCCTTGTTCATACAGTCATTTTGAGCTATTACACAACTATTTTGGTTAATGAACAAGGATTTCATAGCAGAATCATACGAAAAATGTCTCATTTTACAATTAGCTGGTTGCCATGGTTACCATATAAGTTGGAGCCTAGCAAAAAGGAGTATATTTGCTAGCCACCATCCATACAGTCATTTAGAGCTATTAAATGACTTTTTTGGTTAATAAACAAAGATTTTATGTAATCATTTTGAGCTATTACACAATTATTTTAGTCAATAAACAAGGATTTTATAGCAGAATTATATGAAAAATATGATATTTTTTACATTTATCTGGTTGCCATGGTTACCATATTAGCCAGATCATAATATGAATGGATTAACCTGTTAGCCCTTATCTATACGGTCATTTTGAGCCATTACACAACTATTTTGGTCAATAAACAAGGATTTTATAGCAGAATATTGAAAAATGTTCCAAATATGGCGGCCATCTTGGATTTCGGGGGGTTAAGATGAAAATTCACATTTGCACCCCATCTAGATTAAAAAAAAGTGGGTCAAAGTGAACTAGTAGCCAAATTTCAGAGTTTTGTCCAGCCGGTTTCCCTACATCCATTAACAGACCTAGTACTTATATTCTTACCAGACACATAGGGGAAGACAGTGGAGCCAGCTATGGAGAAATTACCATGGAAGACACCCTTACATGGAAACAGGATAAACAGTTAAATTGATGTTATCCATAAAGTTAAAGATTTGATAAACAAAATATGGTCCCCTCGTGAGACATCATGACACATATGGCTCAGTCTCATGAGTTTGTAACAATTGGAACGTCTTTGACCGGGTGTAGTCTTTGACCTGTGTAGTCTTTGACCGAGTGTAGTCTTTGACCAGGGAGTGATAAGATGGAATAAATGAGGCTTATATAGTAAGAAAATCGGTGAAATACTGCAAATATACAGCAGTCCAACATTATAGCACTGCAATGCACTATATGGATATATATCTAAAACTGGACATCGACATCCATGTAACAGAATCCTTCCAACAGAAATCTATATTTAGTAGAAGTAGAAATCCATGAATATCTATATGAAGGAGAACACCATGTTCATGCCTATGAATATGTCTGTGTGTATGTTCATTTAAAAATTCAAGATTGCAACCATTCATTGAATGCCACCATGCTTTCGATGTAATCTCAAATTGCAGTTGCAGTAATTTGATACTTATAAAAAAAAATCTATTCCATTTTTCTTTCATGAACAGTTGGCATCCCATAGATTCAAGATGACTATCACTCATTGAATGTCCCGATGCTTGAAATGCAATCTTGACTTGTAGTTGGATTAATTTGATACTATCAAAAAAACAAATCCTATTTGATTTTTCCTTCATTCAACCCATTCAAGATGGCTACCATTTACTAAATGCCACAATGCTTTCAGTGCAATGAAGAATTATAGTTGCATTAATTTGTATAATTCATATAAGAAAATTTCTATTTGATACCTTTTTCAAACACAGTTGGCACCCCATAGGTTTAGGATGGCCACCATTCATTGAATGCCACAATGCTTTAAATGCAATCTTGAAATGTAGTTGCATAAATTTTATACTGTTAAAAAAATCCAATTTAGTTGTTTTTTTCATGAAGAGTTGGCACCCCATAGGTTCAAGATGGCCACCAGTCATTGAATGCCATAATGCTTAAATGCAATCTTGAATTGCAGTTGCATTAATTTGATTCTTAAAAATAATGCTTTCTTTTCTTTCTTTCATGAACAGTTGGCACCCCATACATTCAAGGTGGCTACCAGTTATTGCATGCCACAATGCTTTAAGTGCAATCACAAATTGTAGTTGCATTAATCTAATACTAATAAAAAAAACTAATACCGTACAAAAAAAAACGCCACATATAAATTTGTTGATGACCGCTCCCCCAGAAGGGGGAGGGAGAACTCCAAATTAATTAAGAGGTGCCAACTAAAGCTCCATAAATAACTCATAAAATTTTCACCTGATGAGGTTCTCTATAACCGAAACTGCTTGTTAGAAGATCAAAATCTAATCTCTCCTACCAAAAGGACACAAAACCCACAAAAACCGATGCATAAACCATACATTATGCCCACCCCAAAGTGGACATATAAAATGGACCAGCCCCTTATAAAACACCAAGGGATCCATGGTTGAGCGCACATCCAATCAACCATGACTGCACTCAAGGGTTTTGAGGGACCCAAACCCCAGTCCAATACAAGGCACCCCATTGGTCAAGTTAAAGCACTGACCTATACAGAGGGAGGCCCAATGGGCCAATCAGGACTCGAGCAATGAAGTCCAACCTCTGTAAGGGGATCCAACCAATCACAGGAGAGACTAGAGAGCGGTGCCTAGCAACCAACCCCATTGCACTATGGGATAGCCTCACTTTGGGGCCAAGGCTTTGGCATATAATGAGCCGGATTCCAGATCTCAGGCATCTTCTACCCAGCAGTAGTGAAGTGAGTATCCAACGCAACGTCATACACCATAATAAAAAAACTAATTCTATTCTTTTTTTTAAATTCATGAACAGTTGGCACCCCATATATTTTAGATGACTACCATTCATTTAAGATGCTTAAAATGCAATCTCAAATTGTAGTTGCATCAATTTAATGCTAATAAAAAACAAATTCTTATCGATTTTTCTTTCATGAATAGTTGGCACCCCATAAGGTGGCTACTATTCATATTAATGCAAATACAATGCTTTAAGTGCTATTACGAATTGTAGTTGCATTAATCTGATACTAAAAAAAAAAAAAATTCTATTTGATTTTTCTTTCATGAACAGTTGGCACCCCATAAATTAAAAATGCACCCAGCACCCAGGTCAACAGCTATATACGGACACATGAACCTCCCCTGCCTGTTCTCCTTCAATGCAGAGTGAAGTGGGTTGGAGGGGGTGACCATCAACAGTGCATAAACACTTTGATTGGATGACAATGCAGTTTTTATATTACAACCCTAAATTTGTGCAACGAAAATCATCAAGAAATACTAAGTATTTTTTCCAAAGAATAGCTTTTCTAGAATGGCTCGATACTCAGAAATCCTACTGCGAATAAAAAAAAGTCAAATTCTGATTCTAAACACCTGAAAAGTAAGAAATGCTGGCGTTCACGGTTTATGTAGGAAATGTACTAAAAACACCAAAAATATGCAACAAAACCCTAATTTTCTCAAAAACTGTTCAGTAGGATTTTTTCTAACTGAGGTTCCAGTGTTTTCTACCCTCATATTACACATTGGCATAGAGAATATATTGGCACCTAGTCAGGATTTTGCCCTAGAAGCAATCTGTGAGGCAAAAAACAGCCAAAATGAGCCACTGGTCTGAAGTATAAAACTGGGCATCGATCACTATAGAGCTACAAAGAGAGAGAATCGATGTCCAGTAATAATATCTTGTAAAATTCTATATATTTATATACTGAGATTACTATGCACAGTGCAGCTGTTTAAACTCAAAGTTATATATATAGTGACGTCTTTGACCAGGCAAAGGGAAAAAATAATATTTTGCTTTACCATGCATAGTATGATCATTATAGAAATATAACAAAATTGACTTATGTTTGCTATATACATGTATCAATATATGGATGCACTATTTCCCCGCTTTTATTACTACGTAGGCCTCATTTCTGCCATTTTAATGCTGCCTGGTCAAAGACTACACCCGGTCAAAGACTACACCCTGTCAAAGACGTTCCAATTGTTACAAACTCATGAGATTGAGCCATATGTGAGTGCTGATGAGTCTGTTAGAACACATGTGTAAGAGCTGGTGAGACTGTGTTATGACACATGTGTGAGTGCTGGTGAGGCTGTGTTATGACACATGTGTGAGTGCTGGTGAGGCTGGGTTATGACACATACATGTGTGAGTGCTGGTGAGGCTGTGTTATGACACATACATGTGTGAGTGCTGGTGAGGCTGTGTTATGGCACATGTGTGAGTGCTGGTGAGGCTGTGTTATGACATGTGTGAGTGCTGGTAAGGCTGTGTTATGATATGCGTGAGTGCTGGAGAGTCATCACTCACAGGTGAGTCCTGGTCAGGCTGTGTTATCACATGTGTTAGTGCTTGTCTTATAACTCATTAAAACACCACAAAAGATGTCTGGTAACAGCCTCCAGGCAAGCAAAGGAGTATCTGATGTGTTTATGATGCTAGCTACCAGGCCGCGCTTTTATTGACAGTGTCTTGTTAGCCATAACAAAATCTTGATAAATATGTTTGAAATGCAGAAGACCGAGTTGCTCATAGCTACCTTCAGTAACAACCATTGTACTGCGGCATTGCCTTAGCTTCTCAGGGGACATGCCAAATGGACAATCCTTAGGGTGCCATTTATGGATGATTCCTGGGTCAGGAGCTCTAATAACAGTCAGTTTAGGATGTTGGGCAAAACGTCTGTATAAATCAACATCTTCATCTCCCCACTGATGGTCAGCGCTTTTCTGTCTCCACTCCTGGTAACCCCCGACCTTGAAGAAGTCTGCCCTGTGAGCACACAGCATTCCGTAGCCGGACCTCCTCCAGTAGCCCACCTGAGGGGACAGATTGAACTTATCATCCTCTTCCTCATTACTGACAGCTGTATTGCGAAAGAAACTCACAATGTCAGGGTTGTATCGGCTGAATACTATAGGGTAGTAAATACTCTGTCCTCGGTTGGTGTGGATCAGACAACGCTCAAGGAAATGGCGGTTGATGAGTAAATCCACATCACACATAAACATGAGATCATTACCATGCTGCCATTTCTCAACTCCCCGCTGGAGACCAAGTCCTCTGGAAAATTGTCCCCTTGGCATGTTGATTAGATTTATATTTCTGAAACCAAGCTTCTTTGCATTATTGATCAGCTTTACCATCTTCTGACTTCCTCTATCATCCGTAAAGTAGGAAATGGTCAGGTGAAGATTGAAATCAGTAGATGCTTTAAGTTGGACTAAATTCATGAGGAATGCCTGAAAAGTTTCCAGTCTACCCATTAAAGGCACTACCACATTGATGGGCTTTGCTATACTGTTTATATGCTCTACAGAATAGTATGGTGTCTGTTCAAAATGCCTCTGTACATGTATTTTGTATAAATAATGGTCTGTAATATCCTCTGGGGATGGATCCCTGAAAAACAATTGATACTCAAGACCAGTTTGAGGAACATATCGATGTATCCCAGTCTGAAAGTGCCCAACTGTGAGATTATCAGGTTCTGATTTACCCTTTAACACTTTGTGGAATATGCCTCCTTTTGGATTTGTATTATATTGCTTACAAATATATACCCCTATTGCATTAAACTCCTCTACGATTGCACCTCTCAACCCACCTGAGGGGAGAATAGTTTGACTATCCAGCATGTCAGTTGCTGCATACAGTCCGTGCTGGTCTATTGTTTGGTAGACTATACCATTTAGCAACTGCCTTTCCTTATCAGAACCCCCCTTTCTCCAGGGCTGCTGTATTTCCCCTGGCTGTCTGCTGAGATCCACAATCTGCTTCTTCAGACCAGATATCTGAGCGTTCAGTGTCTGCAGCTCGTGCTGCAGGATGGCCACCTCCCACTGTGCCTGCTGGTGGGACAGTGTGACTGCCGGTCGGCGTCTGGGTGCCTCATCCTCGTTGCCAGTGTCAGATGTGCTGAACAGGCTGGGTGCGGCCAGCTGGAATAGCACAATGGCAGCCAGGAACAGCAGCACCAGCAGCACCTCCGGTCGTCGCCGGCGCAGCACGCGGCTGTAGAACTGCTGCAAGCCACCCGCTCTGTTGGATAATAGAACAGGAGTAAGAAACAAGAGCACAGATGACAATGAGCATAAAGTAGATAAAAGGTTTTACATCACAAATAACTCATGGTCAGGGTGATTACATTGATTGATTGAAAGATTGAAGGTGCAAATAATTTCAGCAACAGTGATATCCCTGTGTTAGTGGGGACTTTCATCATGATGGGGGCATGAAGGAGTAGAATAACTTTATCGTGAGCCTTCCATAATATCAATGGGCATACCAGATTAGTAAAAAGCGACAAAACTTGAGGGGTCTCATGTCTTACTGCTGTGATCAGTCACAAAACAGTTTTGGCAGCCGCTTCCCATAGATGTGATCATTCATTTCATAGATTTGATCATCCAGATGCGGTTACTGCTGTATTGGGCAAGCAGCATATAATTATTGTAGCGTCCGCCGTAATTAGGAAGGAGACAGAACTCGTTAAGTACAGTTGAACCGGAGATACTTTATTGCCCTGGCTTTCCTTGGCCACACCAGCTAAGTCTTATCGGAGATCCTCTCTGCTTCAAGCGTCAAACCAGACTGACTGAACCCTCCGCCTCCCCTTGCTTATATAGCGTGATCACGTTTCTCCGACGCGGAGACGTTCCGTCCTGGGCGCCCGGCGAACTTCGCCGAGGCCCACGTTTCGAACGTCCCCGCGTCGGCGAGGGTTCCGCCGACTCCGCCGTTCTTTCAGCGGCGGTCCAACCTTCTCCTCCCTCGTCCGGCGTAGTAACTATTAACTTTATGGCTTTGTCTCACGACCTTGAGCCAATGTGTTTGTCTCTGACCGGGTGCCGTCTCTGACCAGGTGCCGTCTCTGACCAGGTGCCGTCTCTGACCAGGTGTCAGAAAAAAGGTGTT
Organism: Harmothoe impar; assembly: GCA_947462335.1. Classification (NCBI taxonomy): domain Eukaryota; kingdom Metazoa; phylum Annelida; class Polychaeta; order Phyllodocida; family Polynoidae; genus Harmothoe; species Harmothoe impar. Next base: position 33,539,081 of record OX381709.1, on the reverse strand, counting down.
TTAAAAAGAATTATGCTCATATATATAAGGATTTGTAAAAACGTTATGGCGGTTGTTATATAATTATGATTATAATTACAATTAGCCTCCTACTGTTGGTATTTTGACCATATCAACCCAAGCCGGTCAGAGACGGCACCTGGTCAGAGACGGCACCCGGTCAGAGACAAAAACATTGGCCCAAGGTCGTGAGACACAGCCTTATATACAACTCACGCCGGGCCTGTGAACCCGTAGCCCCCCCTCCGTCGCCGCTACAATATCTCCTACTGCAAGGCAAGACTACCACTATTTGTGGATCGCTACCTTGTTAACTTATTATATGTCTGGGGCATCAATGCACACTTGGACGTTAAGCATATCGATCAAATCAAAAATCAGGAACAGCGAGTTATTTGTCATTTCTGAGAGAAGAACTGTATTCCAGGTTAAAAACTACCCTCAAAGCATGTGTCATCACACTTTAGGCAAGCAGGTGTGTGTGCGGGAGCAGGTAGTCAACAATATAGGTAGCTTCTGCAACCGTTTCTGGAACCAGAAAATAAGGACAGTTTTCCCAAAAAGTACACAAGACATTTTCTTGTGTCATATTCCTGCGAATTTCTTGTTTATTGAAGAAGTGAAACTCAAGAAATACACATCATCAAGAAATTTTCTTGTGTCATATACTTGTGAATTTCTTGTTTTTTGAACAACTGAAACTCAAGAAATACACATCACCAGTCTACATGTCACTCTAGGAATGTTCACTATTCTCGAGAGACTCCATGTCTATCTTGTGTATACAGCTTTAGTCTGGGTGCCAGACCCTCCATATAACCCCAACATTGACTTCTTGGATATAGTTTTTTTTCTCTTCTGATTATTCATCTATAGCATCTTAGTGAACATACCCAGGTTGGTGTAGAGCTCTCACCCTTGAGTAATTTGAGATATTCAAGATGGCCGCCATAACTCATCTGAAAACTTGAAAAGTGTTTATCTCTGCTTCTAAACCACTTAGAGACACAAGTAAAAATGCAAAGAGTACATTCTTGAGGTCAAGGAACCCAATAGAACCATTACTAAAAGTGTATATGGCAGCCATTTTGAATCATTAATGAGTTTACACCCTAAAAAGTGCCTTGGAATGACTATATTTTGCTATATATTGGCTGGGATGTAAACCATTTAGTTTCTGTCATCAGGCCACACTTTAAAAAAAAGTCAGCCCAGTCGGGCTGGTGACTTTTTTTCCCATGGCCACCCGGCCGCATTGAAATCTTTTTCTTTTTTTTACTGCTGTGATAAAGCCATTAAATCTTCATTTATCCGGCACTCATCCATTTTAACTTAAACTGTGGTAATACCAGCTGTAATATGAGCTGATAATGGTCATTTACATTGCAATGTGGGGTTAGTGCAGGGAGAACCCTTATCTTCCTTATATATATTAGACCTGTTGGTCCCCACCCGGTTCTTTTTTGTTAAACTCTGACCTCTGGGGTCTTTTGATCTGATGGCACCATAGGAATGTCGCAGGGTGTAGTATGTCACCACCAGACATGGAGAAACAGTAAACCCTTTAATAACAAGAATACAGGCAGATTGTTTTAGATGTGTGGTCAAATAAAAAAAGATAGTAAAAAAATGTTTTCTGTTGGCATGATGCATGAATGTAGCCCTTCCTGGAGAGTAACTCGCCAGTGCTACATAGTTGAGTGTTGAGACAATGCCAAAGGATTAGCATGGTTAACCATTGGTACATCATGACAAATGTTGCTTTACGGGTGATTTGTGAGGTGTAACTCTATCCGTTGGCAGGCCAGCCATCCTCTGGACACCTAATCTTCCTCTGAATTTCTTGCATATCACACAGTTCTGCAGTACTTTATTGACCAAGGGAGGCCCTTGTGGTATCCAGTAGTCTTGAGAGGACATACTCTCGTCCTTAATGTTTGGAGATCCACTCATGAGTGTGTCCTACAATCAGCTCTGCAACATGGTGGTCCTTTGGTAATATCAAGGGGTGCTTGGCAGAGTCAGTAATAGGTGCACTTTGAAGTCTGCCCTGTACTCGGAGCATGCTATCCTCATCGCTGAACGGCTCCAATTTGTAGATAGTGCCTTTATGGGAGATTTGCTTACCTGATACCAGGCTGGTGAGCTCATCTGAATAGCACCTTCTTTGCACATGTCTGATAATGCCCTTCTCAGCATTTTGGAGCTCATCCACAGTTAGATCAGAAGTCAGTTTGGGCTTTCCCTTTCGGAGCCACACGCCAAAGCGAATCAGCCATGCAACTGCCTTCTTCAAACGAAACCAGCTTGAATATCGTTTGAACATTTGTTCTAAGCGGTCTTCTGGATCTGTGACTGCAATGCAAACCTTTGCTTCTTTCTTGACTTCTTGATCATCCAATAGTAGGTCAGGAGATCTTGGAGGAACAACTGGCCACTGGGACTCGTCTTCCCGCAAGAAGTCCGGCCCCTGTTTCCATCTTCTGCTGGATAGCATTTCACTTGCACTGAGGCCATGAGAAGCATCATCGGCTAGGTTTGACTTGGTGTCTACGTACCTCCATTGGGTCGGTGATGATCCATAATGGATGATTGCTACTCTGTTGGCAACAAAAGTCTGGAACCGCTTAGTGGTGTTCTTGATGTACTGCAAGACTATCATGCTGTCAGTCCAAAAGATGGATTTGATAACTTCCAGGCGTATCTCTCTGCGGAGCAGGCTATCCATCTTAACAGCCACCACAGCTGCTGAAAGTTCTAGTCTTGGAATAGTCATGTGTTTGACGGGAGCAAGTCATGATTTTCTGAACAAGAATGAACAGTGAACATTTCCTTGCTCATTCACCACACGTAGATAAGAAGTTGTGCCGTAGGCTTCTTCTGATGCATCAGAGAAATGGTGAAGTTGGATTTCCACACATTTACCAAAGTCTTGAGGTATGAGGCAACGCCTTATCGTAAACTCTTCAAGACTTGGGAGATCCTCTAGCCATCTTTTCCATTTCTTTATGTTGTCAGACTCCGGTTCATCATCCCATCCTTTCTCTCTCTTGCATTCATCTTGGAATATCTTCTTTGCTTGTAGTATGAATGGGCATACAAATCCCAATGGGTCATACGCTGAACTGACCACTCTGAGAAGCCCTCTTCTGGTGAAAGTCACTTCCTTTTGCTTGATCCTGATGCAAAACATGTCTTCCTGGGTATCCCATTGGACACCTAGTGCTCTTTCAATAGGAAGTGCTGCTGAATCAAGGTCTAGGTCTTTGACTTCCTTTGCTCTATCCTCAGCCGGAATAGATTCTATAACCTCTTTGCTGTTGGAGATCCATTTGGTCAGGCAAAAACCTCCCAGTTTCAGGAGTTGACAAAGTTCCTCCACCAGTTTCTCTTTGCCTGATCCACTGTTGACAGTGACTTGAGACAGTCAACTGCATAGAAGTTCTCCATCACGGTCTTGACAGTTTCTTCATCAAACTCAGTCTTGTGGTCCTCAGCAGTGCGTTTTAAAGCAAAGCTTGCACAACTAGGGCTCCATACGCCACCAAACAAGTGCACTGCCATCTTGTAAGTCTGTGGAGGAAGGTCAGGGTTACCATCTTTCCACCACAGGAACCTTAATGCATCTCTAGCAAAAGTTGTGGATCTCTACAAATATTGAATTAATCAATGTGTGCTTTCCCTGTTATACACAAGGGGGCACTCCGGTATATGGCCATCTGTGAGTCCATGTGTGATGTGCATGCAGAGGGGGGGGGGGAGGCCTGTAGTGGCCAAAGCCAATGATTGAGACAAAATTGTGACAGAAGTTGACTTGCTACTGTTTATTACCTTTTCCACATGAGAGCAGTTACAGGTGCATGAGTACTCTTACAGAGTTGATGAATGTCCTGCAATCACATAGAATAGCCACAGGAGATCTCTTGGGTAGATACTTATTTCCTATGGTTTGACACAGTAGCACACATAAAGTCCATACACTCCTTATAATGACTTAAAGTTTTGAAGTCTTTGTGTAATATATAACATCTTCCGTAATCTTATCTAAGTGTATATAATTCCTCTATTCCTTAACTCATATGCCTTTAATATTACACATCTCATCTACATTAACCCTTTAAGCATATATAATTTACCTATCCTAAGTTTATATAATTGTGATAATAGACATCTTATCTATGTTAATCCTATATAAACATATATAATTTACCTATACTTAACTTATATATCTTTAATTATACGCATCATATATACATTAATCCTATCTAAACATATATATAATTTACCTGTCCTTAACTTATATAATTGAAATAGTTCCCATCTCCTCTACCTTAATCCTATATAAACGTATATAATTAACCTATCTTTAACTTATATACTTGTAATTATACACATGATATCTACATTAATCCTATCTAAACATATATGATTTACCTATCCTTAACTTATACATAATTAATTATACGCGTATACATCAATCCCATCTAAACATATAAAATTTACCTATCCTCAACTTATATAATTGTAATAATACACATCTCATCCTTGTTTGTTATTTCTAGGCAAAAATAGGAGTCTAAATGTTTATAGTTTCAAGTGAATATGTAAAGTTATATAATCCGTCTGTCCTTATTATACATTTGTGGACGGCTCTATTTGGTAAATGTCAGTATTTGATCATGACGCATGGCTCAGTACAAGAAATCATCTTCAGGTTCATATTGTTCATCTGTAGTGATGATGCATTAAGCGCCCTCAATCTGGTTGGTGAGACATTGCTGCCGTTTCTACAGGAGAACCCTTCCTAGACCTCTCCAAATGTCAATGTGCATGATATGGCAGGGGTCTGTTGGCCATTATCGCGTGGGGATAGGGCCCGCTTGTTACTGACACAGCACTGGATTGTTGGTGTCTTCAGCTAGCTCGGACTGTCCATAATGTTTGACAGGCTGTGTGGTGGCCCCAGAGAAGTCTCTTGCACTGCTTGCTAAGGCACTCACAGTGCCCATGACTGACTGATTGTTGACCCTTCCTAGGCTAGATGTTGGCCTAGGCCGGATGCAGGTGTAGCCCAGACGCTTATGTAGCTGAGATGTTGATATAGCCCGGATGTTGGTGTAGCCTGGATGTAGATGTAGTCCGGATGTTGATGTAGCCCGGATGTTGCCCAACGTCCTTGACTCACACTCTCGCACCCTCCTCCATGGTACCGCACTGTTTCTTGCAGCTGACACGTGGTGGCCTCAGTGGGAATAGAAGGGGTATCAGGGAATATTGATTATTTTGACATTGACACGTAATATTTATACTATTCATTATTCATTTATACTATTATTATTAGCAGAGCATTATTTTTGAAATTTTGACTCTTAATGACAGATAGTGGGCTAACCATAACGTTTGCAATTGATCACTGAAAGGATCTTTTTTTTTTTTTTTCTTTTTTTTTTTTTAAATTCTTTTTTTTCTATTTTTTTGTTAAATTACCTTCCATCTTTTGTTTTTTATCTTCTAGCGTTACTGAATAACTTTCCGTCATAGACATAGAACTTCATTGTTATTCTAACAGCTATGCTATCAAGTATATGTGTATATCCCTGAAGTTATTACACAAACTTTCCTAATCCTAAACACTAACCTTAACTAACCAATGATATAGGCACTAAGATACAAATGTCCATACTCACCATTTGGTATCATTCAGACTTACAGTCATGTAGAGTCCAGCACTAAAGGTTCATCTGCCCAGGGCCATGAACTGCTCGATACAAAACCTTGTGATACCTGTGAGATGACTGCTGATCCTAGGACAATCTATAGTATACGGGAGCCAGAAATGGAGTTATGCTATCTGAAACTAATCTGAGGCAGCAAGACCAAAGTGCAAAGGTTTGCACTTCTGCCCTCGCATGGTGTCTCCCAGGCTGCTATCTGGGTGATCCACCATGCGAAACTATCCAAGAAAAACCGCAGATGAGCTAAGGTAACTTAATCAGAAGTAAATCACATTTCAAACCCATGCATTCCCAAAATGACCATTATGCTATCTGAACCTAATCTGAGGCAGCAAGACCAAAGTACAAAGGTTTGCGCTTCTGCCCTCGCATGGTGTCTCCCAGGTTGCTATCTGGGTGATCCACCATGCGAAACTACCTAAGAAAAACCTCAGATGAGCTAGGGTATGGTAGCAATCAAAGGGGCACCCCTCCCTGTGGCCAGCAATAATTAATATGTATCCAAACAGAGTGACAGGCAACTCAGCCTTCACTTTGCCTTGACAGTCTTCTGCAGCTAAAACCATTGGTACTTTACCTTACTGATGACTAGGGCCCTCAATTACACAACAACATGGCTTCTAAATTTTGACAATTATCTAGCTAATAGTAATCCAGAAAGTTGTAGTGGGCTGACTGCAGACCAGCCCACCATCTTAAGCACTATATCAATCCCAGCACTCTAATAGACAGTATCTTTCCCTTGTGTTAAGCTTTAATCAATGTGCAACCCAATAGTCGTGACCGTCCGTGCGTTCCTCCCATCAACTTGTCAGTTTGCAGCAGTTCAAATCATTGGTACTTTGTATTCAAGCCATCCTTGCAATACTGTGCTTCCTTGCCACATAATCACTGGGAAATGCACTGATGACTAGGAGCCCCTATACACAACAACATAGCTTTTCAAATTTGACAATTCCCAAGGTGACTTTGATCCGAAAGGTTGTAGTGGGTTGATCAGGCCACTAACATAAGCACCATGTCAGCCATGTTGTGCAAGAAGGGGTCCATCAGTGCCTACTATATACCAGTGCCTATGTCATTTTTGTACCAATGATGCATACACCTAGCTAGGGTTTTCTGTATCATTTCCTCAATCCTTCCATTTTGTATGCTCTTTTTCCATCCCATTTCTACCACTGCTTGCTGAAACTCTGCTTTGGTCTGCCACTAAGGGTGTGTCTACAGTTTATCCCCAAAAGATGTCTGCTCCTTTTTATATATAGTGTCATGTCAGCCATGGTGTGCAAAAGAGCCAATCAGTGCCTACCATTCCCAGTGTCCATTTCCTTTTTGTACCAATGATGCATACACCCAGCTGGGGTTTATGTACAAATCCTTCCTTTTCATAAGTATGCATTTACAATTCCTTTCTTTTAGCCACCTGCTACCAATTCCATTCTTATAGCTACCTGCTCTGTGCTGCCACTAAAATAAGTGAGGGGGGGGTATCGCAATGCTAGCTGCCTAGTCCCATTCTAGCTTTATACTTGATGACGGCTCCTGGCTATCAGCTCCCAATTGTGGTGGTCAAAACAGTCTGTTTCTACTTTTTCATACACCCATATCCTAATATGTTTACATTTTCTCCCAAAGGGTATCCCTTCCTGCTTGTATATACTTAAAAGGCCCCCTTTATAATAATGTTGAAAGGTATGCAATATGAAAACAAGTGTAGGCTCCTACCCCATACCCTCATTGGTCTGGGGCAATTGTGGCCCTTCTTTTAGTACTGTAAAACATGCCATATACCATCAATGAAAGTCACCCTATGTTTCTATTGTTGTGCCGTTTTGATCATCCCCTACCTTATCCTCAGTAAACGATGGTAACCTGGGACCATCCCATTTATCTTTCCTGAACCTGCAAAACCAAGAGTCATAAACAAACTTAGTTAAAATGATTTGCCCATCATCAAATCATTAAAGAGATTTACCAAAGTGTCAAACAAAATACTTATGCCGTGCAATCAGGGGACCAAATTTTAGTTTCCTTGATAGGCTGGGGCTGCGGCCATGTCCAACAGACGATAAGCCATATCCATCATGGCTTCTCGGGAGATGCTGCTGGCCTGATGGGATTCATATTGGCCTTGGCCATTAGACGCTTCCGGTGGATCTGGCCAGCTGAAGGGGTCATAATCATCATACTCGTCATCCCAATAGCCCCTGTTATCTTCTCCGTAGCCCTCATCGTCCCATCTCCTGGATGGTGGTAGCATTGGACACCCTGCTTTGTAATGGTCTCCCCCACACTCCCAGCACTGCACGCATGACGATGATGGCAGTACCTGTGCCTGCTGGGTCCATCCCATCTCGTCAGGGCCCATAGATGTGTGGGGAGATGCAAATGTACCGGGCTGCTGATGCACTGACTGAACGTGGATGGGCTGCGGGTGATGAGTTCTCAGCGAAATTGAGAACTGATATCTTATCGGTGATTTTACTTAAGCCATCGTCAATCTTATTGCTAATACCCTTGATGTGTGACTTCAATGCGTTTAGTCTCTCTGTGTTCTCTAAGCTCGTGCAGAAGCTTTGATATGCGGTCTGTGATGCAGCTGCGAGACCGGTGAGATCATTATATGCTTGCAGGTCGAGCTTATCTCTTACCGAGCCAAGGAGACCGTCCCTGTATATGCGGAGCGCGTCTGCCGGACGGGTCTTACCGACTTCGGAGCAAACCCTCAAGGTCCTCCCGCAGAACAGGGCGTCCTCATCCAGCTTCTGAGCAAGGTTGCGTATTAGGGCATGCACCTTTTCCGAGGTGGGTCCTGCTAAGTTTATAATGTTTGTCTTAGCGTTGGGCCAATTATTGATTTCCTCGACAAAGGCATATATGTTGGGAGTGAGGTGAGCGACCAACTGAGCCAACTTAGTGGCATCTAAATTGTTCGGGCCGTATACTTTCTCGATGTACTTCTCATAATTCCGTATCCATGGGATGACCTTAAGCCCTGCGTCAGCCGGTCTCCAGGATGGATTGATTTATACACTCGGCGTGCGGCGTCGATGTGCCTCATTCGCTGCTGTTGCTGTTGCACATCGTCCTGTTGGGCATTAGCCTCCATAATGACTGCCTGCCCTATTATCTCCTGGACCTAGTGTGATAGGTTAGCAAACTTGCCAGCTATGTGCCTTCTTTGTCTGTCCTGCACCACATGCTTAACAATGTAACGTGTGTGTTCTTTAAATGTAATGTCAGGGTTAAATTGTGAAACGGATGTTTGTATGACGGTTTAGCAGTTTGTCCAAGTTGTAATCTATATGGTGTAGGTGAAGATGCTGGGATAATAAGCACTATTTGAGTTGTACTGGCGGGTCACACCTCTCACAGCCTATTAAGGTGAGAGCACTAACTTAAGTCCTTGTAGTTATAAGGCAATTCCCTGTCATATGGTGCAGTGGTGACAGCATACCTGCAAGTCAGCTAGTCTTGTAATGACATGGGGGAGGGATGCAGCAGGGTATGCCTCAGTACCAGGAGGCATCTAGGCATCTGTATACAGTAGGGGTGTGCATGCCTATAATATTGTTTCCATCTATATCCAATGTGGGCAGTCAGAAATATGAAAGTCTATGTGGTAATGTATGAATTGCATATCCAACCTTTGTGGTGCTGAAGATGCTGGTGTTTGGTTCAGTTTGGCAGGGCAGAGGAGCACAAGACCTGAGGGGGTGGGGTGCTGGCAGCAGTGGTACATGAGTACTGAGGAGTGTTGCTGCTTGAAGTGGGCTCTGTGGTGTCTGGAGTGCAACTGGTGGTTGGATTGGTAGTGGTCCCCAAGCAAGCCTTGAGGTGGAGGCCATCTCCCAGTGGTGACAGCCCATTGTTGTCCCTTCCCAAGGGGCTTAGGGTTAACTACAGGGGATAATAATGACTGCCTGATAGCTAATAACCTAACTCCCTCCTGAGTTGCACAATCCCACAGATCACTTAGTCAGTGCAGTGTGCTCAGCCCCAGCTAATCCCCCAAAAGACAGGCCTAGCCTTGGCCCTGAGCCCAATCTGCTTTAAGTGGTAGTCCTGCATTGGTCTTATCTGGTGGTGTAGGTATTTAGTAGCAGGAGGGGGGGGCAATGTCTCATGTTGATCTCTATAATCGCTTGATCTGCATTCTCCATGTTGATCCCCAAAATACATGTTCATCCCCCAAAGTACAAGCTGATCCTGCATTATATATTTTGATCTCTCAAAGAACCTGTTCATCTCTAAAGTACCTGTTGATCTTGCTTATGCCTCTTTATCCCTCAAAATACCTGATGATCCCCCAAAGTACATGTTTATTCCTAAAGTACATGCTGATCCTGATAATGCCTTGTTATTCCTGAAAATACCTGCTGATCCTCCCAAATACATGTTCATCCTGAAAATACATGTTGATCCTGATAATGCCTTGTTATCCTTTAAAATACCTGCTGATCCCCCCAAAGTACATGTCCATCCCTAAAATGCATGTGGGTGTGTAATTACAGTCCATAATGGGGCTGCACCCATGTTCTTTATATCAAATTAAAGGCCAGAGCGTCCCGCTGTCAATGGTGGCAGTCCCGTTGTTGTATATCTAACGGTACGGGCGCAATCGAGTATTAAGTAACTCTTCTTTTAAAAAATAATATGCTTCTAAAACGGCACATAATAGAGCTGCAACCGTGATCTTTATAGCAAATTAAAGCCCAGAGCGTCCCGCTTTCAATGGTGGTAGTCTCACTGCTGTATCCATAACGGTGCGGGCGTAATCGAGTATAATGTGTTTTGTCTCTTCTTTTTTTTGAAATATGCTTGTAAAACGTCACATCATAGAGCTGCACCCCTGTTCTTTGTGGGCGTAATCGAGTATAACGTGATTTTGTCCTCATGCATTTTTCACAAAAGAAGTATTCAAAGTTGGGCTGTACTGTCATAAAATCTTACACCAATTGTGTATTAGTTCTCCACCAGTGTAATATATAATAGTCTATTTGTTGGGGTTTTGTCCATGTTTCCTGTAGTTGTCTCCAATGGTCCCCACCAGGTGTGGTGGTGATGAGTGTGGCCAGGAGTCATGGGTATAGTCTAGTTTAAGTCAGGTCAACATAACTCGTTTGCTGAGAAGTACTAGTTTTTATTACAAAGTTCATTTCCTGTATAGGAATAGTGGTGTGAGAAGTTATATGTGAAGACACTCAGCCAACAGTAAACAGTATATACCTTCAATTGTAGGTGTGGTTTCCTCCTGTGTTAGCCTCAATGTTGTGCCCCCTGGGTGTGTGAGTGGGGTGTGTGGTACTGCTGGAGGTCTGCCCTCTCCGGTGGTCTCCTGGGCTCTCTCTGGAGGAGGGGTGGTATTACATAAGTAACATAAGCTGGGACTCCATATAGACCTGGCTGTGTATGGGGGGGGGGGGGGGGTGGCTGGTCAGTGGTTGGACCGGTTTTCACCTCTGGCAGTGGGCCCTGGAGTAGGATAGAAGGTGAGGGGAGGGGGTTGAGGGGAGTGTCTACATTTGAGGCCAACACTAATTTCGATTTGAGGCCTAAAAGGGGTGTTAGATTTCTCTAACATTTGCAAGTCCTTTGGTGAATGTAAATGGAACTGTGTATAACTGCAACTTTAACTGTACAAAGAATATTGTCTCCTATAGTCCTCAGGTACAAAGTCCAGCTTCAGCAAGTTCAATATAGTCCAATGTATACAGGTGGGGTAATCCTGGAGCACTCTGACACAGGTCTGCTCCCCATGGTGGTCTTGTAGCTACTGATTTCACCCCCTCCACAGCACTCACCTGATTGCAACACATACACTACAAGGCCTACTCACCCAGAACAGGGGCACTCTGTCATATTTGTTGCCATGTGTGAACATGATCCCAAGGAAAGGGCTCCATTCTGGGGCCATTAGGGCAAGGGCTCATGGGGAAATTCCTGTCTAGTTTGAGCAACCTCTTGCATTAGGGGTACCACATTTGAGGTGATATATGTACATACATACAATGACTGTAGGAAATATGGAGAGTGCCCCCCCCCCATTGGGTTGGTTGTCACCCAATGTGATGTCACATTGGGTATTTGGTACTGTAGTTCATGTGGTTCTCACTGGGGACAGCACAATCACTGGTATTTTGTGCATGAGAGTCAATGACAGTGGTCTTAATTTAATCAAATAATAAAGAAAGAAATACAGCCCCCAGGAGTTGAGTTTTATATGAAACAATCAGTAAATATATCAAGGTACCCATTTATAATAGCGAAACAACCACTTGAAAACTTCGGGATGTGGTCTTCAAGGGCGGCATCATGCATTAAGCCCTTTGTCGTCATGATAGATGTCCAGTGCTACATGCATATCATGCTGACCATCAGCAAAAAAGTTTTGCCACCTGACCCCTGAGTAACAAGCCGCCAGAGGCAAAATGAAAAAAAAAACATGGAAAAACCCCTAATGTCAAATATTCCTATCCAAACTTGATACTGAGTGTAGGGGGAAGACAAGCCTGATAAAGGGTTAATCTCATGATAGTGTGTTACTTTGAGTAATATGACACCCCTCCTCACCCCCTCCAAAAAAAAACAAGTAGCACAGAAGTACCCTGCTGCATTTGTAAACAAATGTGGTGAGATTCTCTGTAGTACTTGCCATCAGATCAGGGATGGACTATAGTTATTATCGAAGTATGTGGACCACTTTCCTCAAATGTAATGGTTACTCTAATAGTTGAAATCGAGATTTAAAAGCCATCACAACAGGGATGAACTATATATATCAGCAAAGTATATGGTCCACTCTCCTCAAGTTATCAGTATTTGAAATCAAGAAAGTAATTTAAAATGCCATCACACCAGGGATGAACTATAGTTATCAGCAAAGTAGGCCTATATGGTTCACTCTCCTCAAGTTATCAGTACAAAGAAAGTGATTTAAAATGCCATCACACCATTCAGGAATGAAATATAGTTATCAGAAAAGTATATGGTCCACTCTCCTCAAATTAAAGGGTAACTCCTAATACTCCAAATTGAAAATCTGATTTAAATGCCATCACACCAGGGATGAACTATAGTTATTATCAAAGTATGTCCTCACCCATGCTACACCCCTATAGCCCCAGTCATGGACAACATGTCCTCCTCCATGCAGTAACCTGCTACACTCTTATAGCCCCAGTTCCAGGACAAATCTTACTTCAGCACCGGTCACCCAACAGTTAAGAAAAGTGCAAGTCACCCATGTCTCGCCAGCCCCTGTCTGTGAGTGTGTGTGTGGGGGGGGGGGGCACATGCCTGCAGGGTATCATATTACACTGACACATGGATGGCACGTGGATGGGCCGGAATAACGATGAATCGGTTTTGGTGAGACATCTATACTCTGATCTATAATCTGTCCAAAAGTACATGGCATATATTCAAGAGTAAATGTCTCACCATAAAAAATGATTAAAAAAGATTTTGCGGCCTACCCGGTGAGTTTTTTTTAGCCCACCCGCTCCACCGGAAACAGACTTTTTTTTAAAGTGTGGCCTCACATCAAATGCACACAACAATACATGTATCAAGCCCATATATGAGTGCTTATGACTTATATGTATTTCAGTTTTAGTTTTGGGAATGATGTAATCAGATATTCCACCTCCTTAAGCATAAACTATTGGCACTTTCCCTGCATCCATAAGGCACTTATATTGATTTTCTAGGTAAACAGAATAGATTGGTTGATATAAGGACTACGGACAATGACTGGGTTCCTAGTTATTCTTGCAAAGCATAATGAACTACTTTTGCCTGAATAGAATTTCTCCATGTTGCTATTTGTAAATGAGCTTGCGCTACATATTTGTGAAATTCTTTTGTTGTTGGAAGTGATTTCAGTTTTTGTTTTGGTATCCCTGCTGAACAATACCCAATAATTTTGATGCACATGCTATTTCTATCATTGAGTGACAAAAATACTAAAATGTATCGGGTGGATTGATGTAAATGATAGACCCCATTTCCCGTCTGGGTGTTTGGTCTATTGTTTTTACTGTAGGTTATATGGCATATTCTCCTCTCTCAGACTACCGGCTGACCTGGAACAGCCTGGGTGGAGTGACCTAGTTCACATAACCTCCTGAGAAGGTTATGTGTATAACCTTCTCAGGTCAAGTCTGACAGGAGGTTATGAGAACCGTTTCTCATTTTAAACCATGCTTGTATTGGGATTTGAAACCAGGAGCACAAACTCTCCAGCCTGCGGTCCTCTGTTCTACCAGGTAAGTCATTTGGGCAGACCTATGTAAAGGACATCACATGACCTACTGATTTGTTAACTAATGTTTTATCAATGAAGAAATCAAACCTAAGAATGGTCATATCCTTTTGGTGAATTGAAATCGAGATTTAAAAGCCATCACAAACTGCATCCTCTGACCCATAGGCTGAGCTGGTAACCACTGCACTACCAAGCCTTGTCTGTCAGGTGCATGAGAAGACATCTTATTTATGTTCCAAAAAGTAGGCCAGCACAGAGATTCCTGAAGGAATATTTTAAGTGAACTATTCCATCTTTGTTATTGGGGCATTGTAATATAACATTTTCTTGTACTACAGTGGAGAGAGGATGCAGTTAGTAAAACGTTTTGTTAAAAAAGGTAGCTCTCTGTCGGGACTGGAACCCACAATGTTCAGACTACAAGTTGGCGGTGTTACAAACTGAGCTAGTGAGCCAGCCAACAATCTGTACAACATAGCATGCCTATGAATGAAATCAGTGTTAAATGTAGACCATGGTTGTGCCTCTACATGGGTACCCTAATTTTTGACCGTGTCGCCGTGTCGATTTTTAGCAATAAAAGGCTGTGTCGCCGTGTCGATTTTTATGTAAAAGAACTTAGAGAAAGATATCTGCAGGTCGATTTTTATCATTTATTCTTCTGTGTCCGTCGATTTTTAAATACACCTGTGTACATACAAAATATATCAAGCCCCCCCCCCCGGCAAAGCATTCTCACACCTACTGCAGGTCAAACCTCCCCCTTACCCATGGTAGCATCTGTGGCGGTCACACCTGACACACACACTTCCACAATCTAGCCTAGGTGTTATGTTTTTAAAAGGGCCGTGTCGCCGTGTCGCCCGTGTCGAATTTTACCCATGTAGAGGCACATGGTTTGTTCAAACCCCACAATATCTCATGGAATGGAATTTCAACGAGAAGGACGTAAGGACATGCGTCATTTGTAAACAAATGTGGCTAGCCCTGTGTCAGGCATGGGCCATTAACCTATTAAACCCATAAATGCACATATATATTCTATTGCCTTCATCTTTATAACGTGTATGTACTTTATGAGGATTTTTCCTGACCATTGTTTTTTACCGATTGGGCAAATTTCTAAGTTTAAAAATTTCCCCAACTTTTGCCGGTTTGGCGTGGGAAAAAAAACCTAGATACCAAACTGAGTGTGGCCATATCATTGGCATGACTACAAAACACCATGGGCCAATCATATGGTTGGACCTACACCTATTCCAAATTTATGAAAAATAAATAGAGTAACTCTATTTATCCAAGAGTTTCCTAAGAAAACTCAAACTTTTATTAAAATATAAATAAATAAAATGGTGAAATAAAGTCAAACAGAAACCTGAAATGCTAGACCAGCTTTCTGGCAGCCAATGAAATCACTCAGATTGGATCACATGACCAGCACCAGGCACAGAGAGGGAATTTCAAACTTACCTCGGTCAGATTGGTATGTAGTGTTGGGAGGAACGAACGCCACGTCCACACCAAACGTGTATGTACTTTATCTTTAAATCACCCCTTATGTGCATATAACTATGAATAACCAATTACATCCCTATAGTCACTTGTCAGGTAGACAGGCCACCTGTACAACCGTTATCTGCATCAACTAACGTTAACTGCACTAATGCACATAACGGTAGACCAACCAAACGTTATCTGCATCAAACCAACGTTATCTGCATCAATTTATAAGTATCAAAAAGCCATTATCTGCATCAATGGAAGTCAACTTCTCCCTGATGCTTTTGTTTTCCAGAACTTGAAGAACTTTCCCTAAAATGGCCCATTTGGCTAGAATATTAAAAATCACAGAATGAGTTAATTTTTGGAAATAATCATTGTGCTGAGGAAAGGGGTAAAACATCTCAAAAATTCAAATTTCCTTGAAATGGCCAGTATGACAAGAAAAGTGTCAAAAATTGAGAAAAATGACTATAATCACCAAGAGTCGATTTATTTAAATTGGCCAATTTAGGGAAAAAAGGTCAAATATTGCGAAAAAGAGTCAATTTCTTTTTACAAAATGCCAATTTGCTGAGAAGATATTCAAAAATGGTGAAGTAGTCTAAATGGCCAGTTTGGCAAGAAAATGCCAAATAAACTGATAATGATTAATTATATTTTCTGGAAAGGGCAAATATGCCGGGGAAAGTGTAAAAAAGAAGTGAAATCTTTTAAGAAAATGGTCCATTGAAATGGTTATAATAGCATTAATGTTTCTATGAGGTTGTTACTGCAGATAACGTTTTCACATCAACCCATATCTGCATCAACAACCTTTAACTGCATCAATTTCACTCTTCATCAGAGTCATCCTTACACATGTGCTCTACCCTGCTCTCCTGACCTACCATTGACATACAGGTGTACCTTGGTCACTATATATATATGTGTATATATATATATATATATATATATATATATATATATATATATATATATATAAATATATATATATATACATGTACAAATATTTTTTTCATATAAGATCCGTGCATTTTACAAGTACAATATATGTGGCACATATTTTAAAGACCTGCACCTCAAAACGTCAACATTCTTCCCCAAATAGCTGCTACTGCAGATAACGTTGATTGATGCAGATAGCGGTTGGATGTGCCATACACTGGTACTGCAGATAACGTTAGTCACTACCAAAAACCGACTGCCTGCTTGATGCAGATAACGTTGGTTTGATGCAGATAACGTTTGGTTGGTCTGCCGTTATGTGCATTAGTGCAGTTAACGTTAGTTGATGCAGATAACGGTTGTACACCACCTCCTGACAGTAACCTGTTACACCCCTATAGCCCCCAGTCAGAGAGGCAGGGGGACATAGCCACCTCCTCACAGTAACCTGTTACACCCCTATAGCCCCCGGTCAGACAGACAGGGGACATGGCCACCTCCTCACAGTAACCAATTACACCCTATAGCCACTCATCAGGCAGACAGGGGGACATGCCCACCTCCTCACAATAACCTGTTACATCCCTATAGCACCCAGTTTAACAGACAGGAGGACATGGTCACCTCCTCACAGTAACCTGTTACACCCCTATAGCACCCAGTTTAACAGACAGGGGGACATGGCCACCTCCTCACAGTAACCTGTTACACCCCTATAGCACCCAGTCAGAGAGGCAGGGGGACATGGCCACCTCCTCATAGTAACCTGTTACACCCCTATAGCCCCCGGTCAGACAGACAGGGGACATGGCCACCTCCTCACAGTAACCAATTACACCCTATAGCCACTCATCAGGCAGACAGGGGGACATGCCCACCTCCTCACAATAACCTGTTACATCCCTATAGCACCCAGTTTAACAGACAGGGGGACATGGTCACCTCCTCACAGTAACCTGTTACACCCCTATAGCACCCAGTTTAACAGACAGGGGGACATGGCCACCTCCTCACAGTAACCTGTTACACCCCTATAGCACCCAGTTTAACAGACAGGGGGACATGGCCACCTCCTCACAGTAACCTGTTACACCCCTATAGCACCCAGTTTAACAGACAGGGGGACATGGCCACCTCCTCACAGTAACCTGTTACACCCCTATAGCACCCAGTTTAACAGACAGGGGGACATGGCCACCTCCTCACAGTAACCTGTTACACCCCTATAGCACCCAGTTTAACAGACAGGGCGACATGGACACCTCCTCACAGTAACCTGTTACACCCCAGGTGGGGACCTGTCAGGACTCCTTCAGAAAATGCTGACTCATGACTTAGAAAACCTGTAGTCACACCCCTTGACCATACCATTACACCCAAAGGGGTGGCCGCATGTGGCAAGGTGTGAAGTTACTTGCCACGTGTCAGAACAGGATGCCGCCATACTTCAAAGGGGATTTCCATGAAATCACAATGAAAGAGAAATGGCTAGGCCACAGGGGCTCAAACATATTTAAGACCTATTGAGCCCCGGCCTAGCCATAAAAATCATGTAAATATCTCATTTATAGATGGATATATAACATGTTCTAGCTCTACTATGCATGGAGGGTGGAGTATGAGTGAGAAAACCTCCTCGGACCTGTAGAATATGGTACATAACCTCTTTGGGTGCACCTCAGAGTTTATGAGGTTTTCCATCACATAACCTGTGCTATGTACCAGTAGTGTCTCATCCTGTGTGTCTGTTCACTGGCAGAAGTCCTGGGATCATTGTTTGATATATGTCCACAAATTTACATATCTTTATTGAGCTCAACTGGCACAAAGAGTTTCCCAGTTATAAAAATCTTGTGACTTTGAAAAGCATCTTTGTGTAAGCTAAGCTTTATTCAGATGTAAAACCCTCTGTGGTAGTACATATGTTGTGTACACCCTGCTTGTACCTCAAGGTTTGCCCTGACAGTTTGCACCTTTGTTTTAAAACGCTACTAATGAGCAACAGAAGGTAGGCATCAATGGTTATGAACATATTGGTGCAAAGACTTGTAATTCAGAACAACACAGTACCGATCTCAACGGTCATAGGAAGCGGATGCTTGCTAGCAAATACTCTCCCTGAATGGCAGTCCCCCAATGCCCACCTATATTCCCCCTTTCTACATTATCTTGTTTTCTCTTCATCGCCTCATTGTACATTACTTATCAACTTGTTAATATTCTGCCTTGGCTTTGCAATGAAATAGATCTACTTGTTATAAAATTCCTTATATTTCATTCTAATCAAAATTTCATGTTCAAAATATTTTCAAGATGTCATTTTAAACCATTTCCTCACTCCTCCTATGATATACCCTTCCATATACCCTGCCTCTCTCTATTGGTTGGTTAGTCGATATATGTAACTGAAGATCATCCAATAAACTACTATGAAGAAAAAAGAACTGACATTTGGTCATGGCACAACCAAAGCACACTGATCCAAGAACTTTGCATCCATCTCTCCTCCCATAGTTTGAGAGGATTCTCCATCTGCATCAAATATAGGTGATGGGATTGGTGCAGGTATCCAATGCATGGAGACAAGTTTACAGACCTAAGTTTCAGCATGTGCCAATCCCAAAATATGCACCATTGTGCCATGTACCGTAAAACCTCGCGTATAAGCCGCGGCTAGTACGCTGGTGCGGCTTATAGTGTCTGCCCAGAGTCGGGGTGCGGCTTATACGAGAGTTTTTGCTACTATAGTACAGTACTAAAGTCGCCATAGTGAGACCCCTTGTGCGGCTTATAGAATCGTCTCAAACTCGGGGTGGGGCTTATACGCGAGTTAGGCTTATACGCGAGGTTTTACGTTAGTTGCATATAAGTGATCTCTCAGGCTATGTCAGACCATATTCCATTGAACACACCTGGAATGTGGTGCATGAACTGTTCCATTCTTATGAAATGCTTGCACACCTCCTCTGGCAGTGCTATAAATCTATATTATTTATGTCATACTAATCATATATTGGACAATGGTGATATCTGACTCTAAAGAAGAGAACAAGCCTTTCACTCAGTACATGCAGATGAAGTTGCCTATCCAACTCTTTGTCAGCTCTCATCATAATCAACATAGGCTTGATTGTAAAATCAATCAACATTTTTATAATTCTCCTCTTTGTACTGACATCAACTAAAATTTCTTTAGACCTAAATTGTATTGTTTGAAACTGGTCTTAGGAGTTCTTCAATCAGCAAGCAAAGTGTTCCCTCTATTTTCTGGAAACGTTTTTCCATTTAGCATTGTCAACACACTTCCAAATAGGACATGCAATACCTGTGCTATGCCAGATTCAACTATTAAGACTCCAATACATTCATCTTCACTGCACATGCAAAAAGGGATAAGATATCATTGTTGTTGAGATTGAATATCATATACTCTGAATTGGTTGTAAAAGAAGCTTTTTTGAAACACTTTTCTTTTCTTTTCCTAGATGGATGTTATATATCAGGATAGATATGTGTGAGCATAAGTACCATATTCGACGTAATAAGCGCACATCCCCTAATAAGCGCACACCCCTCGTTTTTGACCGAATTTTATACTATAAATAACCAAAAACATCTCAATTTTTGACCCCAATTAAACTACTAAAAGGTGTCCATAATAATTTTTTAAGCGCACTGTGCGCTTATTACGTCGAATACGGTATGTTGAAATATTTCAATAAATAGGTGTGTTAAGTACTGATGTTATCATGGTTGCAACCAGCTGCAAGTCAGTCAATCAAATGCATATCTGTAAATCTCTATTGACCTTAATGCAAGGCTAATGTTCCTAGCTAGTTTTGTGTTATATCCATTATATTCTGGGCAGGATTTCATGCAAGACATCATGTAGGATTTCAAAATCAGTGAATTCAACTCTAGCATTTGAACAGCCTTTTTAAATGATGAAATTGGGTGAGAGCTGATTATATTAGTAGCACTTGCAATTGAGGCTGGATTTCATGGGCTTCTGTTAATCATGTACGCTAGTGTACAGTGTATGCTAATTTCATAATTATTTTCCTCAGAGAAATGTTGTGTGATATTGAGATGTTTATACTATCATTAGTTCTTATAACAACTAATCTACTTTGCTCACCTAGAAAAAATTAAAATACATAGCTTAACACATGTCCAGTTGCAGGAAAAAGGACGGTAGATTATGCTCAAGGGTGTGAAACATCTGATAACGACATCTGACAACTCATGCACACTTATACAACAGACTTGGTGCATATATGTTGTGTACATTTGATGTGATTAAACCATAAATAGCCAGAAACTAAATGGGTTACATCCCAGCCAAAGCATAGCTACAGTGGTCATTACGAGGTGCTTTCTAGAGTGTAAACTCATTAATAATTCAAAATGGCTTCTATGTACACTTTTAGTAATGGTTCTATTCGATTCCTTGACCCCAAAAAGGTACTCCTTGCATTTTCATTTGTGTCTCTATGTGGTTTAGAAGCAGAGATAGACACTTTTCAAGTTTTCAGATGAATTATGGTGGCCATCTTGAATATCTCAAATTGCTCAAGGGTTAAGACCTCTACACCCACCTGGGTATCAATACCTGGATCCCATAGACAAATAATCAGCAGAGAAAAAAACTATATCTCACGAAACAACGTCCCCCTTCCAAGCACCCAAACTACTTGTACTTCTCCTGCATGAGAAGATATTAACTTGTGTCATTCTTGAGTTTTGTTTGGAGGGCAAGTACATCTAACATGCACATCTATCTGGCCCGGTCACCGGACAGTCCCACCAAACCTAGACCTACCTGACAACTACACCCAGAAAAATATGAGCCTCAGCCTGGCTATGTCGCCAAAAGCATTCCGCTACAAGGGTCAGGCATTTTAGTGAGGGTCAGGCTTTGCTGGACTCCATGCATCCAGCATAGTCAGACCCTGGCAACAAGACCCGGTTTAGGGAGTGATCATTAGGGCGGGGTCAAAAATATTTTAACCTGTTTTGAGCCAAAAAGCATGCGCATTACTATGCCTCAAAGGGCCCGCGCGCGTGCCGATTTTCAACCCGTAAGGGGGCAGATAAATAAATTTCTACCCCTTGACCAGAGTGGTGTAAAAAATGTCACACGCTCCGCGCAAAAACCCACCACCCTCCCCCCCTGTTGTTGACTCAGGGTAACTGAGTAATATACATCGCCTGGACCAAGGATTAAGACGTTTTTGTTACATGGGAGAATGCATGTCATTCAGTGTGTATGGGACATAGACATGAGAGGACAAAAGGGATGGATAGGGCCTAAAAATAAAAAGGTTGTGTTCCGGTAACCCGACCGACCCTATCATTTTGGCCCGACCCTAATCTTTTTAGATTTTTTTCCCTAATGTAGGTTATCACAAAAATGGGATAGATGTACCTAATGGCCTTAGGCTATCCAAATTGTCATTATTTTAAAGATTAGAAGGGAGGACATTCTTTGTGAAACGAAAACTGAACTGATATGCCTTAATTGGACAGATATTGGTTCTACAATATCAAATAACCATTCCATGAATAAGATTTTCTCTTACAACTCATCTCATGATCATAAAAATAAATCTTAAAAAAAAAAAAAAAATTGACCGACCTACCCTAGTTTTTTTTGGCCATGTTACCGGAACACAGGTTATTTTTAAAATGTCTTTCCTTCCATGTTATATTGACCTGCGATCTTCAGGTACTGATTTCTCTCTTCTTGGTAAACTCTTAACTACTGTAAAATTGCTATCCTCTAATTGAACTCTGGATAGGACTTAATGTTAAAAGTCGAGTACACAAAGATAGAAATCATATTTCAGGCTAAAGTGGCTCCTATTTTTCTCTTTTCATTTAAAAATACATTATTTGAAATACCCTCTGGATAATGTAAAATACCATCAACCTTATTTAAATTAGCTTTTTTGTTCTCTCTCCACACGAGAGAGCACGAGAGTCCCACAGCGGCAGCATAAATGTGCAGAGCGAAATTGTACAGCGTAATCCAGCTTTAGGTTGCCATGTAAAGCATGGATCCTGTTCCTTAGAAACGGAATACAATTAATATATGTAGCTACTAAGTAGTATGAGTCGCTGGTACACACACATAGTGATTTGTAATAGCGACTCCACCCCTTAGCGACTTAAAGACCACATCCGGAGGTTTTGAATAATATGAGAAAACCAGAATATACCACTGGAGACATACTGTTTTGAATAATCCTTAAGTATATGTGACATAGATATGTGAATAAAGTGGTGTTTTTAGCAAAAATAGTAAATCCCTCCAAATACTGAATTGGTCAATGTGTGCTTTCCTCACTTTGCACAAGGGGGCACTGCTGTACATGGTCTGCTGTGAGAGGCCGTTGCTAAGTACATGTGTGAGAGAGAGTGTGTGTGTATGTGGGGGGGGGGGTGTAGTTGTACCCACATACCCCCCCCCCCCCCCCCCCACCTGCTTGCAACTGTTAATTACCCTATGGATTGCCCGTTGTTACACTCTGTATTGAAGTATGGTGAGTGATCAGGGCCAGTGCTCAGTGATTGGGTGGGGGAGGGAGGGACGGCCAGGTCTGAGGCATTATCACTGTGTGGATGTTGACGCTCTGTCCACAAGGACAGGGCATCACTCATGTTGAATGGTGAGTTAGATAGTGGCATGTTTTGGTTACTTTTGAGGGTCTTCTGAAGGTTGACCATAATAGGTTTACAGTATTGGGCGCCATGGCATCATACATGACATTGTACAGTCAGGTCTTGATAGTCTGTCCCTTGATAGTCTAACATACACAGGATCAGGCATGCTTTTGCTGGTACATCTCTAATACATTACTATAAAAATATGACTTGATAGTCCACCTGCTTTGATATCCTAGTGGTTGTATAATTTGTAATCTTATAACTAAATGTATGTATCATACACAAAAGAGAACCATGGTACGGGCATCACAAAAATGTGTTACGGGACATCACAACAACAATCAAGAAATGTGGTCAGGACATCACTCATTCTGTTTATGGTGCCCAATACTGTATGTCTAGGCCCCTGTCATTGTTTCCTCAATATCCACTGGGTCTGAATAGATATTGTAGCTATCTATTGTGAAGTGTACATTCTTAATAGCCCAGGAACACCCTCTAATCAGGAGAACTAGCCTCCATTCAACTGACCATCCACCATGTTTGATGTCCTGACCACGTGGTGGGAACATCACTGTTGTCACAGTGGAGTGGGAGGTAAGTGCTTCAGGCAGACTGACCACTGCAGGGGCCCAGGAGGGCCACTCCCTCAGTTTTGGCTAGCATGTGTGACCATGATTCCAAGGGAAAGGGTACTTTCTGGGGCCCTTTATAGATAGGGATTAGGAGGGGTTTCTCATCAAATTAGTGCTAGTTTGTTGATTTACCTCTTGTAATAAGAATACCAGGTTTGAAGTGATATTTGCACATGCATGTAGTCTCTATAGAAAATATATGGGGTGGCCTCCCCATTGGGTTGGTTGTCACCCAATATGAGATCACATTGGGTATTTGGGCTGTAGTTCATGTGCTTCTCACTGGGGACAGCACAATCACTGATATTTAGGGTATGAGGTCTCATGGATTGGCCCCCAACTAAACCAAGTAATAAATGAATAAATAAAGCTCTAAGGGAGTTGCCTTTAGATAGGAAGTCAGTTAACATACCTAGGTACCTGATTACAATAGCGAAATTGCCAATTGAAAACCTCCGGATGTGGTCTTCAAAGTTGGAGTAATATATAGGAGTTTAGCTTGATAATATCCAGTGAATAACTTTAGACAGCGACTCCACCCCTTAGCGACTTAAAGCTGGAGTATATATAGGGGTTTAGCTTGATAATATCCAGTGAATAACTTTAGACAGCGACTCCACCCCTTAGCGACTTAAAGCTGGAGTAATATATAGAGTAATTATATAAAATAGAAGCTAAAATCATCCGGGGGGGGGGGGAAGAAGGTAGGTGACGCAGGATTATTCATATTATGTAAAACAAAGAAGGTCTTATACATGCACATGGTATACGGTTAGAAAGAATAGGTCGCTAGTAGGTGAAAAAGGTTAGATCGCTAAGGCTTATTCTATATACCCCCTCCCCATGTAGTACCCAATAGAAGTATGAGGTTTATCCTGTATACCCCCCCCTTGTAGTACCCTCTTGAAGTATGAGGCTTATTCTGTATACCCCCCCTTGTAGTACCCTCTAGAAGTATGAGGCTTATTCTGTATCCCCCCCCCTTGTAGTACCCCCTAGAAGTATGAGGCTTATTCTGTACCCCCCCCCCCTTGTAGTACCCCCTAGAAGTATGAGGCTTATTCTGTATACCCCCCCCCCTTGTAGTACCCCCTAGAAGTATGAGGCGTATTCTGTATACCCCCCCCCTTGTAGTACCCCCTAGAAGTATGAGGCTTATTCTGTATCCCCCCTCCTTGTAGTACCCCCTAGAAGTATGAGGCTTATTCTGTATACCCCCCCCCTTGTAGTACCCCCTAGAAGTATGAGGCGTATTCTGTAGGCCTTTTATAATAGAATTAGCCTCATGTTTGGGTTGGAAGCCACTGGGGGGAGATTAATACAGGGTCAGGTTTGCTACCTTGTAAATAATTTCCTTTTCAGTTCATCCATATAACATTCCACTTTTTCCATTTACCCCTACTTTGCTTCAATTTCTAACCCGATTCAAGACTTCAATGATCAAGTAGCGACTTAAAGCCAATTGTACCACCCATATCTTCGCCATTTATGGTCCGACCGACTTGCTTTTGACAGGGTCAGAAGGCGGTACATGCCCGCAGCCTGCAACTGTCGCCCACACCCACCTGCTCACCCACACCCACCTGCTAGCCTGAAATACATGTATGACTTGAGGGTACTTTTTAACAAGGAATCCATTTCTGATGCCAGAATTGACCAACGAATGATTATAAGGCAGTACTTGATGTAAGTACATGATACGCTACAGATCCAGCTTACCCTGAGTCATCTGTGAGGTCACTCACACGCTCAATCTTTAAAAAATGGTCACTCCCAGAGTCATTTTTAGTGAGTCCAGCTTGTAATTGAAGGTACAGCATAGCCTGACGCTCACTAAAATGCCTCTGGGGCTATTTGGGTGAGTCCAGGAATGCCTGACCCTCGCGTTCAAGCCGCACCCCGACTTTGGGCCGCTCCTATAAGCCGCACTGGCTATCTGATTATGGTGAGTTTAGGGAGTGATCATTTTTTAACAACAGGGAGGGGGGTGATGGGTTGGGGGGTGAAAAAAATTTGGACCCCTTGACCGGGGGGAGGGGTAAAAAAAATTTAATCTGTTTTGAGCCAAAATTTCCATGCATTACTATGCCTCAAAGGGCCCACACGCGCGCCGATTTTCGACCCGTAAGGGGGGTTAAAAGATTTCGACCCCTTGACCGTGGGGGGGGGGGGGGTTAAACGATTGTATGTAGAAATACCATAAAATTATTGGATATTATTGCTAAAACACCCTTTATCAGGCAATTAATTAGGGCACTGAAATCAGTGGAAGCTTTTTCTTTTAAATAAAAAATCCCCAAAATTGGAATAAAAATGCTAGGGTCGGCCCTTTTTGGAGACTAGGGTTGGATGGCCTGAACCACTTCTTTTTAAATATGGCCTATGCACAAACCTTTCCTGTGTCCAGAGCATCAGGCTGTCCCTCAAAAATTAATTTCCAACCCTCAATAGTCGAGAATGATTACATAGAAATCAGGTTTTGAGAAAACCTTTTTCTTTTCTTTGTGCAAATTTTGTATGAAAAGCATAATAGAAATTGAAAAATGCTGGCATATTTGGTCTTAAATTAAAGTACCTAAAACTCCCAGTAATGCAGTGGGATAGAAATAACTTTATTTTCCCCACTTGCTTCTTAAAGGGGCATTCTCACCACTCGCACTTAACCACATAGTAGACTAGAACAGTACTATAATTGTGAGTGGGAAACGCTTGGTGATTGTGCCACTTTAAAAATATACAGCACATGCTTCCCCGAATGCAGATGGTCTGATCAATGGTGAATACCAGATATAACACTTGCGTACATCGTGTCACTTTATGAATAACTAGTGAGCATCTTATTCCACCTGTCCATACTATACCCAAAAAGGTCTACATTTTTGTTACCTAAAATTGGGAAAATCTCTAGTCCAATGCATTGCTGACAGTATAAGCCTTGAAGGGCCAGCCAACACAACCTAAATCGTAGAATTCTCTGGCAGGGTTGTTGAGTTTATATAACACTCCAGTTATATTTAGAATCCCCCAAACAGAATCCACCACATGTAGGTATATCCTATAGTACAGTAATTTGAGACTTTAACATTGAATATATTCAAAGAAAGCTGAAAACTTCAGGATTGGTTGGGTTTAGTACTAGTCTAAACATACTAAAAGTCCCCAGTTGTCCTGGGCTTGGCTTTTTTTTAAGGTGACATTCTTTGTTTTTTGTCGCTGGAGGCTCCGAAATGTACTTATTAAAGTCAAATTAAATAGCATAACTGCACAATAGTATATGATAAAATAGTGTGGCACATCATTGGAAAGTTGTATATGAATATTTTATTAAAGTGAATTATGGCAGAGTACTGTTATATTACATAATAAGTGTCAAACATGCCTTTTGTGACACATATTTCTCATTCAATCAGAAATCGCTCCTCGTGTAGTACTGACTACTATTTCTGTGTGACAGTCAGTTCATTTCATCCTCCTCTATAGGGATGGTTACATTAAGAGTTCTGCTACGTAACAGTGTGGCCAAACAAAGGTAACACATGCTCAGGTAACCTCATCATGATAGCCACACACCAGGGTGATACATTACACTCTTAATTGTCCCTGGATTATAGTGATACACAGCTTTCACTATACAATATAATCATATCAAGTATATGTGAGGATGTGTACCTCATGATACATGTATAGGTATTTTTATGTAATAGTTATAGGACGTGTACCAATCTGTACACGAAATACAGTGAAGGTGCCATTTTTCAACTTTCACCCGCAGTCTGTAGGCTTGAATTTGGTGGTAGGTTCGGAAAGAATGTTGCTTTGTCGTAACACTTGTTGTACTCTCGTTCCCAAATCCTTCCAAAGGAAGGCTCTGGTGACTGGCATATGACCTTGAACTTGGGATTCTGCTTGACTGCCATGCCATGGTCTTCTTGTAATTATTGTACCTATCATCAAAAAGAGATGGGGATTGCAGGGCAAGCTCATATTCCAGGAATTTCTGGAGCTCTAAACTTGAATTCAGGACACAAACAATCTGATGAAACAGTTGTTTTGGATTGACTAACACATTTTTATTGCACACGCTGATCCTGTTTTTCATTGAGGATAGAGGTTGGAGGCTGTCATCTTTGCCATTGCCATGGATCCTATATCTACTACTTAGTCACAGTTTACAGAACTATCAGCAACAAGTCCAGATCCAAGGACAATTAGCTGCTCAGTAGGTCTATTTGCAAAAGGAGAGTGTGGCTGATACCATGCAATAAATTGGACCAGGTCATGAACAACGGAGGTCTCTAGGTTGTTCCGAATTTCCAGATGTTTCACCACAGAGCTTCTCCATTGCATTACTTACAGAGTGGAATTGTTAAGACCTATTGGGCTAGTGTACTTTCTGTGACTCCCCTCCAGAGGATTTCAATGACCACATGAGGACCTGTTCTATTGTTATGTCAGACCATTTCCCACTCCATAGCCCCATGCACCAAACTGTTTCAAATGGCCATCCTTAATGTAATGAAATCACAGATTCGGTTAGTTGAAATTTATACTACCGTAAAACCTCGCATATAAGCCGCGGCTTGTACGCGAATCAGATCGCCAGGTGACTCACAACAAACTCACAAACAGCAAACATCAACTGGGAGATGCAAGTCAAGTAACCTTGGATTGGGCCATAGTTAGGCTCAACTCAGAAATACAGAGACTGAACAAGAACATTGGTATGGACACGACAGATGTGTGTTTCACTATGACAGCAAAAAAAAGAAGTGGACCTCCTACTACAAGAAACTAGACAGTACAGGTACCTACCCCTCGCCAAGACTGGCAGAAGTCATGAGTGAGAAAATGTGTACTGCTATGAGTAATAACAACAGTGTATAGACCCCATACTGGTTGTCAGGTGGGACTAGGTAAAGCCAAACTAAACTAAGAGTCAATAGTCACACTGGTTGTCAGGTGACTATGGTCAATCATCTATGTAACTATCAAGTACTTATAGATAATGTCTAGTAAGAAAGAGGAAAATATAGTTATTACATAATAACAGTAATTCTTCAAATCAATAGTCACACTGGTTGTCAGGTGACTATGGTAACCATGGTAACTAGTACCCAGTAATCAAAAACCAATAGAACACGCCTACACTGGTTGTCAGGTAGGTAAGTTCAATAAATCTTCTCTACAAGTACCTCGTATCTACATATACAAATATAGAAGTGTTGCTGGTCTCTATAAAGTCTGATGGTCCCCATTAAACCAGGCATGATATGCGAGTATCAGGTACATTGTATGTGTATATATATATGTGTTTGTAGATTTAGGATTGTAACCCCACCTCATAACAACCATAACTCCATATTGGCTGATCGATGGTTGAAAGCTGGGGAGTAGGGCTCAGTTGTATGAACAACATTTATATCATGATCTGGATCAGATCCTGATTTCTGATTTGAAGTTGATTTATTTTGTATTTTTTGGATTGATTCCTTGATTCTGATTGATGTCTGATCAATATTGCTTGATCTCATAATATTGCTTCATGATATTGCTTCCTGCTTAGGTTTAGTTTAGGATTAGTTTAGTACTAATATCAGGAACTAGTTCAGAGGTATGTAACCCAGGCTTTAGCATTAGTATTAGTTCTAGGAATTAGCGTAATTAGACCTACCGGTAGCAATAGATACCGGTAGCTTGGAAATACCATTAGCAATTAATCATAATTAATCCTAGATTAATCTGGGGCTAAACTCACAGCCCCCCTCTTTCTATAGCTCTATCTATAGCTATCTCTAATTTTATTTTTTACTATATATTAACACCAAGTCTATTGTCTTTGTGAATAGGAGAACCTCGACCCCCCCCCCTCCCCCAGCACACACACACACACTACTCCAGGACACTATTAGTCTATATGAAAAAAACGGTTGTAATTAACATACCGTATTCGACGTAATAAGCTCCCTCCCCCTAATAAGCGCCCCCTCCCCTTTTAGGGGCATTTTAAGACTAGAACAGAGGCTCACGTTTTCTCATTTTAGAGACAAATAAACTCTTAAGTACTTAAAACACCATAAAAATAATTTTATAAGCGCCCTGGGCGCTTATTACGTCGTATACGGTATATATTTCTAAGGTTCCATTCCTTGTACTCCATACACTTAGCATTGACTCCCTCCAGTGCAGCCACCTCACCAATGCGGCCATATTTGGATAGTCCCAAGGGTGTCTGGATTAGAGGGAGTTGACTGTATTATTCTCCTACCGTAAAACCTCGCGTATAAGCCGCGGCTAGTACGCGAATCAGATCAGCAGTGCGGCTTATAGGATCGGCCCAGGGTCGGGGTGCGGCTTATACGCGAGTTTTTGCCACTACGGTACAGTACTAAAATCGGCACATTCAGATGGCTAGTGCGGCTTATAGGATCGGCCTGAAGTCGGGGTGCGGCTTATACGCGAGTTAGGCTTGTACGCGAGGTTTTACGGTACTCCTTCTACAGGCTCTTGCCCATATACAGGCTCTTCTTAGTCAAATACAGTACCTATAATGTTGTTTAACATCCATGGTAATTTAGATAATGTCAACAATAATGAGTAGCTAGTGCTGTCCAGAATATTCCAGTGAGCCAGCCAAACTGGCCTTGCCCACTATTGTTTCACTTTTGTAGGCCCATCCATCACCAGTGGCCGTGTCCCTGTACCTGCTGACAGAAGAAAGTGCTTAGATGCTGAGATTCAGTGAAAGTGTTAAACTTTAATATGTTTGTATAGATTTATGTGTTTAGATTAGAAACACTTTTTACAGTGTATGTCTGAAGGCTGTTAGCACACTCAGTCTACTAGCCAGTCTCGGACCCCGACTGTATTTTTACAGTCTGGGAGAATGCTTATGTATTGGGTATAATGGATATCATCAATGTGGACATCATGGGTTCAAGTCCCACCTTGGCACAATGGGTAGTAATTTTGATATTTGTACAATGGCCCTCTATTACACTAATTCCCCTATCCAAATATTTAATATGTGTTATTACTATCCCAGCATTGGGGTATTTATGCTTCAAAAAGGCCAAATAGATAATGTATAAAAAAACGAACCTACGTTTTCCCAAGGTGGGATTCGAACCCATGAGGCCATACACACGCTCATTCATGGTCATGTGACCATGGCTAACCAATCAGTGGTTGAGCTATCTCATTAAGAAATGATCCAGGATCCTGGATCATTTTCTAAGTAGGTTACACTTATTAGATACAAATTTGTCCAGGCCCATTGCAGCCGTCAGGCTGTTATGGGCCTGGAGAGCTCGAGGCTGTCTACTAGCAGGCCTTTGGTAGGCATGGGTACTTGTTTACAGCCACATCTGAAGGGTCACTTGGATTAGTTACTTTTGCCTTCTGGTGTAAAACCTGTGAAGTAAAAATCGATCTGGAATTTGAGTAGCACAGTTTAGTTGCAGAGTTATGAACTACATGCTCAACTCCTAGAGGTCTAACCCTATAATGTGATATATGATATGGCAATATTTGTCAATTTGTAATCATTCATCAACATGCTAATTCCTTTTCTCAAAACCTGAAATCTATGATGCCCGCATTGATGACAAACCCTAGTACAGTCATATACTGAATGTGCCCATAACGAATTGCAAGATTCTATTTTAATTAATGGACTATTCCTAATTATTATTAATTGACTTTATGAGATATATCTGGCACTGTTCTGTTTTGGGAACATGTTCACATGATCATAAGTTGAACTCATTATGACTATTAAATGAAAGCTAACTTGATATGATCATTCTTTATGCCGTGTCATGGGAACCACACAGTTTGGTGTGCTTATAAATCCCATACTACCCCTCAAAAGCCAAGAGGTAGGTCAGGGTAATGTCATATACGTGATATATAGATTGACCCATAAACCATTATCGATACTTCGATGTACCCCCTTTAGATGGCATCCATATTAAAATGACGTCATACGCAGGGGAAGGGGGTCCAGCCTCCAATACATTGCTATAGAGAAAACATGACTAAAGGGGAGGGGGGATTCGAAATAATCATCCATGATCAAACTTAGGCATTTTTAGTTTGTTGGTACATAGATATTATGTAAAATTTAAAGCATGTTGCAATTTGTTTGTTACCTTCCCTGACTCACCTCGTAATCCAAAAAGAAATCTTTAAAAAAAGGAAAATCCGACCGGCCTATCATATTCTTTTTAGGCCATGTTACAACTGAGTGTTCTATTTGGCCTAATCACATGGGAAGTCCCAGTTAACAAGAAAACGTTATTTTACGTCAAAAATGTTATATAACGTAATAACATGTTGTATAACGTGTTTTTTTTGTTTACTGGGGTGCATTCTGTTCCGTGTTCTGTTCCTAGAGCGGAGGTCTGAGTGGTCGAGTGGGGGGTGGGGTCGATGTCAAGTAAAGGCCATGTTCCATTTAGATTTGAAGAGATTGCCATGTCTAGGGTTCGAGGCAAATATGTCTGATATATACTGTTTAGTGAGTTGTACATAGAGCTGCTATATCGGTAGGTATGTTTACCCGTACCACAACATATTACCATAAGCACTTACCCCCGAGTTGAATCCCCCATACTGGACACTGCATACCCTCTCTTATATATGGGGTGATAATGTACAATCCTGCTCCACCGGTGTGAATGGCTACATATGTGGTCAGAAGTCACCACAGGTAGGTCCTGTACATAGTGCAGTATACAATGCTTCAAGATATATAGGCCACTGACATGGAGCATGTAGGTCAGGTCGGCACACAAGCGGGCAGTCCAAATGTATGTTTAAGGCTTCTGACGTATATACACGTATGTGCATTTAGGGTGGAAAGAGACTTGTTTTACACAGGTCAGGGTCACCCAATGTACCGCGTCGCTATTCTTTCAATATAATTAATTAGACGGCATATACACAGCAGAATAATCTCCATAGATCTACTTCATCAGAAAGGAGACAAGACACTGTCTACTTCTGCCCTATACCATAGAGACTATAGCATATAGTATCCGATGGTAAATGACCTGAATATATTTGTAACAGGTCATGCAGAAATATCGCCTATATCCTGTGTTGCCCGGTGTTCCCTTTAGGTCGGGGGCTGCTGGGGGTCCTCATGCGACACCCCCCCTCCCCCCATAAATGATCGCCGTTATATTTCTTTTTGTTCCTTCGAGTCTCAAGATCAAGATAGTAAACATTGAATATCTTGGGATGAATTACCAGTTTGGGCTCAATCTCCATGGGCGGGGTCATATCACTTTTCGGCCTGTTTTTACCTCACAAAATATGGGAGGTATGTTCAGACTTTGGACTGTTATAACACCTTGTGTGTAAAGTATGCATGGGTCTGGCCGAACGGTGTCTTGAGAATCGCCACTCTGGCACACATCTGGCGCTATTGCGCCAGACTGCAGCTACATAGGGATCCCATAGTGGTAATAAAAAGGGTGTTGTTCTCTACTCACAGTCAGTCCCTCAAAATCATCGATCATGTTCCCCAAAAGGTACTCCACATGTCCAGCATACTTATACTGCTGTAAACATGTCAATATTAGTGTATGTCACACATTTTGATTTCAGCAGCAGGGAGAAGTGGTGGGGGAGTGTCCAAGAGGGGTAGAGTTGACATCAAACAAAGCCAGGATTATAGATCTATTTATGTATTTATAGGAATGCCTTGTGGATGGTGAACAGGTGGGAATACATTGAGGGACATGTGGCTGGAAGCATTAAACTGAAGAGTGAATACTTCCATCAAAATAGCTACTCTGCCAGATTGGCAGAGTGACTTGGTTAGCCCAAAGGCACATGGTTTCTACCCCTGTTACAGGAGTAAAAGTGTCGAACTACTCTGCCGCGGACGGTGTACGATGACGCACGGTCGCTATCAATCTCGAGCCCAGTGACACCAGCGAAGCCTAGTAAGGCTGGAATCGAGTTTGGGTCGCTATCTTGAATTAAAGCTATCAAGTTCTTCAAGTCAATCTACTATCTTGTGGACAATCTTCACTATTGAAACATGGTGATAAGCGCTGGGTTACGCTATAGACTTGTGAGTATTGGAAATGATGACCCAGTGTTATTCTGTCAAGTGATGTGAATTGAAACTGTGTCATTCGATCACAAAACAAACAAAAATCACAAAGTCAATACTGAACTTTCAGTCAGTGTAACAAATGACCCCTGTCTCTGTCAACTATGATTATTCAGTCCTGTCAACAAGAAGAACCCTGAACATTGAAGGCCTATGTGTAACAGACTGTCTAGGCCTACTGTGAGTACTGTGAATCTGCCCGGAGTCTAACCTGTCCTGGAAATTTGGGACCATACCATTAACAACCAATACCTTTTCTTATTTATACACATAGTTCCTTTGAATAAATAGGAATACAAATTTTGTCCAAACACTATAGTATTGATATTTCTTTGATATAATTTCAAGGTTGTTACTTACTTCTACCTATCAAAGCAGGATGTATTTGATGTATAAGAATATAAATGCATGGTATGGTCACCAAGATATGACTTGACAGGTATTTGACCTTAGGTCTGTATTATGAATCCACCATGCTAACCACTACTCCATGAGGGACAGGTGACATAAGGAATGCCCAGGTACAACTACAACCCACTCACAATACTCACACCCTGTTTGTACCCTAATCTCGGACATGAGATTTGGCTAAGCTGGTTGCTGGAGGTTAGAGGATATACACTGGTACCAATAAGCATGGCGCTCTACACAGGTCATCTTGCTAATGGCTGTGTCTCACAACCTTGAGCCAATGTTTTTGTCTCTGACCGGGTGCCGTCTCTGCCCAGGTGCCGTCTCTGACCAGGTGCCGTCTCTGACCTGGTGTCAGAAAAAGGTGTTTTTTAAATTTTAACCTATACTCCTATATATAAGGATTTGTAAAAACATTATGGCAGCTGTTATGTAATTATTATTAGCCTCCTGCTGTTGGTAGAACATAACTCAACTCCCAAAGGGACATCCGGTCAGAGATCTGGTCGGAGACGGTACCCAGTCAGAGACAAAAACATTGGCTCAAGGTCGTGAGACACAGCCTAATGCGGAATTGTCTCTGGGCAGCTTATCTGTGTTATCTTAGGGGTAGATAAGGGCCGAGCTTGGCGAGATAAGGGCCGCACAGGTGTGAATTAGCTCTCAGACAGGCTCCACTCAGTCATGGGTCACTGACTCCCCCTCGCTCTCCACACATAGTTATGTTTCCTGCTTGGAGAGTGAGACACTTTTAATTCTTATCTATTTCATATTTTAGATAAGAAATTAATAAATTTGATTTGGTAGATGCATAGAATGTGATATAAAAATTAGATGTATGCATAAACGATGAATTGGCCAAAGTAGACGTGTTACCTCTTCGGATTGTCCTACCATTTAGATATGCTGTGTACCACTGGATGGCAGCACTCCATAACATATTAGAGCCTAATATGCTGCAGCTAGTATGAGATGACCAGAGCAGCTTATGGCTTCATTTTTTTTTGATTACTTTATTTGCCTTTCACATGGTGATTTACAAGACAAAAATATGTATTGTTCACAAGTAAATATCAACAAACATTCAACTGACAGTTTTGATAGAATGCATATATACATGACACATCACAAGCTATGTCCATATTCATATCAGCACCCTTACTGCTAATAATAATTTGCATTGTGGAATTCATGCCTGAAAAAATAAAAATATTTACAACATCTATCTAGCATTCTTTCTAGACTAAGTGATCAGTGAGGTCAAGTTTTTAAATTTAATATCAGAGATACATTGATCATGCAGCCACTTAAGTAACTGACTATATGAATCAACAATATCCCAGATACCATACTCTACAGGAACCATTACAACAGACTTTAATTTCCTTCATCAAACACAGAACAAACAAGACCCTAGACATTGTTGTTGACTAACACATCAGCTCTTGCTCTAACCCGTCTCTGTCTGTTTATGAATTCTCTACTATTTATGTAAATTTTCCTCTTTCCCTTCATATATGTATCAAATTTAAGTTTTACATGCCTTTTAAACGCGATTTTACTGATTGTGAACTGAACATCCTTATCAATTGTATCCCGTAACTTCACTCCTCTGTAATAGGGCGATTTAATATAGAAATCTGATCTTGGCCTTTTGAGAGGAAAGTTAAAACTATTAGCCTGCCTTGTCTGACGTGGTAAATTAATTCTAACAGTTTTCTTAGATTTCCTAAACATTACTGAAGCCTAAAACTCTTTTCTTCTATACATTAAAAGAGGTATTTCACACCGTTTGTGGAGACCTATAACAGTTTCATCCCTCATTTTACATTTTAGGCATATTCTCAGAGCTTGATTTTGTATGACCTGAGTTTTATCTACAAGCTTCTTCTTTGCTAACGACTCTAATAAAAAACAACAGTAATCAGCAAATGGTAAAATTGTTTGCCTATAGACAGCTATAGCAGTGCTCTCATCCACCATGTATCTTAATTTTGCCAATTTAAATAACTTATTTGTCAGTTTACAATTTACATCCTTTACAAAGGTGGACAAGGTTAATTCTGAATCTATAGAAACCCCTAAATATTTATAGCATTGTACATCTTCTAACTTTTGATTACCAATCACCAAATTCAAGCTTGGAGCTAATGCAAGCTTCTGAGAAGAAGCAAACCACATACATTGAGTCTTCTTGACATTAATGGTCATACTATTTTGATCACACCATTTCGCTATTGATAGCAGATGCATTTGAACCGCTCTCTCAGCCAGTCGATAATTTTCATTATTATTATATAAAATTATATTATCTGCATACATTAACACTTTACAATTAGTCACACATTCAACAATGTCATTTATGAACATGATAAATAACAGAGGACCCAAGACAGAACCCTGTGGCACTCCAAAATTAATTAGATGCGGGGGCGAAATTACAGCATTAACTTTCGTTTGCTGCTCTCTATCTGATAAATAAGATTCCAACCAATTCAAAAACTTGAAATTCATACCAATATTAGACATTTTCTGCAATAATAAACCATGATGAATGCTATCAAATGCCTTACGCATATCAATGTAAGTGGACGCTGTGTAATGTCCAATGTCCCTATTTCTAAACAAATCATTTATATAGTTAAAAACAGCTTCCCCAGTAGTACAGTTTTTCCTATAACCATATTGGCAATCCTTAATTAAATTATTTCCCTCCAAGAAGGCACTTGAATAAGTATGAGCCAAAGATTCCTGAATTTTGCCTATAACGGGCAATATACTGGTTGGCCGAAGATTAGAAACTGATGAAGCCTTCCCCCCTTTTAGTCGAGGAGTTATTACTGCCTTAGACCATTGTTTTGGAAAATCACCGTGATCTAATCTCCTGTTTCTGCTTGAGTAAGGCAGTTTTCTCCTCTGCCAATTTAATCTGGCTGTGAATTGCTTCCTGTCTCTCCATGCTCGGTGACAATAGCGCCTCTAGAAATTTGTGACTGTCCGCCGCCTCACCGCCCAGTGGGCACAAAATTCAGGTCAATGTTGAATCAATGTTGAATCAACATTGATTCAACATTGACAACTGTTTATCAATGTTGATTCAATGTTCTGTGCCCACTGGGCGGTAGAGTCTGTGACGGTGACGTCTATATCCGCTTTTGTACTCCTAGGTGCTGCACATTGCAGACACTTGCGTTTGCGGCCATCATACTCAAAACCACACTCACAGACATACATATTTCACAATAAAAAACATAAAAAACAAATTATCTGCAGACATACATATTTCACAATAAAGCGGGTTACAAGGTGTCACGGTACTAAAATCTCTTGAATCATATTTCCAAGGGATATTCCCAACTTTTTTGAATCGGGCGAACATTATTCATGCTATTTATGACTATTTTTAGGGCCTCTGAAGTCGAAATTGTAAAAAGGCCTCGACAGCAATTTCTGTGCCAAGCAGCCCCAACCTCACTCCGGGCCCAAATTGTCTCTTTTGGAAGTGAATGTTTAATGAAACAAGTGATCTATGGTAAAATAAGTGGCATCAATACCCCTTCTATCCATATCAAGGCAAGAAATCCAGAGAAAAACAGCTTAATCCTTCATAAAACATCAAAAACGGGTCTAAAACCCACCCATTTGGCCTTATTAAGGTGTCACAGTACTAATTGGTACAGTGATGTTCTAATATTTTCCTCTTTTTCACTATCAAGTGGCTCCAAGTGTGGTTCAAAATTTGATGGCGTTCATAAATGACGCCTTAAACAAAAGCTGACGTCATTTCCGATCTTTTAAAAATATCCGTCAATATCGGAGTCAGATTAGATTTTACGCTAGTTGCCATGGAAAAAGCATAGTCTGAATATGATCAATTTTTCAAGTGCCCAACCGACCTGTGACCTTGACTTTGACCTCCAAGCGTGACCCCTTGGTTACCATGGATACCAAAAACTTTTTAAAACTTTTTTTAAACCAAGCATTGCCCATCTTCTGGTATGCCTATTATTACTCCCAGTCAAAAATAAGGTCTCCTAGCACTGATTATATCCACTAGAAGTCTGCTTTTAGTAGGGACTATTTGGCTGTCCTAGGTTTTCTGGGCGGATTAGTACCGTGACACCACAAGCGTCAGAGCATAATAGCCCAACCGCTGCTGGCGGTGACAGGAAAGCAACTAAACACAGTAACCAAGCATGTGGCTTCCCTAGCAACCACTAGTACATACAATACCCACCAGATGGTGGTGGTGTGAAAGTAAGGTGGTAATGAGATAGTTCCGTCACCTACACCCAGATACAACTCGGGTTGTTTCCAACCATTAACACAGACCATATTACATGTACTCCACTGTACCCACATGCCGATCCATCTTTAGTAGAGCACATCCAGTATGATTCATCATTTAGGCAGGACAATGAGCGCTCACCAATGACAATTTTCTGCTTACCCATGATCAAGATCTGCTCCGTAAATAAGCACTTGAATATAGCAGTCCAACATTATAGCACTCCAATGCACTATATAGATATATATCTAAAACTGGACATCGTCATCCATGTAACAGAATCCTTCTAACAGAAAGCTATATTTAGTAGAAGTAGAAATCCATGAATATCTATATGAAGGAGAACACCATGTTCATGCCTATGAATATGTCTGTGTGTATGTTCATTTCAAAATTCAAGATTGCAACCATTCATTGAATGCCACCATGCTTTCAATGTAATCTCGAATTGCAGTTGTAGTAATTTGATACTAACAAGAATTGCGGTTGTTGCCGCTTAAAAAATGCCTCAGGCATTTTTATACGCGGCAACAACCGCAATTCTTTGCATTTGAAGAAACATAATGTCTACATGGTTGGTATGTTTGAAGAGAACCCATTCAAGACACCAAAAAAGCAGGGCGGGAAGGGGTTATCAGGGGGAAGGATGATATTACTTCAAATATGGCATTTCCTATGAATTCCTTGGGTCCATGTTAGGGGGTAAGGAAATGTGTGTTGCTAGGCAGATAAACAATTACAATAGATGTTGCTAGGCAACCAGCTGGATTAGCAACAAACTGATAGAACCATTGAATTCCTTGGGTCCATATAAGGGGGTAGGTTTGATTATAATCAACCTTAGGACCATGGAAATGTGCGTTGCTAGGCAGATAAACAATTAGAATAGCCGTTGCTAGGCAACCAGCTGTATTAGCAAAAAAACTAAAGAACCATTGAATTCCTTGGGTCCATATTAGGGCGGGTAGGTATGATTATAATCAACTGCAGGACCATGGAAATGTGTGTTGCTAGGCAGATAAACAATTAGAATAGCCGTTGCTAGGTAACCAGCTGTTTTAGCAACAAATGGATAGAACCATTGAATTCCTTGGGTCCATATTAGGGGGGGGGGGGGGGG
This sequence comes from Harmothoe impar, assembly GCA_947462335.1. Taxonomy (NCBI): domain Eukaryota; kingdom Metazoa; phylum Annelida; class Polychaeta; order Phyllodocida; family Polynoidae; genus Harmothoe; species Harmothoe impar. The sequence goes on along the minus strand of OX381709.1, from coordinate 33,499,380 downwards.
GGTTAGGTATGATTATAATCAACCTCAGGACCATGGAAATGTGTGTTGCAAGGCAGTTAAACAATAAGAATAGCCGTTGCTAGGTAACCAGCTGTATTAGAAACAAACCAATAGAACCATTGAATTTCTTGGGTCCATATTAGGGGGGTAGGTATGATTATAATCAACCTTAGGACCATGGAAATGTGTGTTGCTAGGCAGATAAACAATTAGAATAGCTGTTGCTAGGCAACCAGCTGTATTAGCAACAAACCTATAGAACCATTGAATTCCTTGGGTCCATATAATGGGGGGTAGGTATGATTATAATCAACCTTAGGACCATGGAAATGTGTGTTGCTAGGCATATAAACAATTAGAATAGCCGTTGCTAGGCAACCAGCTGTATTAGCAACAAACCGAAAGAACCATTGAATTCCTTGGGTCCACATTAGGGGGGAAGGGTATGATTATAATCAACCTCAGGAACTATCAAAGGTTGATTTATATTATTGTTATCACATAGCATAAATTTGTGTTGTGACACCTTAATCCAAGATGGCAGCACAATCCAAGATGGCGGCGCCCGTTCTGACTTCTGGCAAAGTGCAAACATCATATACCTCGTTCTGGTGGTGCCTGGCGGCACCACCAGGTGGCTACGCCACCACTTCGGCATAAATAAAAAAATTCCTATTCTATTTTTCTTTCATGAACAGTTGGCATCCCATAGATTCAGGATGGCTATCACTCATTAAATGTCCCGATGCTTGAAATGCAATCTTGACTTGTAGTTGCATTAATTTATCAAAAAAACAAATCTTATTTGATTTTTCCTTCATGCAACCCATTCAAGATGGCTACCATTTACTAAATGCCACAATGCTTTCAGTGCAATGAAGAATTGTAGTTGCATTAATTTGATAACTATATAAGAAAATTTCTATTTGATACCTTTTTCAAACACAGTTGGCACCCCATAGGTTTAGGATGGCCACCATTCATTGAATGCCACAATGCTTTAAATGCAATCTTGAAATGTAGTTGCATTAATTTTATACTGTTAAAATAATCCAATTTAGTTGTTTTATTCATGAAGAGTTGGCACCCCATAGGTTTAGGATGGCCACCAGTCATTGAATGCCATAATGCTTAAATGCAATCTTGAATTGCAGTTGCATTAATTTGATTCTTGAAAAAAATACTTATTTTTTTCTTTAATGAACAGTTGGCACCCCATACATTCAAGGTGGCTACCAGTCATTGCATGCCACAATGCTTTAACTGCAATCATGAATTGTAGTTGCATTAATCTGATACTGATAAAAAAACTAATTCTATTCTATTTTTTAAATTCATGAAAAGTTGGCACCCCATATATTTAAGATGGCTACCATTCATTGAATGCCCCGATGCTTGAAATGCAATCTCGAATTGTAGTTGCATCAATTTAATGCTAATAAAAAACAAATTCTTATCGATTTTTCTTTCATGAATAGTTGGCACCCCATAAGGTGACTTCCATTCATATTAATGCAAACACAAATTGTAGTTGCATTAATCTGATACTAAAAAAAAGAAAATATTCTATTTGATTTTTCTTTCATGAATAGTTGGCACCCCATAAATTAAAAATGCACCCAGCACCCGGGTCAACAGCTATATACGGACACGTATACCTGCCCTGCCTGTTCTCCTTCAATGCAGAGTGAAGAGGGTGGGAGGGGGTGACCATCAACAGTGCATAAACACTTTGATTGGATGACAAGGCAGTTTTTATATTACAACCCTAAATTTGTGCAACGAAAATCATCAAGAAATACTAAGTATTTTTTCCAAAGAATAGCTTTTCTAGAATGGCTTGATATTCAGAAATCCTACTGCGAATAAGAAAAAGTCAAATTCTGATTCTAAACACCTGAAAAGTGAGAAATGCTGGCGTTCACAGTTTATGTAGGAAATGTACTAAAAACACCAAAAATATGCAACAAAACCCTAGTTTTCTCAAAAACTGTTCAGTAGGATTTTTTTAAACTGAGGTTCCAGTGTTTTCTACCCTCATGTTACACATTGGCATAGAGAATATATTGGCACCTAGTCAGGATTTTGCCCTAGAAGCAATCTGTGAGGCAAAAAACAACCAAAATGAGCCACTGGTCTGAAGTATAAAACTGGGCATCGATCACTATAGAGCTACAAAGAGAGAGAATCGATGTCCAGTAATAACAGGTTATAATGTTGTGCTATAGAGTGATTCCAAGTCCCATATGGTATTTCTCATGTAATCTGTGATCTTGAGGACAAAATCTTCATTCGGATGACAACCGTCGTACATCCTATCATAGCAGTCTTTCCCATGAGATCTGTGGACAAGATCATCAATCCTCAACTTGATCAAGAGCTCCTTCTTGTTCTCTGTGTGTATCAGAGAGTTTAGTGAGCGCATACCCTCATCTAGATGTGTCTGATTTACATCTCTCACATATGGAGTTCCTACCGGTAGGTTTTTTATGTTGAATTTACCTATGTCCATACCGTATAGGCCCGCCACAAGAATCAATATTGTAGGCTGGTAGGGACGAACTTCTCTTCTAAATTTCTGATGTTGATCAAGAACATATGCGGCAGTGACCTCTGTAGGATCCGGAAATGAGATTGGATGAGGGTAGACTGATCCTCTGCTGGTTAGGTCACATAGGCCTGTCATGACTATCACATAATCAAAATGCTCTCTGATTAACCTAAATTGGCCTCATCTGTACATAGGCCCATTGAGTAGTTTATCACACAATGTGCTGTTACTTTTTGTGATAGAGTCGGATTGATGTTCTTGATCCTAGAATCACCTATAATGTAGATTGAGCATTCATTGACTCTTCTGCCTCCTATTATTCTTTGAAAGAATTTTCTACTTAAGCCTGGATAAAATAGATCATTCACATAGGCTAAATCCATTCTGTCTGCCATGCTGATACTTAATGTTACAATGAAGTTGATTAAACAATACTTATTAAAGCTGAAAACTAGGATTACTGAGAAGTAGTCTAGTTGACTTTAGACCAGCTGCTTATAATAATCTATATGGTGTCTGCCAGTCTCGGACTCCCATACCAACACTGCTCCGTTCCCTCTGCTGTGTATGGTCTGGGAGCAGACATTCATCTCACTTGTTACCCATTTGCGCCAGCTTGGTGGCGCAAATGGATGTGTATTGGTCAATACACATCCAAGTACAGAGAGATGCTAATCAATATCAAAGGGGCCATGAAAGTACCTGGGGCTAACAAATATAATTGACAGAGGTAGTTGAAAGATGTGTATTGGGATAGGATGATGGCCTGCTCCCAGGCTATCCAACTGGTAGGATAGTCCCTGGCCGAGGCTGGGTGTCTGCTTGTCTGGGAGGGGGGGGTTCTGTAAAGTTACACCTGCACCTCCCTCCACCCTGACCCCCCCCCCCCCAGAAACCACTACCACCCTGACCCCCATATCTATATGAATATCCATTATCCAGAGGACCGGCCGTTTTGGAAAACCGGCCGTTTTTATCCAAAACGGGGGTGGTCTATATATCGAGACTCCACTGTATACTTTTTGGGGGGAAAAGCATCACCCGCACCAAGACATTGACAATGTTGTATGACCCACACTGTAGGTTTGGTTCCTGTGGTTTATTTGCTAAAAATTATGAAAGATTAAATTCAGAGCCCCCGTTTCTTTACCAAGACAGTATCTTTTCCTCGTGGTTGCTGGGAAATATTGGCACCAATATTGCAAAAATTATAACATGGCTTTAAAGGACATTACATTTAACGTCTGCTTGTTAAAAAGCTGGTTGTAAACGGCCATTTTTCACACTGCTAGATGGGGGCAGAAAACTAATCAGGGTGCTGTTTCTCCACAAAATTGCGGAGCTCCGCAAATATATACGGATGTCCGTATTTGTATGCTTAAGTACCAAAAGACAATTTCCGTATATATTTCCAGACCTCTGTAAATACATGGAGAGGGTGTTTACAGACCCCGCAATTTTGCGGACCTCTGCATATTTGTGGAGAAACAGGACCCAGGGACATACAAATTGGGGCCAAAAAGTGGCTAAAAATGAGTTACGCAATATTTTGAATGGCCGCTATACGCCTCCGCTAACTCCTGCAGTAGGGTCAGTATTATCCCTCATTCATATGTTTCTTGACTATGAACTAGTGAAGTTGGAAGAATTGGAAGCTTTTAAACAATATTTGATTTATTATCAAGGTGTTATGGTTAGGTTTTACAATAATATGTAAATACAAATTGCATATACAAATCGAACTCATGTACAAAACGTATCCCTTGTGGCGTAGTTTCTTTCTCATTTATACACGAAATACATCATTTTCAGTTGGCAAGACCTCTACCCAAATTTACAGTACAATGTAATTGCTAATGTCCTAATTACACGTATGTACATTATATATCTATGGATTTGTGCGACATCTGGATGGTTTCAATCATATTCATATATTTCATTGCATTTATCTTTTACACGAACAGACAATCAGGTTTTTAAAATTTCCATAAGAACTACAAAATATTAATACAAATGTATACATACATACTTATTTTTAAAGGCACTCACTTCTTTTAGATCTTTTCCTGTTGGTATTATATCATAATCATATGTTAGATAGCGATTTATTTCGCAAAGATGACCCCTGGTACATGTGTTTGAAGTGTCACCCAGCTAACAAAACCTAACGTTTTATATTATTTGGCCGAAATAATTAGAATTGTATAAAAAAGGGTCTCCTCCAAACGTTTGCAGACGGTTTTGTTAGCTTGGCAGCTCCTTGGCCGACCCATTCGATTCTGATGGCTAAGTTCACCCTAAAGACCTTCCAAGCAAATCATTTGACTGACCTCAAATTACTATTTTTGGCAACATTGAAGAAATGTACATATTTTCTGAGCATTTTTAGCATCTTGTACATACATTCGAAGAAAAACTCATGATACAATTTAGCCCTATATATTTTAGGCTTTGGACCGCCGAGACCCGTAATAGTATAAATAGCAACCATAGATGGTTCACGTTACAGTACTGAAGGAACCATGAGTGTTAAATATGAACCATAATTTAAATGCATAGATCTCATCCCGCAAAAAGAGCTACAAAGCCGTGAGTGTACAACACAAAAGCACCGTTTATGATTTTCATTTTCATGTTCATGAAGTGGCAGTTTCATTGGTTGGTCTCCTTCCCTCTGATTGAAATGCTTTGATTAGAAATTCATTTTGATTATAGCATTACCATCATTGGAAGTTATACATCAATACAAAATGCACATTGGAAGAATACAATTACAAAGAAAATGTATAAACAACACATTCGATATATCTTTAGAACTGTGATAGTTGGGTGTGTTTAAACAAATAACAACAATAATGATAATAATGACAAAGTACAACATGAGGTAGCTTAAATTAGGTATCGTCCCTCTCGTGTTCTCTCTAGGGCCCGTATGGTCACTGGATGCCTACTTTTAGAGTATCTGTAACATTGTATATGATAGTACAGTAGTCTAAGATGAACGCTTAACATACGCATTTCACTTCGTAACAACACGTAATAATAATTGGAATGCGCTATAACGACTTGGAATGATGTAAGACATTATCGAAATATAGGTAGGCCTACTTCTTCAAATGAGCTTTTAAAATATTGATAAATTCATCATAAATGTGTCTCCTTCCTGTATTTGACTACTATACGTCCACCTCTGGAGCTTGCCGTATCTTGATGATGTTCATCAACGCATGCTGCACCTCCGAATCCATGTGTCCCTGAAACATCAACCATATTGTTAATGAAGAGAACCGTGTATTGGGGAAAGTAGCACGACTGGTCCCCAGTGCGGCTGTCCTCGAGGGCAGACCTTTTTACATTTCAGGCAAAATATCGTCGTCAAGACGGGCTGGACGCTTGTGGTGGTGTTAGCAACAAGAACTTCCTCAGTCACACACTATTACCAAAGAGCAACGAATACCAGTTTTCCTTGCTCTTTGCAATCACAACAAAGCGAACCGAAATGTTTTTCTTTGTTGTACACTGATAATCTAAATGCTCCAGGCCCTATAGTCTCTAGTGCCTATCCCATGTTAGTCATAGGGATACTGGTCAAAATGACTGATATTCAAAAATGACTAGGGTTGATTCACCACTTTCAACCGGTCTGATCCATGTGTTTTTTTGAGCTACCTTTAAGGTCTAATTGTTCCTAGAGTATTTTGTGCATAGCCTTCAGAATTGAACCAAATGTTAGGTATTGCTCGGGAGAATAACATTCATGATACCAGTTTATAGTGTTTAATTCCATGATTTGTCATAGTATTCAGAATTGCCCCTTTTCATCCTAAGTCAGCCAAAATGCACCTTGAGTCAGCCATATTAGAGCCATCAGAAATATGTGGAATGAACCAGTAACTTTGAGATTTTCATCAATGGCTTCGATGAAATGAACACATGTGTCATATATCAATATGTTACAACTAATGATAGAGAAGAAAACGATTTAGAAACTCTGTATAGTACCTTAGGTGAATACAACTGCATTATGAGCTATCAATACAAGTAAATATTACTTGTATGAGCAGTGAGGACTAAATATGATATCATAGACATGCAGTATTGAGTTCTATTGAATATATATTGAGGGCTTTGCCCCTTCAACCTTCTTCTTCCCCTCTTTTTGCATTTCACCCTTTCCCTCAATACACTTCACAAGTAAGGCATAAGTGCACAGACTCACCCGGGAGCGTCAACAAAATAATCTGTCTAGTCTTAAACTTTCTTAAACTGTCCAATCTTAAAAATTTAACTTAACAACATGTTGTTAAGTTAAATTAACAACATTTATTTAAGATGATAACATTGATTTAAGAATGTACTGTTTTGTATTGAGATTGTATCTGCCACCTAGTGTCACATACCCACACTATGCTAGCTGGGGTCTGCCTTTATAGTATATACCTTACACTCAGATGAGACAACATAAACATCTAAAAGAAAAAAAGAAGAAAAAAAACGGGGGTTGGGGGGCAGAGCCCCCCATTACATACTAGTCGACTAGCCTATCCTACAATGGACTGTGTAGTCTAACCAGTGGTTCATCACTGGCGCCATCTAGGGAAGAAAGTGGTAGATGTTATCTTAAATAGATGTTTTGTTTAAGATAGTCCATTGACTTTAAGATAGTGACGTTTTTAGATTGGCCTTTTAAGATTAGACAGATTATTTTGTTGATGCTCCCGTGTGAGTCTGTCCCGTCGAGCACAAGTAAGCCTGCTATCCCTAAAGTGGCATAATCACCGAGCATATCCCAATCACAATTCTAGTACTGTCCTAGTCTACTAAGTGGTTAAGTGCAAGTGGTGAGAATGCCCCTTTAACCCTCTAGTAGAAGAGGGTATTCTGGGAGGAGGGGGTATTCAGAAGGATAGGGGGAGAGTTCTTTGACAAGAATTCCGGGTGAGAGAATTCTACATGGGGGATTCCAGAGATGAAAATCCCATGGTTGACTTAAGGTAAGAGGTGGCTGACTTGGGTGAATTTGTGGCTGACTTAAGGTGAAATGGGTATACTTTACGAAATCAGTCCCAAATATAATTTAGGAAATTAGTTTTGCTCAATATAAAAGTGATGATTTGTGTAATTCAGATACATATCCAGGCCACAAAACCGATCGACAATGTGTATGAAAGGGACAAATACTTCAAAGCAACTACCATACGTAGAGAATGAACAGTAGAGATTTTCATTCTTTGTTTGTCAAAACAGGTCAAACAGGGGTATTCTGACTGATTTTAAATGATGAAAAAGAGCAGTAATACGGATGCAATGTGCAGTATATATTTGTGAAACACTTCAATTTTTAAATTAGTGGGAGTTTATTGTTACCAGATCCATAGTTAACTGGTAATTTCATGTCAAAAGTGGTTGACTCAAGGTAAGAGTTTGACTAAGGGTGAACCTACCCTAAGGCAAAACGAAATATGGCCAAGGCCTAATACTCATGGGAATGGAATGACTAAGGTGGGTTGGTCTCTACTGACTGTCCCTGATAGTATTAACTAACCATGGTTTGGTCGTATAGAGAGTCAAAAAATGACTGACTAGGTTCGTCGCTATTGGCTAAGTTCTGGAGCTCAAAGATTATCAGTGTTGAACTCTTTAGACGTAAGAGATGATGGCAACTTTTTGTGAACTATGGTTTCAGAAAAGTACTTCTGTTGTAACTTGAGAGAGACGTTCAATATCAGTGTAAGGTGCACTCACCCGGACAGCTTTCAACAAGTGCGCCCTGTAGGTGGTGACCACGTCACGATGACGCCGCTCCATCACCTGCAACAACGTCATGACGTCACCATCAATACAAGCATTACACACTCCTCCAACAACAACGTCATGACGTCGCCATCAATAAAAGCATCACACACTCCTCCAACAACAACGTCATGACGTCGCCATCAATACAAGCATCACACACTCCTCCAACAACAACGTCATGACGTCGCCATCAATACAAGCATCACACACTCCTCCAAAGCCTAACAACTTCTACTTGTAAAAGCCTCTGTTTTCTAGTTTTACAGAAAGACGGTCAGCATACATATTTCATTATTCCAGTCTGTACATAAACCAACTCCTATTTTCAACACAATACATTTATCAAATCCATTTGTTTCTACAATATGACCTATTCTGGTCATAATCTACAAGAATTCTTCATTATTTTGACTAACTTCATATTCGTATATAAAATATATGTACTTTAAAACAACAGAAACTCCTTTGGGACTTGCCTCCAACTTCTCTTGTACCATCAATAATTGCGTTGCCATTGACTCTGCTTGTGTGTCGCTGAAGGAGTGCATTTTTAACTTTTCTATTTCTGTTTTCAGACGCTCATTTTCTTCTTCGAGTTTCTTCAAATGGAATTCCTCGCTCCTCCTCTTCAGAGAACTGCCCAGACCCTGGCCGAGACGATGGTTGTCTACGTTAGCCCGACTTGGCGGACTTGACTGAAGACTTGAGCTGGTGACCATCACCACTTCTTCTGCGTTTCCATTCTGGAGGCTTGCTTTCAATTTATCCTTGAGCTGCTCATTTTCATAAGTAAGAGTCAGGATTTGCTCCTTGAGGCTGTTTTCGGTGGACGTCTGTTGTGATGTGCGGCCGTCTAGGATGGCCATAACTGTTGCACTCTGTTCTCTGTCCAGCTGCTCCTCAAGCTCTTTAACCTGGGCCCTCAGCTCAGGCGACGTTCGCACACTTCCTATACCACGGGATTCTAATTCATGTACTTTGTTTTCCAATTGATTTCGTTCTTGGAGTAGATTGTTGTAGTCCTCTTGGAGTCTATCCATAGCTGATTCGGCCGTCCTCCCTTGGAACTGCTGCGTCTCTAGTTTGTCAATCTTCTCTTTCAGTGCCGGGATGGCCTGCAACACCTCATCCCGTTCAAGCACTACCTTTGAGCTTTCTCTGAGTAGGTCATCCCGCTCCTCTACTATTCTCTGTATCTCCAATGAAATCTCATCCCGCTCCTGTCGCAGAACGTCATTTTCCTTTTCTAAATCTCCTATCTTTGTGGATGCTGTTTGTGCTTCACCACTCACAGCGGCAACTTGTATATCCAAGGCAAGCTTCTCTTCTTCCATGGCATCCCTTTCTTTCATTAGTGAGATGGCCTTATCTGCATCTCTCTTCATTTTCGTCATTTCTAATTCAAACTGTGACACCTGTGCTTCTAGTTGTTGTTTTTCTTCTTCAAGGTTTCTGTTTGTTCTCCTATAATCTTCTATTTGGGCATCTAAACTGTATTTGTCAACATCAGAAAGTGATTGAACCTGTACCGGGGATTTCGACCTTAGGTTCGAGTTCTCATCTTGCAACCCATGAATTTGCTGTTCAAGATCTCGGATTATTCTACTGGACTCTTCCCCCTGTCCAGTAAACAGTGCTTGGAACTCAATCATCTTGTTTTTCATGAGTTCACTCTGGCTTTCAAGCCGTTCATAGTCTTGCCGAAGTTGTGCGTCCCTCGTTGACTGCTGGACAAGTTCCATAATGGTTTCATCCTGTTGTGAGATGGTCCGCTTCAAATGTGCAATTTGTGACCTCAGCTCCTCTATATCAGGTGGTAGTTCTGGATAATCAGATTTTGCCTTTCGAAGTTCAACCGCCTGTTCTTCTAGAGCTTTCGTAAGTGATTCAACTTCTGTTTTCAACACATTGTTTTCCTTTTCAATTGGACTAGCCTGCAGACGCTCCTGTCCCTTCTGGGTTATGACTTCTCTGAGACTAGCTTCAATGTCAGATATCTGTGAGCTGAGTGATCGGTTCTCACTCTTCAGGTCGTTATTCTCTTGTTGAAGCTGCATTGTCAGCTGTGCCATGGCTCGTTGATCCGCATCGCGGGGCGAGCTGCTCCCTGGTGACATTATTCTGCTGTTTTCTTCCCTGAGTCGTTCATTTTCATGCGTTAGCTCAGTGTTGAACACAGCCAAACCCTCTAAGTCGTGCACTTGAGAATGGATTTCTGTAAGATCAGCATTGAGTCTTTCATTTTCCAATTTTGAATTTTCAAGTGAAAATTTGAGTTGGTCACGTTCGTGTCGAATGTGGCTTATATCATCGTCCTTCTGCAGTGTGTCTGGTGCTTCGATGTTGTTTTGTATGGATTCTATTTTTTGTTTCAATCTCTCTAGCTCATTTGGTGTAAACGACGTGCCCTGCATGGATTCAACTAGTCCATGAAGATATTCTAATTCCTGTGTCATGTACAATTTAGACTGTGTTGAATCTTGTATTTTCTTTTCAGTATCGTCATCCAGGGAGTGTACACCTCCAGACAACTGAAATGTACAAACGTATTGCATATGTTATATATATAGAGAAATGATGATCAAAACCATTTGTTTAGCAATAAAACGAGGACGTTAGGACGAAGATGATATACCATAGCTGCGAGACCAGTTTCAGTTTAAGGATCTAAGGGGATCAAGTACAAGGGATTGCTACATGTAGAATCACATCGTTGTGTTTAAGCACCCTGGCGATCATAGATCTGTAGACATGATGTCCCCGGTGCTCATACAAGACTTATTCAATATTTGTTTTGAGTCATTAAGAGAGATTTGAAGGTTGTCTAGCTACCCCGGGCTCACGTACAAGACATGAGTTTATTCAAAATCCGGCGCTTAAGCGCGACAGTACGATATCTATGAGTGATCTATGTTATATATAGAAAATGATCTATCCAAAATTGTAAAGTTGTTACAACTGGTTACCTGTTTCTTTATCAGGAAGTTTTCATCTAGGAGAGCTTCAATGCGGTTCTGAAGCTGGTGGCACTCTGAATCATGAGCTTGTTGTAGCATGGAATACTGGTTCAGGGACTCCAGGTCTCTCTCTGTAGCAGACTCAGACAGCATGCTCTGGCCCCGTGAGGGCTCTACTTCATTCTGCAGAGACAATATGTAGTTGTAATACCAAGAGCAATTAGGAATTTAGGTGAATTGACTATTATGAGAGTACTATCTATACTAGGGCTAAATAGTACGTTTACATAATTCAACGATGAGACTAGTACTAAAGGTATGCACAGAAGTTGATTCCTTTCTGATTTTATTTTTTCAATTCATTTTTAGGCGGAGTTGATAGGGATGGATACCTTTAACTGAACTTACCTTTAGCTGAGAATTTGACTCCTCCAGTTCTCTTTCCAGGGTGAGGACCTGGCTACGCAGTGAGGCTACCACTGCTATGTCTGCCGCTCCTGCTGACGATTTCTTTTTCAGGTCAATTTCTGAAAATGCCAATACACATAATTTTTGATAGTCAATTTCACACAGATAATATATTATATTCTTAGATAGAAGATTCCAGCAGTATGAATGTCATCGCTAGTCATGTTCAACTATTTAGACTAAGTAGGTGAATCAAACCTGATTCAAAAAGGTCTTCGTCACTGTCATTCCAACTATCATCCACACTCCTGTCTGCTTCAGGCTAGAAATGGAAAAGGTAGAAATAAAATTGTATGGGTCTTAAGTATTTCCAAGTTCTCTGTTCTTTAAAAGTGAATAATACAGCATACATTTTGGTGAAACAATTAATACCAAGTAGGATGTTTCCTTGGCTATAAGTCTAATCCATAGCTAAATAAGACCGTCTAGTGTATATTGATATCTCCACCCCACTGTAGACTAACGCACAAGGCAATACCTTAGAGTCGAGGTGTATCTGTTTACGTAGCTGTTTGACATCCTCCTCAAGGTCCGCCATCTTCACCTTATCTTCTATAATTTGGTTCCGCGCTTCAGCCAACTGTTAAAATGAGTTTTGATGAGATTGTAAAATGAGATTTTAGTTGTCTTGTGGTGAAACAGTTACATTAGTATCTGTCTTATGGAATGTCATTTTCATCTGTATTGTTATAGCTAATTGTGCTTAAATTATAATTTCTCATTGCACATATGTACACAGAATGCAGCCAAACATACATTTGGTGAGATTTTCATTGACTTCTGAGGAGAAAAATCCTCTAGCAAAATGGGTAGGCATATATTGTAATCATAAGAACATTCAATATGCTGCGTGTGGTCCACTTATGTAATGGGCATACCCCTAGACTGTCATACCATATTTATGCTAACATTACAGCAACTCCTATATGGTCATTGCTCATATATGAAGGTGAGTCCTGTGCTATGGGGGTAGAAGAGATATCCATCAGCCCATTAATGGTTTGGGTTAGAACTATACGGGTACATTCACTTATATGTAGGAGAAATGACTCTTCATGAGATAACACTGATCGGGAGAGCTCAAACAATGTGCAAAACTACATGCGAAAACTGTGCGATCCTCCTGATATATAAAGCCACTCAACGCGAGTTAGATCTAGAGAAAGTGTGTTAAAGAGAGACAAATAGGTGATAAGTCACACACTACACTACAGGACACAACTGCTTAGCTAATGACAAGGTCAAAATACATCTGTTGCAGAAATGTATCAGAAAAAATACATCTGTTACAGAAATGTATAAGAAACCCTCAGGCAAATATCGAACACACAGACTAAACAGTATAAAATGTTCAAACAGAAACATGCGCAAATGTTTAACACCGATAGGGCCTACCTCCTCTTCCAAGCTTTCCACTAAAGTGTAATCTATGATACTCTGCAATCAAAGGTCTGCCATTTAGAAGGAGTATTCTGTCACGGTCCAATCGGTTGCAAATCATGTCCAACCTACTTCAATTGTCTCTTGGGGAATCATCGCTTGAATTCAGAGCTTCCGGGATGCTAGAATTCTGAACTACATTTACTTGTTCCCATATACTTAATATCTGTATCATAGAAAGTAGTTCCTGCACTCTTCCCAGAAGCACTGAATGTCAGCGATGACTCACTACAATAACCAATCGAGGTGAGCCAGCTTAAACTGCCGTTGTTATAACATGATATCCCTCATCAGTGCAAAACTAATCACACTCACGTTACGGAAATGCGCTACACAGTGCGCCTTAAGATGTAGCAACTATGCATGCATCCCAAACATTCAGTGGACACTGCCATTCTCCCACGCTGAATAAAATCTTTAATTAGGGAATGACTTGTATAATATATTCATTTATCTATATCTCTTTAGGCAATGATGGCTTGATGTAACATTAAGATGACCACGCATTACCTGGACGGGGGCGACGAGAGGAGAGACGGGTCCCTCTGTGTCGCTGCCACTTAGGCGCCTCTCCAGGACCTCCACCTTGTCTTGCAGCTGTTTCTTCTCCACAGACACTTGCTGCAGCTCCCGGTGCAGGTACTCGTGCTCCTCCTCCAGCTCCTGCCACACAACCACAGCAACAGTTACATCACCCACCAGCTCCTGCCACACAACCACAGCAACAGTTACATCACCCACCAGCTCCTGCCACACAACCACAGCAACAGTTACATCACCCACCAGCTCCTGCCACACAACCACAGCAACAGTTACATCACCCACCAGCTCCTGCCACACAACCACAGCAACAGTTACATCACCCACCAGCTCCTGCCACACAACCACAGCAACAGTTACATCACCCACCAGCTCCTGCCACACAACCACAGCAACAGTTACATCACCCACCAGCTCCTGCCACACAACCACAGCAACAGTTACATCACCCACCAGCTCCTGCCACACAACCACAGCAACAGTTACAGTACCCACCAGCTCCTGCCACACAACCACAGCAACAGTTACATCACCCACCAGCTCCTGCCACACAACCACAGCAACAGTTACAGTACCCACCTGCTCCTGCCACACAACCACAGCAACAGTTACATCACCCACAAGCTCCTGCCACACAACCACAGCAACAGTTACAGTACCCACCAGTTCCTGCCACACAACCACAGCAACAGTTACATCACCCACCAGCTCCTGCCACACAACCACAGCAACAGTTACATGACCCACCAGTTCCTGCCACACAACCACAGCAACAGTTACAGTACCCACCAGTTCCTGCCACACAACCACAGCAACAGTTACAGTACCCACCAGCTCCTGCCACACAACCACAGCAACAGTTACAGTACCCACCAGTTCCTGCCACACAACCACAGCAACAGTTACAGTACCCACTAGCTCCTGCCACACAACCACAGCAACAGTTACAGTACCCACCAGTTCCTGCCACACAACCACAGCAACAGTTACATCACCCACCAGCTCCTGCCACACAACCACAGCAACAGTTACATCACCCACCAGCTCCTGCCACACAACCACAGCAACAGTTACATGACCCACCAGTTCCTGCCACACAACCACAGCAACAGTTACAGTACCCACTAGCTCCTGCCACACAACCACAGCAACAGTTACATGACCCACCAGCTCCTGCCACACAACCACAGCAACAGTTACAGTACCCACCAGTTCCTGCCACACAACCACAGCAACAGTTACAGTACCCACCAGTTCCTGCCACACAACCACAGCAACAGTTACAGTACCCACCAGCTCCTGCCACACAACCACAGCAACAGTTACATCACCCACCAGCTCCTGCCACACAACCACAGCAACAGTTACAGTACCCACCAGCTCCTGCCACACAACCACAGCAACAGTTACAGCACCCACCAGCTCCTCTCACACATTACACATACACTCCTGTCACATTACACACACACTCCTGCCACATTACACACACACTCCTGTCACATTACACACCCGCTCCTGTCACACATCCACATTACACACACACTCCTGTCACATGACACACCTGCTCCTGTCACACATCCACATTACACACCCGCTCCTGTCACATTACACACACCCGCTCCTGTCACATTACACACACCCGCTCCTGCCACATTACACACACCCGCTCCTGCCACATTACACACACACACTCCTGTCACATTACACCACCCCTCCTGTCACACATCCACATTACACACACCTGCTTCTGCCACATAACACACACACACTCCTGTCACATTACACACACACTCCTGCCACATTACACACACCAGCTCCTGTCACATTACACACACCCGCTCCTGTCACATTACACACACCCGTCACATCCACATTACACACACCCGCTCCTGTCACATTACACACACCCGCTCCTGTCACATTACACACACCCGCTCCTGTCACATCACACACACCCGCTCCTGTCACATTACACACACCCGCTCCTGTCACATTACACACAAACACTTCTGTCACATAACACACCCGCTCCTGTCACATTACACACCCGCTCCTGTCACATTACACACAAACACTTCTGTCACATTACACACATACACTCCTGTCACATTACACACCCGCTCCTGTCACATTACACACACGCTCCTGTCACACATCCACATTACACACACCTACTCCTGTCACATTACACACACACTCCTGTCACATTACACACACCCATCCCTGCCACATCACACACACACACTCCTGTCACATTACACACATACACTCCTGTCACATTACACACACACTCCTGTCACATTACACACACCCGCTCCTGTCACATTACACACACCCGCTCTTGCCACATTACACACACCTGCTCCTGTCACATTACACACACCCGCTCCTGTCACATTACACACACCCGCTCCTGTCACATTACATACATACACTCCTGTCACATTACACACACACTCCTGCCACATTACACACACCAGCTCCTGTCACATTACACACCCGCTCCTGTCACATTACACATCCGCTCCTGTCACACATCCGCATTACACACACCTGCCACATAACACACACACTCCTGTCACATTACACACACACTCCTGTCACACATCCACATTACACACTCCTGCCACATTACACAAACCTGCTCCTGTCACATTACACACACCCGCTCCTGCAACACATCCACATTACACAGATCTGTTCCTGCCACACATCCACCTTATGTGACTTAATTATTGTCCTGGTATAGATGTACACACTTGCCTTGTATGCTTCAGCGTTCACCTTCAACTCTCCATGCTGTCTCTCACCAGGTGGAGATTCAGATGTCTGCATGATGGCCTCCACAGCGGCTAAAGCCTCCGGGGAGAAGTGCACGGTGTCGTCCTGCTCCTCCAGGTGGTGTGTGGGTGGGGAGTGGTAGGTGCTGACCTCCACCTGAGCCGCCACCTCAGGGGTCATGTCATATTCATCAAAGTCCTACAAAGTAATGAATTGCTTTGTATGAATAGAGCCTAGTGAATGGCTAACACATATATACATTACTATCTGGAGACTGTTGCTGTTCAAGCGGCCAATTACATGCAATTATTGTGATCTTCATTGATTGGAAAATTCATGTAATTTTTTAAAACGTTGTATTTGTAAAATCATTTATGTAATAAACATACGTCAACAATTCAAATAGAGATAGCCTGTGCCACAATGCCACAGTATTAACCATGCTTTACTTATACTATTATAGTATTAGCTGTTGATCTACAGCTTCAATATAAGAATATTGAAGAAATTGTTAACGTAGACTAATCAATAACTCAATTCCCAGTGGGCACAAAATTCAGTCCAACGTTAAATTGACATTGAATCGACATTGACAGCTATTTGCCAATGTTGAACCAATGTTCTGTGCCCACTGAGTAAGTTCTCTGGGATATAACCACGGCCAAAGCACCTGTCTTCACCTTCAGCGATGCATGCTCAACATACTTTTATAGAGTTGCAAATCTAACTGCAATTACAACATCATAAGGTTATATACATACATACATACATACATACATACATACATATATATATATATATATATATATATATATATATATATATATATAAATATATATATATATATATATATATATATATATTTATATTTATATTTATATATATATATATATATATATATATATATATATATTTATATAAATATATATATATATATATATATATATATTTATATATACATACATACATATATATATATATATGAATCCAATAGACCATATTAGGCTATTGGGGTATATACCCCGCAGGGGATTATCCTTCAGTTATGAACTCTCTCACCAGGTGGGGTGAGAGCTGTCCGTTGTGTAACTCTGTATGGGCTGTTGTCGTCAGAGACAGGTCAGCTATGAAGGCAACAAGACGTTCATTTTTTCAAGATGCCTAAGTATTGTAATGACTGCGGGAAATCTTATGATGGGAGGTACAAAAGTTGCCCTGAATGTGTCAGGACTAAGGAGGCGCAGTCTGAGGAGGATGTTGAGGAAATCTTATATGATTTGGAGACCAGTCTCAGGGAGCTGAAAGACGAGGATTTGGCGGCGGATTTGGCGGCCGTGGCTCGGGCGGACGCGGCCAGGACTGCGGCGGCCAAGGCAGAGGTGGCCAGGTTACAGGCAGAGAAGGAGGTGGAAGGGGGTGGGGGATCCGAGGAGTCGTCGGTCCCTTCTAAGGATGAACCTCAATCTGGGAGTAAGACTAACATTTTGAGCCGGGTTCTGGTTAAATTGGATACCAGGTTGGGCAGGTTGGAAAAGTTGATGCAAGCTACCAAAATTCAAGATGGCGGCGACGCCAAATTGGATGGCGGGAAAAAATTTGACTTTTCCAAAAAGCCAATCCCCCCAGGTGTTAAGCCAACTATACCCGCAGCTGATCCCACCATCCCCCAGGAGGAACCCCCTGCTCGTGATGTTAATGCAGGCTTGCCTTATCCATTGATCCCGGATTACTCATCAGGTTACTCCCAACCCTATGTGGGGGGGGGATGCCGCCGGCAACTACCAAGGCGGGCCATACAACTACCAGGGCGTTTATCGTTATGGTGGTGGACATGTGAATCAGGGAGGATACTACCAGGATAACGGGATGCAGCATCATCCCTCACCATGGTGGGGGTACCCACCAACTCCACAACCTTATGGTCAGGTGCCATATCAACAACAGCATGTGCCTCAACAACAGTACTTCACTCCCCAGCCGCACCAGCGTTCACAGTATGGAGACTACAGTCACCACTCACAGCAAGGTGGTGGGGACAGGCCGAACATGGAGTTGGGTATGTTTGACTACAGGAGGTACTTACCCGCTTCTGAGCGCAAAAAACAATTAGTTATAAGTAGCACGGAGGAGTTGTGGAACTATCAGAACTGTTTGATGCGGGAGCTTTTGGATTGGGGGGAGGATGTCAGGGGATTGTCTGATCACATGAATTATGTGTCAGAAATGGCCAGAACAGGTATATATGATGTGAAGGCGCTAGTCGCTTATGATGAAGCCATGTTAGAGCGGGCTAGGCGCTGGGGCATATGTGTTTTTCATGGTGCAGATACTCAGTTAAGTAATACTAAGTTGGGTGTGTCGGGCACTAAGGCTGCTAGAGTTGCTGCTGAGAGTCTCAGGGGCAGGTCCAGCGCTCCCAGGGAGGGCGCGGGCTACCGGGGCGGAGGTGGTTATAGGGGGGGGCAGAATAGGAGCCCCAGATTTGGTCCTGGCCCCCTTACGGGGTGGCGCAAAATTGCCGCAGATAGAGGTGTTTGTTTCAAGCATTGTCAGGGCGGGACCTGTGATAATAACCCATGTATGTTTAAACATCAGTGTGTGTATTGTGATGCCACCAACCACGTCATGTCTGATTGTCCTACGAGGAAGTCGGGGGGAGGTGATGCTAAAGCATGACACTCTCCTCAAGGTGTCCATGATTCATGTAAACATATTCCTTGTATTACCCTACCAGTCCCCATTCATAATAATGTCAATTCTGTTGGTGTGGGGTTGGATGTTGATAAACCAGCTGTTGATAGCTCGGTTAGCTGTAACAAGGGGAGGGTGGATACCATTGATGTGAGTGGTTGTGATGTGACCAGCGTTTGTGATGTAAACAGCGGTTGTGATGTAACCAATGTTGAGGTGGAGTGTGTGACCCCTGAATTCCGTGTGGACCCTTATGAGGTGTCGGGGTCAGTGGATCTAATTGGATTGGTGTGGGAGGAGGATGTGTGTCAAACTGTTACGTCTGCAGACGGTCCTGGGGATTGGTGTGCTCGGGATGAATTGTTTGGTGTTGTGGACATTGGTACTCGAGAGGTTGTAACTAGTAGAGTCAATATTACTAAGAGCAATCGCATTAATGTAGATGTATTGGCATGTGACGATCAGTATTGGGAGAGTTTGTCTGACTATGTCAAATTAGACAGTGAACATGTGACTTGTAGTAAGTTTGCAGAATTGTATAATATGGATGTACCTGTGGCGGTAGTGGAAGTAGGACCTCAGTGTTTGAGTCCTGTATTTCAAGCATGTATAGAGGGTGTGTGTGACTGCTGTTATACATTATGCGGAGAGGTGTGTCAATTGAAACCATGCAGGTTTGCGGCCGCTGTGATGGGTTTTGGCTGGGATGTGACATATGATGATCTCTTTGTCCTCACTAGTGCTTATCGCGGTGCACGTCTGGTAGACCGCGGCTGTGAGTGTGCTTATGAATGTGACAACTATAGTTCAATCACCGGGGAACAGTTTGGGGAGGAAATGAGTGACAAAATCAGGGTAGAATTACAGGAGGGTAAGGTGAGGGTGGTTTCTCATAAACCACGCTGCATTCACTCACTGGGAGGGGTGGAGAAATCAAATGGTAAGCTGCGCCCCATTACGGATTGTTCTATGCCGGAGGGGCTCAGCATCAATAACTTTATGGAAACTACCTGTTCTAAATTTCATTATAAAACTGTTGACACTGTTGTGGAATTGATGGATCAGTTTGATTTCGGCGCAGTCAGTGACATTGCCAGCGCTTACCGCTCAATTCACATAATACCTTCACACAGGACATTCCAGGGCTTCAGGTGGATTCTGGATGGAGAAGTGAGGTATCTGGAGGACTTGAGACTATGCTTTGGTCTCCGCAGCGCGCCATGGATATTCACCCAGTTCTCGGACTTCATTGTTAAATGTGCTTATAAACAAGGTGTCAACAGGTGTGTCAACTACCTAGATGACTACGTAGTTCTAGGTGACTCTGAGCAATCATGTGCTGCAGCTCAGACTGTGCTGCATGATGTGCTGCTCAATTTTGGGTTCCAAATCGCCCTGGACAAGACCACTCCTCCTAGGCAGTGTTTCAAGTACCTAGGCATTCTGATCAACACTGTGAAGATGACTGTCAGTATTGACAATGACAAACTGGCGCGCGTTA
Source organism: Harmothoe impar (assembly GCA_947462335.1). NCBI lineage: Eukaryota > Metazoa > Annelida > Polychaeta > Phyllodocida > Polynoidae > Harmothoe > Harmothoe impar. Next base: position 33,478,655 of record OX381709.1, on the reverse strand, counting down.
AAAAGGGTGTGTCCCAGTTGTTGGACAAGACCGTGTGTAAATACAAGGATCTGGAGGAGGTGGCAGATACACGATATAGGGGGACAATTTTAGGGTCGGAAACAGTAGACACAAGGCATATAAATGTAAAAACCGACAAAAAATTAATTATAGCAACAATTATTATAACAATTATCACTTTAGTGTATATTGAATTCAAAGGGACAAAGATAACATGACATTATCACGAAACATCTCACATCTATTAAAAGCCCTGCAATAATAAAACCGTTTTATGCACACTTCAGTTATTAGCATATTGAATTCGACAGGGGAGATCACCCAACAAAAGAAAATACGCACCCGTTCTCCTTTCACCAACCGTCTTTAACAAGAAGATTTGAACACTTGCAGTTGTGGTTTTTTTTATATACATATATCATATATATATCATATATATATATATATATATATATATATATATATATATATATATATATATATATATACATACATATACATATATATTGATAACAAATCTCATATCAACTATTTTATAATCGTAATCCATATGTATTTGGTCTAAAACTCCATCAACAGTGACTAACGTCCTGGTACAATTGCCTTGTGTGTGATGCCTATTAAAGTTAGTTATTAATTAATTCCGCGATATCATGTGTTTAAGAAAAAATATGTCTGGCACCTCTCAGGCCGCCCACACCTCTGTATGTGTGAGTGCTCGGTGCATGACACCTATAGCTCACTACCTGCAGTATATATATATATATATATATATATATATATATATATATATATGCAACCGGCTATATATCAAATTGGTAGCCGTCGTATGTGTGTATGTCCCATCGCTAAGGTACTGAATAATGATGTGTTGGGCATGGTTAAGCATAACATAACGCCTATGACTCACCTGTGCTTCCTCCAGGGGCACTATGCCATGTTCTAGCTTCTCCAGCTGACTGGGGTCCTGGGTGTCGAACTCCGGAGGTGGCGTCAGGGCCTGGGCCGGGGGTGGAGGTGGGGCCTGCTTGGTCTTCCGGGTGGGTGCCACGGGGGCCTCGGGTCGTGTCGGAGACTCCTCCTCCATGGGCTCAAACCTGGCTACCATGTCAGCCTGCAACATGTTGTAAAGGGGACATGTAGAGGACACAACAGCTTCTCATGGATCTACCTGGTTAAGACGGCCATGAAGGGTCATGGACCTGTAAACACCATCTAGAAACATAACGCGTGTTATTCTTGTGGGAAAAGGCATAACACATGAGACCAGGATGTAGTTGAAGAGGTTTACTGATAGGTGGCAGCACTGTATGGTAACTCTCTAGTTCTCATACTTAACACTAGATGGAGTGTTACCACATCTCCCTTTTTAGGATAAAGGTACATATTCTTATGATGACACTATACTCATGAAATGTCTCGTCTATGGTGTTTAGATATACTCTATAAGTGTTTGTAATGTTTGATAGCGGTAGGTCTCTTTAGGGCTGTGTTTGAATTAATGAATTCATGTATGGAATATCTATGGAAGTCTTTTGGATTTATGATATCTAGATGTTCTCTATTGAGATAACTCACATTGTGTTCTAGAGTCTTTCATTGGCAGACTGACCTCAGGACTCAGGGATTATTATGCCCATGAACACTTCTTAGAGGTCAAGCCTCTGTGGTGGGTTTATCGCCCTTCCTGATTGACTCCTAGTGGTCATTCCTGTAGCGGCCTCTTGCACCGGTGTTCTGGGGGGAGAGGAAGGCTGTGGGCTTGGTAGGCTTGGTATGTCCTGCTGCGCCCTGTTGTCTCCAGTGTGCACCAAGGCTCCTCGATTGCGTGTTATTACTGAGCCTCTCTCTGTTTCTACGCGGTAGGCTCTGGGAGAAGCTGTCCTTTCCACGACGGAACCATATCGGTCCTGGTCCCGTACCCAGACGCGGTCACCCTGTTCCAATACTGGTAAAGTAACTGTTCTATGGCGCCTGTTGTAGTTTTCTGCCATCTTTTGCCTGTACATATTTTCGTTAGCCTTGACGGTCTCTTTATCATGGCCCTGATGTAGATGTGTGGTTGTTGTTGGCAGAGTGGTCCTGATGTTTCTCCCCATCAGGAGCTGACAGGGGGCTTGGCCATTCTGCAGTGGTGCAGTGTGGTAGGCCAAGAATCCGAGGTGCTGGTCTACGTTCTTTCTCATGATATTCTTAGCAGTCTGAACTGCTCGCTCAGCTTCTCCGTTCGACTGAGGGTACATTGGTGAGGAGGTCACATGCGTAAACCTATATTTCAGTTCAAAGTCCTTGAAGTCGCGGGATGAAAATTGTGGACCGTTGTCTGATACCACATAGTCAGGGATGTCATGTGTGCTGAAGACTGATTTTAATGCTTCAATGGCATGAGCTGATGTGGTTTGTAGCAGACGTCGGATCTCGATCCATCGAGAGTAGTAGTCTACTACTACTATATACACCTTTTTATCCAGTTCAAATAGGTCTGTACCGACCCTTCCCAGGCATAGGATGGGAAAGAAGATGGGAGAAGCGGTTCTTTGCGTTCTGGACGGTGTACAGCGCAGATGTGGCAAAGATTGCACATTGCCTCGATCTGTTTGCTGCTTAGTGGCCACCATACACTCTGCATGGCCCGAGCTCGGCACTTGGTGACACCAAGGTGGCCTTGGTGTAGCTGCCCCAGTACCTCAAGCTGTAGGGCTTGAGGAATCACGATGCGGTCGTCGTACATCAATAGTTCATTTTTGAGTGTTAGGTGGTTTCTTTTCTCCCAGTATGGACGGAGTAAGGGTTGCTGTGGCATGTATCCCGGCCATCCATTTTTGCAGTAGGACTTAACTTCGGTGCAGACTGCATCCTCGTCCTGTGCTCTGCATATTTGACGTAGTCGGACTTCTGTCGCTGGGAGGTACTTCACTGTGAAAGAAGCGAATTGTTCAACTTCTTCGATGAAGCTTATGTCCGAGGGTGATGGCTTATCGACTGGTGCTCTTGAGAGTGCATCCGCTGTCACCTGATCTTTGCCCTGGACATGGACTACTGTCGGGGCAAACCTCATCATCCGTAGTGGGAACCTTAATATGCGTGGTGGCATACTTGAGAGGTCTTTTGATGCAAGTAGTGGGACCAGAGGCTTGTGATCAGTTTCCAGAGTGAACTGCATACATAAGACATAGTCAGAAAACTTCTCACATGCCCAGGTAGATGCAAGTGCTTCCTTTTCGATCGTGGCGTACCTCTGTTCTGTCTCACTTAGTGACCTTGATGCATAGTATACTGGTCTCCTGTCACCGTCTTGGTTGACTTGAAGGAGGACCGCTCCGATACCATAGTCGCAAGCATCGGCTGCGACTATAGTCTTTCGGTTGGGGTCGTAGTGTGCCAGTGTTTCAGTCGATGTCATTTTGGCCTTGATCTTGTTTAAGGCATCTACTTGTGGTGTATCCCATGTCCACATTCTGTCTTTCCGAAGTAGCTGTCGCAACGGCTCATTCAGTGATGCCAAATCTGGAATAAACTTGGCAAACTGGTTTACCATACCGTTGAACCGCTGTAATTCGGTGACGTTCGTTGGTGGGGGGAAGTCACAAATAGCTTTAACCTTGTTGGGGTCTCCTTGGATGCCCTCTCGGGTGATTACGTGCCCTAAGAAGGTTATAGTTGTCTTCGAGAACTCACACTTGTCATTAAGCGTGAGGCCTGCTTTTCCCAGCCGTTCCAGGACTATCCTGACTCGGTCGTCATGTTCGGCCTGTGTAGGTGCATGTATAAGAACATCGTCCATGTGACAGACCACGCCGTCGAGTCCTTGTAGGATGCCTGACATGGTGCGCTGGAAGATCTCAGGTGCTGATGATATCCCGAAGGGGATTCGATTGAAGCAGTAGCGTCCGAAGGGTGTTACAAACGTGGTTAGCAAGCGTGACCGACTGTCCAAGGGGATTTGCCAAAACCCTGAGTTGGCGTTGAGCTTGCTGAAGACTTGTGACCCTTTACGCTTTGCCAGATTCTCGTCTACGGAGGCCATCGGGTGGATCTCGCGTTGCACTGCTTTGTTGAGTGGTGTAAGATCAACGCAGATTCGCACCTTGCCATTATCCTTGGGGGCAATTACCATCCCAGAGCACCAAGCTGTTGGTTCCGTGACCTCTGAGATGACTCCCTGCTTTTTCATCGATTTAAGTTCTTGTTCAACCTGTTTGAGGAGTGGGTGTGCTACTGTTCGAGCTGTGTAGAGACACACTGGAACGGCATCTGGTAGAAGGGATATCCGGTATGGACTCTTGAGGCACCCGAGTCCCGTGAATAGTTGCGGGAACTCAGAGCGAAAGTCCGGCGATCCTTCTATGTTGTAGACTGACTCCGCAGGTTTTAAGAGATTTAGCCTTTGACAAGCTGATTTACTTAGCAGGTTGTGCTTTTGTCCCCGCATGATGAATATGTCCTCCGTAATCGTACTACCGTCCACTTTGAGCCGGGCCTTTGGAATGTGTCCTATGACACGGTCCGTCAGGTCTACGTTTCCGGCTCCGCGGAACTGTCTTCGGTTTGGTTGCGGCGGGAACATTTCGAGCCATGGTGTATGGTCTCCTATGATCGTAACGCCTGCTCCACTGTCAAGCTTGAACGTTGTAGCTTGCTCGTTGACGTGGAGGTCGACTGTCCAGGAATCACCTGCTGGCGCAACTTCTCCGAGGAAGGCGACGTCAACCATGTCGCTATCTTCGACTTCGTTGACGAATTTCGCGGCCCGGCATACTTTTGAGAAGTGTCCCATTTTCTTACATATTGTACACTTTGAGTTGTTGGCTGGGCAGGCTTTCCTTACGTGGGAAGGCGTACTGCCACACCAGTGGCAGGCCTTGTTGCTGTTGTTGGAAGGTGGTTGAGTAGGTTTATTCCAGGTTTCCTTGCTTTTTGCCTTATGCTTGGACCGTCCCTGCATGTAGTCTACATTTGTTACAGGTTTTGCCGACATCTGTTGTTTGTGGCTTCGTGAGAGTTGACTTGCACGCAGGCTTTCAATACAGCGGTTGAGGTCAGGGACTGGCCGTTCCTTCAGCAGGCGATCCCGTGTAGCTTCGTCTGTAGTCCCAATAACCAACCGGTCTCGGATTAAGCTGTCCTTGAGTGCCTCAAATTCACATGAAGCGGCCAGCTGCCGTAAGCGTATGACAAACTCGTCGACTGTGTCCTCCCTCTGAGTAAGCATGTTGAACTGTGTTGCTATGTTGAATTTATAACGTTCCATCAGCACATGCCGTTGAGGAATAAAATGAGCTTTTAGCTCTGCGAGGATTTTCACATGGTTCTTCTTGTCGGCTTCCGATAGCGATGGCAGACTCTTCATGACTTTTTGACACTCAATACCCATGAGTGCACAGAGTGTTGCTGAAACAAGTTCTGCTCCCTCCGGGCTTGGACTGCCATCCTCCTTTTTTAATTGTTTTTGGAGCTGTGTTGCAAGGAAGTAGTAGCCCCAGCTACTCTCAAAGTCCTTCCAGTTCTCAGCCACGTTACCTTGAAGTACCATAGGTGGTGGGGTTGGAACGTGATATGTTGCCATTTTGTCCCTATATGCTGGTATTGAGTTTTAAAGATGAAATGACCTGTACCAGTGCTGTTGTAATGAAGGTGTAAAGTGTTGCCTGATTCCTTTGCCCCTTTTCCATATACTACTTACAAGTAAAATTGGCCAGGGGTGGTTTTAGACAGGAATTTGGCTTGTACAAACACAATCAAAGTACATGTACACATCTTACAGTGTCAAAGTTCAATGTTCAATAGTTTCCAGCAAGTTCCAGGGTGTAAATAGGCATAGAATGCTCTAAATGTGAGTATTCAGACCATGTGCTCTCCAAATCCTTTGTTCTCCTGTGCATGTGTGAGTGGGTCTGAGCAGTACTCCAAGTCATGCTCACTGTAAAGAATCTTGAGTAGATGGGCTCTGCATTCTTTTTCCAGTAGTTGCTTGAATTGCTCATAGATCAACCTGACTAGTTTTTAAAGTTGTACTTAGCTTTAGTTAGGTGTAATCCCAGTTTCTGTCACCATGTGGGAAAAGGCATAACACATGAGACCAGGATGTAGTTGAAGAGGTTTACTGATAGGTGGCAGCACTGTATGGTAACTCTCTAGTTCTCATACTTAACACTAGATGGAGTGTTACCACAATTCTATCTTTTTCATATATGTAGGCATTAATCATGTACGGCATTGTATGTGTACTACATGACAATCTATTACACGTAAGTTACCTACCTCATCAAAGACCGTTGCTTCTATGACGGCTTCCTCGACTTTATCTGCATAACCAAAGATAGGTTACACAATTGAATTAGTGTGGACGAATTCCTATTCTATATAAACTTTCAGATGACTTTTACTAAACTTTTCTCAGCATTACAGATACATTTTATGGACTATGATTATACTATAACGAAAAATATAAGGGTCAGATTTAGGCAGGCCTACCTTTTGTGTTGTTCTCTATACTTTTTATTATTCACCCTTGATGATGATATATTTCTCTTGGTCTCCCATTTACAAGTTCTCTCCTCAATTTCCCGTGAAAATGGCCCCATTTTGATGAATTGCTTCCCGCGATAAGGGAGCAAAATTTAAGGTCATTTTCACACATACCACTATAGTTACTTCAGAAAAGATGTCGAGCGCAACCCCCCCCCCCCCCCGCCCCACCACCACCACTACCACACACACATGTACGCCCGTGCAATTTATACCAGTAAATGAAAGTCAAACTGGCAAAACTCACCGAGATTCCAGGAGGCTCTTGACGGGGCATTTTCTAATATGTTGATGATGTCATCATTTTCTGCCTGCTTTGCGTACGACATTGCATTGCGACCTGTAGAAATCAGAGTTGGAAAGAGAGATGAATCAACCTTTGAAATCCATGATGGGGCAGAAATGTCAACACAGGTTAATACATTGTAGAAGGAAATGCCCATGAGTATGACGTTAAAGTGATTAGGGCTCAAAAATCAATTGGTTAAAAGTGAACCAAAATGTTCAATATGGCCATACTTCAGATTCCCCAGAATTCAGTTCAGAATTCTGATAATTATCAGTTTTATGCTCCGTTTAAGACTTTTGGAGTAAAAGTCCACCCATTGAAAATACACTATGTAAAACACTCCACCTGTGCTCAATGGACCCTCTAAATTGTCTCTTATTGCCCATCAAGGCTATCACAACCAAAAATAATTATCTCTTTTCAAGAAAATAATATGATTAAACTCGACTGGCGGACAAACCACTTGTTTTAATAAACTAGTTGTTGTTGTGTGGTGCGTGTTACATACCGCCTGCGTCTGTGAGCAGCGTGTTGGCGCCCCTCCGCACCAGGTACTCGGCCACCTCCGTGTGCTGGTACTCCACCGCGAACATGAGCGCCGTCCTGCCGCAACAAGCACAACCAGCACTCTACGTCAACACCATATTGCCACTCTTTGATCCATAAGTTGTAAATGTATATACACCAATATTACACATACAACGTGCATGTCTTTGAAAAACATTAAAGTATTACTATTTCAAAACCTGGCGAACGTTCTAAGGTGAAATAGAGCGGCTTACATCTTGTCCAGGTCCCGGTGATTGATGTCCGCGCCCTTGTCCAACACGTCTTTACACATGTCAAGTTTACCCAGACGGGCACAGATGAACAGAGGGGTGCGTCCCACCTACAAGTATAGACAGACGTCACCATGTATATACATCCGCATGAACAATGCAGCGTCAGTCTTATTTTATGACGATGACCATTCCCCACTGTCACATTATCACGTATCATTACGGTTCAGTTACCGTAGATGGGTCATAACTGAAAAGCGACCTGGCGACTTTTGGAAATATTTGGCTATAGCAAAAATGATCTAAAAAAGGCGCCTTTCCGACCTGAACACCCTGACACGCCTATGTATAGCAGGCATCTATCTTACCCATCTCTTACATCAGCCTGTTATATAACCTACAGTGGTCTCCTGCACCTCTCCCTTTCTAAGTGTCCTGGTGACCACAGACGCTCTGGGTGTCAGGTTCCACGTCCCAGGCTGGGAGCTTTTGAGTCTCATGTGCGTCCGCTGAACCCTGTTCAGGACGTTCAGGTCTGCACCCTATCACAGTAAACAGTAATTCCCTGGGAGTAAATAATCCCCGAATATAGAGTGCAGAGTCCTTTCCATATAGCCGATATCATTAAAATCATAGGATGAGCTCCGGCGCCCTTGACCTGTTATTTCCAAACTTTGCAAGGGATTCATCAATGAACGCCAATGTTTAATTTCTCAAAAGTAATTAGGCATATTCAGTTAGTTAACATTTATGATAACAGCATGATGCCTCAAGGCGTCATATCCCGTAGTCGTCATGATGAACCAAGGCAGCGCCGTTGAGCAGCTTGGCGGTGCTGCCTTGATGCATCATGAGGATGCTGTGGGGTTGATACCACATGGTGCATGGTGCTTGGTACCTTGTCCCTGGCGCTGACGGAGGCGCCGGCCCGCAGCAGGTGGCGCGTCGTGTCCAGGCTGCCGCTCAGACACGCGTGGTGCAGCGCCGTCAGGTCGTTGTGGTCCACAGACGTCAGCAACTCCGGGTTTAACTAGACAAGGTAAAATACGTAGTGGAACCAAACCTGCAGTTGGTACTGCTGTATAACTGGCGCATCAAACATGCTGTCACTGAGAATGATTGGAATGTTAAAGTATAATTAATTGAAAACCTCATATGAGATGCGCCGGGAGTAATATCAGGGTTCTCTTATGCCCTCAAAATAGAACTTGAATATATTGTATAACTATAAGGCCACTCAAAAAAGTTTCTCATCACCACGCGCATCATGGAAATCAAGATTTGAAGAAATTGATTGTTGTTGTTGATAATTTGTTATGAGAAACATGATAAGAATGGACAAATATTTGCTCATTTGGTATCAAATTAAAGATTAAACTGTCCGTAATACAGTGGGCTAGGAATAACATACATTTTCCTAAATGTATTGATCAACAAACTGTGAAGTACAAAAATCTAAAATTTGTTGGCGAAAAGTCTAGATTTTCCCATACATTTTGGGCATACAGTGAAAAAGAAATGTAAAAAATGCCCTCGTCATATTTTTCATTGCTTGGCGATGAGAAACCATCTTTTTTGAGTGGCCAAAGTGTCGGGGGGTGGTCTGGTCCCAAAATTAAATGAATACCGTTTCAAAGTTAGGCTTCTCATGTGCATGTCTTTGAAAAACATTAAAGTATTACTATTTCAAAGCCCGGCCCTTTGGAACAATTTCTATAGTTATCTTTGCGACTGCGACTCTGTTGTACAACACGTTTGTGTGCTTTGTGGTTTACTGCCCCCCTCCTAGAGATTTATAGATATCGTGGAAATGACGCTATCGGTGAGGTTGTCCATGGTGTGATGGGAAGGGTCAAACAGAGACCCTGAGAATAGGGACTTCCCGGGAGGGAACTATAGTCTGATCTGTAGTCCTAGTATATAGCAAAACGTAATTCTATTGATATCAAAACTTCTCAGCGTGACGTCCCATGTATTATAAATGGGCCTGGTATTAGACCACAAATATGTTGGCCAGAGGCTATGCTATAGTAGGTCTTACAAAAACAGCACCCTGGTCTATAGCTGCATGGTAGAGTGATTTACGACTTGTTTATTGAGGCCTAATTGATTGCACCAGAGAGCATGAAATAATACCATGCAGTGATTGATGAGGCGACACCACATTGTGTCCATGCCCCAACCATATACAGGGGGCACGTCCTGGTGGGGACCCAACTTAGACCATGTGTATCTATGATAATAATAATCCCATGCTAATTTCTCTGCCCTAGCTAAGGTTCAGTGGATAGTGTTTCAATGTTGGCGATAGTTATCTGTACGCATAACGGATTGATTGTAATGCTTTTTTTAAATAAGTTTATTGACACGTCTCATGTAATATACACACTCCTCCGAAGATGCCAGTTGATGAAGAGTTATTTACAACAATAAGTACAAGTATACCATTACTATGATATTTGAGACATTGCATCTTAACCATTGACTGTAAAGATGTCTCGTTGCTGATATGCTTACGGGTATATAATACAGCACTACATTAGACACGAGAAGGGACACGTACAGAGTAAGGAAATACAGACCTGTAGGAGGTACCTCACGAGTTCCAGATGTCCAGCTTTACACGCACAGAGTAGAGGAGCTTTACCTACATTAACAAAAACAGTAATATGCATAATACATACAACCTGCATCATCTAAGTTCAGTGATTGCAGTCTGCCACAAAGGCCATGGTCTAACCTCATGATCTATGAGTGGACTATCGGCCGTGTCTCATATTAAGTGACAGTAAGTGACAATAGGTTTATATAGATATAGATATAGGCCTACACACAAGAATACACGTTTCTAGTACGAGGGTACATGTAAGAAACGCAGTGAGTTAGAAATGGGACAATGCCAAGAGAGCTACATACCATAAAAGTCGAGCGTTGTTAAGTCCACGCCCCGTTCCTGGAAGAACTGAATGATGGAGAGCCGGCCCTCCATTGCCGCCACATGAAGACTGAAATAAGATCCATTAGATTAGAAATTCACACACTTGCATCGGTTAAATGAACAGTAAGAGATTATAGACTACTTACAATGTTTTTGTTATCGTTTGTTTACGATTCTGGGATATGTTCCTAAGGACTTTTTATGTTTCATATAACACATTTTGATACATGTAGTAGGCCATTAGGCAATGTATTCAGGGTATTGAAAGCTTTTACATTAAGATCTACATAAAAATAGCCCCCCCCCCCCGGCCGCTGAATCAGCCGTGTTATGTAGGGCAAGTTTGGACAGAACTACCAGTTAAAGAGATATAGGTAAAAACTGGTGGTGCCCCCCTGTGGATGCTTTGAGAACCCTCAGAAACTGTTCAGAGGCATGCTAGCCCAACCTGGTGTATGTGCAGATAAAGACTAATTTGGAAAATCCTTTAGGAGTGTTTTTTCAAGAGTTCCAAGAGCATGTGGTTACTTACGCGGTGAGGCCCTGCAGGTTGAGTTTGGTGGGCGTGATTCCCTTCTTCACCATGAGCTGCTCCACCCTCTCCAGGTCGTCTGCCTGGATGGCTGCCAACATTTTGTCGTCACTTTTAGTCCACTCACTTGGCTGAAAATAAATGAAATTAGAAAGTTAAATATTAATTCAGCAAAAGTGAAAGGTTGGGTTTCAAAAGAAGGAATATTCATGTATGACCTGATCGTGTAGAGGGTGATTGTGCACGGTCTCATTGTTTACACCCCAACGCACATACCCCTGTCGAAGCCATCGGCATAACTCTAGATCATACTTTTGTATACCCATAGGCTATGAACCTGCACCTATTACAAATCATATCTAACTTCCATAACGAGAGAGGGATTGAATTTATGTCTAGTCATGCCTCTTATACATCTATACGTTGATATTACGAAGCACGTCGTAACATTTTCTGCTCCAATAACTCACATTGACCTAATGCTCTGACTGGATTAACAGCAAGGTAATCAACCGGATGACCTAATGCCATCATGTTCTCAAGGCTGGGGGTGCCCCAATTACGGGCAACCCATACACACATTGCAACAATGGAATATACTGCTAGGAGTTATGGCCCACGTTGTATCGTATATTCTTATATTTGTATAACTCCTACCTTATCATTCAAAAGAAGGTAGCTACACCTTAATGTTAGTAACATAGATAGTTCAATAGCTTTAAAAGTGTTCGTACTCCACAGGGGAGCAAGACATCCATATTATAATATCCATTAGATATAGAGATGGCTTATCGCAGTTATGATTTAGAATACGTTTTGGTAAATGCCAGCTACAACCTCACACGACGAATTGATGTGTATGTAGCCGACCCGATTGAGTCTGTCCCGTCAATATTGTAACAGCAAACGCGCCATGAGTCACTACCTGCACATGGGATGGGTGCGAACTGCAACATCTGTCCTAATTCTGTGAGCCTAACTTGCTCATGTTGACTTTCCCTTCTATTGTATGCCACTTTTCAGGGGTCCATTTGATGTTCATAAAGACATGCACGGATATGCATGAGGTCTATAAGGAGAGATATGGCTTAGAGTATTGTTTTATTAAAAGAAGAACGAAATGGGAGAGGTGTTGAGCAGGTGTGTGTGTGCGTGCTACTGATCAATCAACCCCCTCCTCTTAATGAAGGATGCCCGGTAACAATGAAATAAGCGGGGAAACAACTGAATAATTAACTAGTCCGTTTAATTGGGTAACCTATATAATTCGTCATCTTATTGTACCTTGCCTTCGTTTTGCATAAATGTCATTGCCGTTCTAAGGTTTTCAATGAGAGCGTGGTTTAAAGCTGATCACTTCCAACTGTCCATATATCTATTGTTTGGTTTAAAAATGACCCTTACCAATAAACTACACACCAACATACCATGCAGGTATAACGTAGTTGTGAATTCCAATCAGTAAAAGACTACCCTGGGTGTTATACCTTCTAGCTATGTTTATTTTACCTCATTGCTATGCACGTGGGACTGCCTGTACCATTGGCATAGCAATTAACTTTTAGCTTGGAGGTTGTAAGACCTCGTGTACCCTGCCCCGTCCCCCCTCCCGGCCTGTGCATGTTGACACGCAGGTAAATAGGTGTACAGGGCAGGTATGTGGTTATCTGGTTCCACAGATCCTCCTCCCCTCGGGCCCTCCCCTCATATCCCCGCTTAGCTGATAGATCTACTTGAGAGATAACCCTTTCTGTAGAGATCAGCAATAATTTCGAGATGTCCGGATGTAGGCTGCATTCAAATGTAAGATTGGTGAAAAATATTCCCAAAACCCTCCTCGGGTTACAACGAAACTATTCAGTCAGCACAAAGCGCAGGCGGCCAGATTGATTTTAAGAGTCAACGTTCCGACCGTCACACTGAAAACTCTATGAGGGAAAAAGTAATCAAGAGTGATTACTTTTTGTCATCACGGTTATTGTGACACAAGTGAATACCTAGTAATCACTAGGGTAATCATATGTGATGACCTGGGGTCATCATCGTGATTACCTTTTTTAAATCATTTATGACTAATTTTAGGATTTCTTTCTCTGTACAACAAGGTATCGATCCCTAATAATTCCATAATTACCCCAGCTGCTCCTGTCATCAAACTTTAATTGAGAGCATTTCTATCCCTCATAGCATATTGAATAAGGCATAGATGTATAGTAAATGTTATTTCAGACACAAAAAAAGGTGTCCATATCTACATACATGTGTGCCCTTGAGAATTTTGGTCAAAACTTACTTGTATTGTATTTGAGTTTCTAATGTGGTGATATTCTTCTTATATTCCATTCTATTAGTTTCTATGGTCAGGGTAAATTTAGATACAATTCAGTAAATGGCCTGGAGTAGGTCCTGCATATTCCATTTTTGTCTGGTGGGGCCCCCTAGTGGCAAATATTGTATTAGAGATGATAACTTTCAGTCATCACGATGATGACTTTATCCTCACTAATCAGCATGATTACCCTAACTAATCAGCAGTGATAAGTTTTAGATATGCCTAAGTTTTCCGTGCAGGTCTTCATCAGGACTGGCTATTTTATTTTGAAACAAGACACTATATATCATTTGAGGAGCCCTTTTGCAGCTGGGCACTTCGATTTTTTTTAAATGACAATAAACAGTTGTTTATTATATTTGTGCAGGATATGATGCCTTTGTAAACAGATCCGCTCAATTATTTAAAAGTTTTACCAATATTACAGATCAGATATGTTGTACATCAGTAAGGGAATATATATTCAGGCACCGTCAATATCCCCCCCCCCCCCCGCTATCAAACTATATCAACCAAGCCAATCCTTGAGGAATAGTTCATAGATAACACAAGATAACGCAAATACCCTTACTGATACAGCAAATAGTAGCTGGCTGATAACGGGGCAAGTGCTTATAGGATTGGGGTAATCTACTTTGGACCTCAGCCATTATGGCGACTACCATCATGACTATGTAACCTGTGATACGGTGTATATTTATCAAATTTCTACGTGCCAAACGCCCAAAACGTAATGATAATGATGCGCATATATGCGCATCATTATCATTACTATACTAATATATACTAATCTAAACTGGTGAGACATGCATATTTTGTTAGTCTTTGCAGATGTGTCTACACCAACACAGTGAAAAAAGTGAGCGTCAGCTGGACTCTCCCCAGGGTCAGGCACTGCCTGACTCAGGTGAGATAGTCTGCTGGACTTTCACTTCCATCAATCTGAGCCTCCTTTGATAGTCCCATAAGGGTACTACCTTTTGAGAGTCAGCCTGATCCTTGAATGACAGTCAGGCAAGACAATTCTTCATACAAGAGTCAGCCTGACTTTCTTCACACAGTCAGGCAATGTCTGACTTTAGGATGAGGGTCAGGTAGCATGAGCCCTCTTTGTATGCTACCAGGTGGGGCCACAATACAGTATTGAGCCTAATGGTAGGATATATGACACCATTCTTGTGGATTTGGAAAATATTATTAAGATTCCGGGATCACCTCTGACTTATGTTGGTACATGCATGTATCTCAATGTTCCATACCTATATGACTGGTGGTCTGTGATAGTAGACCCTTGCCTGTTCAGGACAACACTATTGTTTTGTATGGGATTTCTTTACAAGTGTTGGGAAGGCCATGCATATATTCATTTTAAAACATTATCCCCCAATGCAAATAAGCAACTAGTCTTACTGTACAGAAGAGAGTCCAGCTCTGCCTGACTTTCATTGAGGCCAAAGTCGAGCATTGCTTGACTCATATCCATAAGTGAGTCTAGCTTAGCTGGACCCTCGATAGCCAGAGTCTGGGATAGCTGCACTCTCACTCTAGGTACAGTCCAGCATTGCCTGACTACCCTTGAGTGTGAAGGTCAGGCAGTGCTGAACTCCTGTAGACGAGGGTCCAGCATTGCCTGACTTTGACTGTAGAGATAGTCAAGCACTTACAGACATTCGATGTCATGAAAGTCAGGCAGTGCTGGACTCTCTCTACAGTCAAAGTCAGCCTGACTTTCATATGAGGGTGCTTTTGGAGACATATGCCTGACTGTGGCATGTGAGTCCAGCTGACTCTCACTTTTCTCTCTGTGAATGTATCATATCCCCATACATTGTACCATGTCAGATGAGTGGCTTTATACTTATACAAAATATACTTTGTATGGTACATGTAGGACATGTAAGGGCCGCTGAGCGCCAAACGTGATGAAGCGTGGATTAACCATCTGGCATGACTTATGAAAGTCACTTATATCATTGACTGGTTGAAAAGTCAGAATATAGAGTCTCTGAATTAAATCAACAACAACCTCACTATGAGGCCACCAGTCAGTTTGCCGTGGTTATTTTGACATACACTCAGTTACTCGTAGGGTATCTATCACTTGATTGTTTCTATGTATGGATGTGTCTCACGACCTTGGGCCAATGTTTTTATCTCTGACCGGGTGCCGTCTCTGACCAGGTGCCGTCTCTGACCAGGTGCCGTCTCTGACCAGGTGCCGTCTCTGACCGGCTTGGCTTGATAAGGTCAAAATACCAACAGCAGGAAGCTAATTATAATTATAATAATAATTATATAACAACCGCCATACCCAGTAAACAAAAAACGTTATACAACATTTTGTAACGTTATTTAACGTTATATAACGTTTTTCTAAGGCTCCTCACTGTGGCATAACGTTATATACAGTTTTAGAACGTTATTTTGACGTAAAATAACGTTTTTTTTGTTAGCTGGGTAACGTTTTTACAAATCCTTATATATATGAGTATAATTCTTTTTAAAACACCTTTTTTCTGACACCTGGTCAGAGACGGCACACGGTCAGAGACAAAAACATTGGCCCAAGGTCGTGAGACACAGCCCTATAGGGGTCAGGCTGGTCGTCCTGTGGGCGGTTCCATTATTTAAGCTTGTACCGGCGAGACAAGCACTGATACAGCAATCACAATGGGTACAAGCTGTTACATAATGCACCCTAAGAATTCAGCAGTGAAGGGCAGGGAATATCCCATTGGTTGATAATGCATCCAGCTACACGCCTATAGGCCTGAAGAACCATACCCAGTGGGTCCGCGATTTAGAATTTCGCTGGGTGCGGTTACCATCACTGATAAGAGGCACACTTTGTCCCTGGGTAACAATCACTTCCAGGGACATGCTGGTACCCAGCCTATCAGCTCTTATCAGTGCGGGCCGCCACAACCAGCTCCAGTCCGGCCTAGGCCCTATAGGCGTCTAGCCGGTTGCATTATCAACCAATGAGAAAATTCCCTGGCCTTCACTGCGGAATTCTTAGGGGGCATTATGTAACAGCCTGTACCCGTTGTGATTGCTGTGTCAGTGCTTATCTCGCTGGTTACCAGATCAAGCAATGGTGCCCCCTACTAAGGAACCTGCAACATCGAGGTGCAGTGGGCAAACAAGCCACTGGACTGTGACCTCTAGGTAGGGGGACTCTGATTCAACCAGTTATACAATATATGTTATAAACATAAAAATAGTTATACATGTATTATGGGGTACACATCCCCACGTACATTTGATACGATATATTGAAGTGAAAGCTGTGTATCACTATAATCCAGGGACAATTAAAAGTAAATGTATCACCCTGGTGTGTGGCTATCATATAGTGAGGTTACCTGAGCACGTAACGTGCTACCTTTGTTGACATGTATCATGCATGGGAGCCTCAACAGAACAAGGCACCCTAGTGTAGTGAGAGTGACATGTGACTTTCCCGGATGACTTTTACGTAGATCTTCAATGTATTGATTACGACTCCCTATTGGAGGTTACATATCTTAAACTAAAAAGTTTTATTTAATTTTAAAGCTTTTAGTGTCATATGTGTGCATTATGTGCACATGTGATGAGAAGGCCAATAATAATTTATACAATGAGTGAAGCACGAATGAGCAGAATGCATAGCCCCAGGGCTAAGTCATTGCTGATATTCCTGACCGGATGGAAATGACCTTCCTGGTACTGGCTACTAGCACTTTAATAGGCCAAGACATTGATGTTTCATGTCTCTGTAAAACGGGGTCGAGCCTTAATATTACAGGCATTTCATTCGGCGATTCTCAAATGTTACTTACAATGTTACATGTTAATGCTTGAACTAAAAATCTAGGAGCAAGGCAACATTTGTACTTTTGAATATATATGAATACGGAAAAAGTAACCACTGTGGCTATAGCTATTCTACCCATGTAAACTGAAATACTAGTAGTCCTTTGCCTATTAACCAACCATACATGGAATATCATAAGCAAAACATGCACAATGCCTTACATCATCTGAGGTCTAAGTCCTTCTGCTCCAGGAATCATAACTATCAATGGGGCCTTTAGATTGGATAAGTATGCTCTTAGAGTTGAGAATTGATACAATGTAAGAGTTGGGACTTAGCACCAAGTGCGGTGCTAATCCTATTCCTTTGGAGGCCAGCGTCAGTGACCTAACATGTGGACCGTACACTGTAAAAAAATTCCCTTGAATTCACGGAGAATCTCAGTTAAATTTGGCAGTGCATCTCCGTTTTTTCGTTTACAGTGAATCACTGTAAATGTCATCTATTTTACAGTGAAATTCAGTAATTCATTGCAGTGAAACTCCGTTATTTCTATTACAGTGAACCTCTGTTTTCTGGGTAGTTCTATCTTTTCCTATCAGGTGGCAGCTTAGTTCCTCATGAGCGTTTTCTGAAGGTTCTAGGTTTTAAAACAGTATAAATATGCCAATATGTTAATATTTTTCAATATCTTAATTCACTATAAAGTAGATATACAGATGTAATTTAAATTTGATGAAATATTTACGATCAATAAAAGATTCAATTGTGTGGGACACTAAGCAGTACTTGTAATACCATAGACACCCTTCTTGTGGTAATATGAAAAATATATATTCTCAGCATTGAAGTTGGTGTTCTATAACAATTCTAGAGTAATGTTTGCTCATGAATTGTGATTATAAAATGCTGTGTATGTGCTTCATAATGATTATGAAGTCCCAGCACAAGATATCTCATGGAACAAAAATGGATATGGTTGATAATTATAGTGAACTGTACACTGACATAAACACAGAATAAAACAGGGAAATTCCGTAAAAATTACGGTGACTTCTAAAAACGGAATTCCCTAAAAAAACGGTGACTTGCAAAAACGGAATTCCCTAAAAAAACGTGGGTTTCCCGGCTCCTATTGATGCCAGTGCTTCTCCGTTTTTTCTACGGAATATTTTTTACAGTGTACATAAAAGAAGGCAATTTAGACGACTTGTGACTGGCCTCAGGCTGAACGAGTGCTCTCTTGTAAAGCCAGGCCTCCCCACGCAAGCCCTCCAGACTTTGGATCCCAGATGGAAGTGGGGCAGAACCGCAGGTAGAGGGACCATGAGTTGGTTGAACTAGGCTAAATAGAGCCTATAGCACTCGCTTGGAGAAACGTCTGACCTAAATAAGTGGGTACATGTACACTGTTAAATTGTCATCCTGGGAATTGCAGCCAATGTGACAAATCAGGGTAAACTCAATAACGTGGTTTTAGTGGTTGACTCAGGTACCACCTTGATAGGAGCATACTCCCGTCAATCCACAGAGGCGCATGCCAATAATTTGAAGAAGCCATGGTGGATATACTCTCGTTCCCAAATCCTCCAGAAGGAAGGCTCTGGTACAGCCACATGACCTTGAGCTTAGGATTTTGCCGGGTTTGGGCATTCCCTGCTGGTAGACTGGAACCAGAATGTATGATGGTAGTTTTACCATCATACTTTCTGGTTCCATTTCCCCGTCCTGTTCGCTCGTTCCAAGCTAACCACAGGGACTGCCAAAAACCCAGCAAAATCCCAAGTTCAAGGTCAAGTGGCTGTTACCAGAGCCTTCCTTCCGAAGGATTTGGTAACAATACGGGGAACGAGAGTATAGTGGAGAGTGGAGGTATGTGGCGAGGTGGACTAAGTGGACAATGTCAGTATTTTCCTATTTACAACCCACCCCCAGGTCTGGCTCAATACCTTACATCTGGCATGGACTTGGGCTACTCAGTATCGGTAGATGGTTATATTTTATATCAATCGTCACAAAGTATTGGTCCAAGTGTGTAGATGTAACGTTTTCACAAGGACATTACTCCTATATATGTATACATGTGTTCTCACATATTCATTTATGTCATGGTAAATACATATGCTCCATTGATTTAAGGTGGCTAGACCCTATTGTAAGCACGTCAACTGCGCAGGTCATTGCGCATATGCACATGTAGTTGTCTCAGAACACACCAGGGGGTGCTTTTGGTCATATTTTTGTATATCAAGCGCTGATTCCACCAACGCGAGATGACGGATCCGTCCACTTTTTGGATGGATCCATCCATTTTTTCGACGGATCCGTCTATTTTTTCGACGGGTTGGTGGAAGCCATTTTCCCCGTCATCAGCATGCCAAAAGTGTGACGGATCCGTCAGAATGGCTTCCACCGGTCCGTCCGTCGACGGATCCGTCAACAGACGGTCCGGTGGAAGCAGGAAAATGGAAATCCGTCCGTCAACGGGTGACGAATCGGTCACCATTTTGGCGGATCCGTCAAGTGACGGGAATATTTTAATATTTTGATATTTCCGTCCCTTGACGGATCCGCCAAAATGTGACGGATCCATCACCCGTTGACGGACGGATTTCCATTTTCCTGCTTCCACTGATCCGTCTGTTGACGGATCCATCAACGGATCCGTCAACAGACGGAACCAGTGGAAGCAAAAACTGGACGGATCCGTCCGATTTGGACGGATTTGACCAATCCGTTGACGGACGGAGAGAATGGGGAAGTTGACGGATCCGTCACGTCGCGTTGGTGGAGTCAGCGCTTTAGATATATATTTTCATGTGTTGTCAAAATTACCCTGCAAGACCTGAACGGGGCTTGAACCCAGGGCCTCCTGCATGTGAGTCTAACGCATTACCCCTGCTCTATCGGGGCTCTGGTAGTAGGCATTCTGAAAGCTATACCTGTACATGTACCACATCAAGACTGTGTACTCCATTTATATATTTCAAACACCAAAAACCTAACCATAGGGAAAGTTCTTACTTTAAGATGCTATTCCATGCACATAGGTACTATAGATGTTCCCACCATATATGGGACTCAACAATCAAGGTGTATTCACTGAAGGGAATTATCAGTTTGCATGTGTTTTGGCCAGTCATTTCTTCGTTTATCATCAAGTAGAAGCCCTGCACATCATTGCTAAGCATAATTGATTAAAAATGTGGACAAATTCAGATTTTTATAGCTAAGTGGATGATTGGAACAGCCTAAAATGGGGGTGGAACAGCCTAAAATGGGGGTCATTTGACCTACACAGGCCTTTATGCTGTCAGATTTGTAACTATCTGAAGCACAATATGTGCCCCAACAGATTATTAAAACTGTTAGCATCAAGCACAGAGTTTGCAGTTACATTGCAGACTGTCTTGGCTTTCCAAAACTGTTTTAAGTTGAAAAAATGGGCTAATATTGCTTCAGTTATAAGGAAAAATGGAACAATTGGTTACCCCTTCTTTTAGCGCCTTTTTCAAGAAGGCACTACTTAACTCTTGGAAGCCTGTTTCTTAGACCCAATGGTCAGATTCCCTATAGTAGAACACAGTGGGATGACAAAAACTTAATTTTGGCTGCCAATACAAGGCCCTACTAACCTTTCCATAGCCCCCCCCCTTTAGGATTGTAGCTTGAACTACAAAACTACAAGCTTGGGTTTGCACCTTCTGTAGGGTCTCTGGGCATAACGGTTCAAGAGATTCTCGCATATTCTGTCCAATGGCAGGCATAAGGCTTGTTTTGCCTCATTCTGAAAATCTGTTTAAAGGTTCGTAATTTCCAAAATAAGGATGCTAGAGTTATCAAAATAGGCTCAAAAGAAGTGGAATTTAGTTTTACCCAATCTGTGAACTTCCCATGTTCACTCTGTAATTAGTTATCCTGCAATGGCAGTCAGAGTGATGAGAGGTAGATAAAAAAAACAAATTTTAGAAAAAATTGTCATAGTTTCCATGGCAACCGGTCACATGATTTTCCAAATATGGGAGTGATAATGCCTGAATAATTTAGCCTTTCATCTTAGCTTTTACCTGATACCTGGATCACTTTTGTAGGTTGAGGGGTTGCAAAGTTATCAATGACTCTTCAAAACATACAGGGGAAACTTTAAGTTTGGGTCCCATATATAGTGGGAAGATCTATATCACCATATGATCCTATTATACAGATCACTCCAAACGCAAAGCCAGATATTTCAGAAATTAGCTCGGGACCCCATATTTTCTTTACACCATTTGAGACTACTCATAATATGGGCCTCATGGCGAAAATCCTAACGAAATCTAATTACTTCTAGACTATGGGGTCTACCCACCTTAACCATGAAAAGCTGTAGTTCCTTTCCTGACACCGGACCGCTACCTAACATTACTGGCTCAGTATGGGAGGGGAGTAGTGATTACCTTCATGGCCCATCCCTCTGATTTACTGATCCCCTACACCAGTATTTCACGGCCTGTCATAGCATCATAACAAGTCAATAGTTATTAGGCTGGTACCTATTCTTGCCATTGACAGCCACATTAGAGAACTCAAAATATGGCTGTTCACAAGATGTCTAGGCCTTACCACAAGGTACATTGGTTCTACATGTAGTAACTGAAAACAATATCTAGGTAAAATTAGTTTTGCACACACCTGCAAGGACACATTGGGATACCAGTCCTAGGCAAGGTTTAAGGGCCAGCTTGGGCTACAGTCAACCCTTGATAATCCGGCTGGTCCCGTTCCCAATAAAAAGCCACTGGAAGTCAAATCACCGGTTCTCTAAGTCCAGGTCAATGGTGTCTCTTTGGGGGTGGGGGTGGGGGGTATCCCTAGTACTATGGGCCCGAGTACCATATAGGCCTCATTATCCCCATGTCTTGTGTGTATTGGTGTGATACATGCTCTTATATTAGTTTTAACATTCAATTTGGGGAAAACATCTCTATCAGAATTAATAGAATCAAACAAACTAATAAGAAAACCGTGTGAGCAATGTAGGTGTGGAACTATGTTCCTAGCCGAAAGGGGGTTGTATTCTCCCTCCCCCCAACCCTAACCATTCCACCCATTAACTGTTGATGACTTCCATCACTTTGCATATAACCAGAGAGGTAGAGACGACTGTATCTCTCATGTGACACAGTTGACTCAGCACCTCATATTCAATGGTCAGTTGTTTTAGCACTAGTATAAAGCAGGAAGCCATCAACGTCCTTTGGCTGTTTCTCATGGATGAAATTTCAGATCACAAACATTGATTATTCTATCATGTGTGGGCTAGCTAAACCCCAGACAAACTAATTACCATTGAAGGTAACTTGTTGACCAACGACTAACGACCTATGGTATAAAGCAAGTTTAATTGCCAAATCCTCCTACTGTAAACGTATATATTTTCGCGCAGCTAAACTTTCGCGCACCTACCATAGAAAGACATGTTCGCGCAATCATATTTTCGCGCAGGTGTAAGCATCACATATTCAGCTACATGTCATTTTTTATGGTTTTTAAATCGGACAATTATTAAGGATATTAGAGCCAAAATAGTTTCATCCTATATATTATACTTTTATAGTATGACCTATCATGGTGGGTGATATTCTCGGGCACAGAAGTTGTTGTTGCTAGGGAGAGGCAAAGGGTCTAGCTGCGTAATGTACTGGGAAAAGTCACATTTTTGCTATTTTCTGTGCAAATAGTGGTACTAGAATAATGCCCATCTCAATTCTAGAGGATATCCTGAATATATTTCAGATTTTAAAATCCTTTTTGTTGTGCGTACACTAGATTTCTTGCGATAAGGATTTTAACACTTTTTTTTAGTACATTGCCTATGTATCTAGACCCTTTTGGGACTGTCTTATCTTAGGGGAGATAAGCCTGATAAGGGCCACGCTGGACTGTGTGACGTAGGTTCTGCTCCCAATATCGTTATCCATGCAACTTATTGAACCATCTATTGGCATTATTATAATAGATACAAGTACATGTACAAATATAAAGTGTTGCACATCATTGGAAAGCTAATTTCCTGGGCATAATTTTAGCGCACATCATAATTTCGCGCACTCATGCATGTGCGCGAAAAACGCGAAAATATGTACTGAGCGAAAATTAATACGTTTACAGTATACAGCACAACGCTGTTTGCCCTGTAACAAATAATAACTGGAGTATCAGATCACAATCATATAGTAATTACATATGCTGTTGCTCAGTACTAGCCACTGGAACCGGAAGCTGAAGTAACTGGATTATCAAGGCTATTTTAATGCTATAAAAACGGTCCCTACTAAATTCTGACTGTAATGTGCGGGACTGGATTATCACAGACTGGATTATCAAGGGTTCACTGTATATCTAACAATGAACCAGGGGGCTATGCTATGCTAGTCTTTTCTTGTCAAAAAAGCCAAACCCTACTCTGTGGTGTAAATGGCTTTGGGGACAAGGTGCCAAAGCGAATTGACCTGTTAACCAATATGAATTAGCATTTTCAGGTTAATTGAGTGGAAATTTAAGAAATACTGTCAATAATGACGTGAAATTAATATATTTGAACACATTGGAGTAGTTCCCTACTGAGGGTTATCTCACTAGGTGCGTCTCGTGAGATAAGCCTCAATGTGAGAACTATTCTCGTGAACATTTGTCCGTTTATCTGGAATTCGACAATGCCTTGTATAATCCAGTTCGACTCAGATTAACAAAACAAACCAGAGATTAGTCTCGTATACATACACATGTATGCACCGCTTAACGGATTAGAACCAGTTGACCGTATAACCTGAGTCTATATCAGTGAACATAACCATGGAATGAACAGTATGCTATATTAATTGATCAACCCATCTAGATATGCATCCATCGAACTCCTTGAACGTCCATTTATCACCCACACTCAACGTCATACGGGGATGGTATTGTTGACAGGTATACACATGTCAGCAGGGTCCACCCTGAGGTGCCGCCTTATCTCACGGCTACCTAGATCCCACTATATCCCTGGTTAATTCCCAGCATGTAGGGGCCTAGACTGCCTCTCCCTGTCTGATCAATGCTAATAGCCTGCCTCTACCTGTCTGATCAATGCTGATTCAATTGATTGAGCAGTATACCAAGGGAGTGGTCTGAACAGGAGTGGTCTGAACAGCAACGTGGACGAGGGATGAATGTTTAGTTTTATGCCCGAAAAAGTATTCTGGCCAATCTCCAAGGGGGTCATAAACTGGCCGCCCATCTTGAATTATTGTTATATTCCGGCACGATCCGTATAGGTCCAGTTGCCTGCCGGCCTGTTTTTAAACTATACTACTAAATTTTATATGTACTACTACTATTTTATATTGACTGCTCTGTGAGTTGTATCACGTTATGGAAAGTTTTAATCTACTCGCCTTGCTCACCTCAAGAGGACTCTATACATTATTTTGTTGACTCTCCCCTCAATCCACAAATGAAGCACCTACCCCGGACCAGTGGTGGCATGGGCCTTTGAATTGGTTGATTGACGGAAGAAATATGTCCTCGACAACATAAGGGCCCAATTTCGCATGAGAAGTATCCTTTGAATCCGCCAATGGGCCCTTCCCCGCGGATCAGCCCCACATGATCGTCCTACAAAGTAATGGACTGTCAAATATTGATGGATAAAATCCTTGACATTATAATGCATGTGTTAACATTTCCATTGAAAGTGGCCAATCACCATTTTCTTACTGGAAACGATAATCACAGCAGAGTTTAGAGGGGACTTTTAGTTCTAATTTTGAGCACAAGGATGGCAAAAGTGTGACAAATATGCCAAGAACCTGGGGATGTATTATTAATGCCTGAATTCACATTAGCATCAAACTGGTGATCAGGGACATCTCCACGGGCCGAAGATGTCTGAGAGAGGATGGAAACCTGCTGAGTGTCTGACCACCTGGAGTATTATGGTGGTGTGTGGAGGGGAGGAGCTCAGGCCCACGGAGGGCACTGGAGCTGGAATCTGTTGATTTGATAAAATATCATTATCATGACAAACCTGTGGATGTTAGTGTGATGCACAAGGTGATCGACCACTGAGGACAGACAGTGCTTGAACTGCACAGTCGTGATTGCGTTATCTCAGGTCAGAATGATTAAATGGTGATTGGGAGAAGCGTCATTGAGAGAATAGCACTACACTATATCCTATTGTTTAAGATTTAGGGCACCTGTCTATGCAATGCTACAAATATGATTGGTATGTATGGTTCGACAATTACTTTAGTAGGCCCCTATTCACTGAACTTTGTTTAGATATGTATAACATGTCAATATACCTGTTTTATGGATCGATGCCAATGGCATGGCCATTGTCGAATAGAAACAAGAAAAGTTCCGCAATATTTAGATCATGTCATAAGTTCGTACATAAACAATAAACAATAAACGTTCATGGATATACTCTCGGGCGGGCGGTTAGGCAGATCGGGCGGACGCACAGGTGATGTCAGGTGTCACAGGGACTTGACCCCGACCCTATATAAAGGCCAAAACGTCACTGATATTTAAAATATTGCCTGCATGGTTTGAGCTCCTGGAGATACCTACCGGGGTACCTAACTAGCAAATATATAATGATTTGGATACAATATATTTTCGATTTTTCAATCTTATCGAAGGAATACATAAGGACATCATTGTATGTTATCATTTTTCTGATATTCTTGTTGGCGAAGTTGACCACACCTTACGACTTCCCAGCATGAAAATGGCCTCAGTTGAAGCAACTTGCTACTCAAGAACTAAACAGACTCAGTGGGTTTAGGCCTTAAGTCGGCCTTAAGTATGCGGGCGATGACCAGGAGGTTGGTAGTGCCGACCTGCAACGTGATCCCCGATGATCTGGTTGTGCTACCTGCCCGACCTGACACGCTACATCATCCATAATACATGCTCACCATGATTTACAGCCTCTACGTGTGGCGGCCGGATTAGACTTACAGAGGCGTGTGTTTGGGTGCTGGTTACTGCAAGTAGGTTTGCCTGTCTCTCCCCCGTGTATTCCGCTACAATTGGCGCGCACCTTCATTTCAATATTGCAATGTTTTCCCGATTGAAAAATCCCATTTGTGGCTTCACTCATAGCATTACATCTTTTATTCGACTCACCAGCTATATATACCTGGGGATAACTAAAAATAGATTTTAATGTTATGATCCTTGTGTTTGGCTATCATGGTGAGGTTACCTAAGCATGTGTTGCCTTTGTTTGCCCACACTATGACGTAGCAGAACTGTATATGTAACTCGAGCTATGACACAACCCCTGATAGCTCTTTACTACATCACTTATTTAATAGGTTATAAAAACGTTATTTTACGTCAAAATAACATTTTAGACTTTACATAACGTTATGCCATACTAAAGAGCCTCAGAAAAACTTTGCCATATAACGTTATATAACGTTATAAAATGGTGTATAACGTTATTTTTTTACTGGGAGGCTCTATACATTAATGATACACATAATACGCGACCAAGGTCGTACAGAAGGACTGGAAACTACTAGTTCAGCGGCACTTTATGTGGTTGTCTGATTATGTTGACCACTGTCCACTTGAGGTAGGTGGTGTCGGGGTTTCCTGTATGGAGGATCCACTACTGACGGATGACGTAAGGCCCCCGTGTCCCACATACCTGCGGGGATTAATGTGCAGGGAACCAGTAGTGGCAATTGAATCCCCCCCCCCCCCCCCACCATCATGTGTCTCCGACATTCACGCCGATCTACCCCTATGCGGGTAAAAATGAGTAGTAGATACCCTATGAGTAATTGAGTTTATTTCTTGAAATACAAGATTTACTATGCTCAGCTATAGGAAGGGCCATATCCAATGCCCCCCATTGAATACAATGTGGCTGTATTCAATGGGCTAAGAAAAAGCTGTCTTTTTTCATTAAATGGCTTACAATAAAAAAATAAATGCAAATGCTAACTACATTGATACCTCTCTGCCGTATTTCACTCATGGGGGCTGGGGCATATCTTACTCAGCCTGCCGCCTCGTTGGATATGGCCCCCAGCCCCCACTCGTGAAATACGGTAGATACTGTATCAATGGGCGTTGGCATTTGTCTAGGTATGTAGTTGATGCCCCACGAGTATGTCAAATAACCACGACAGACTGGTTGGTGACCCATAGGACAACAGCCTATGGGGAACCAGCCACTCTGTATACATGTACCATTGTTATTACTACATGCCAGGGGGTATCTAATTCAGCCTTCGGTTATGTGAGGGTAGATCTATACGATAAAACCAAGGTCTGAAATGCTTTTCCTTCGCCCTCCACAGTGGGTTAGGGAGTTTTTACACCCCCGGTCAAGGGGTCGAAAATCAGTGCGCGCACGGGCCCTTTGAGGCATACTAACGCGGGGGCTTTTTGGCTCAAAACAGGTCCCTGTTGTAAAAAAATGACCACTCCCTTCGTTATTAATAACAATGGTAGAGTGACAGTTTCCTTTGCTATGAGGGGAACAACCAGTTATTTCTTTGACATACATCCAGTTAGGCCAAAAAAAGGTTTGTTTCAGGTCACCTGACCGACCCTATCAAAACAGGGCCAACCCTACGTTTTTTCATGGAATTTTGAAGAAATTCCCGTATTTTTACTCTTTTTTGGTCCGACCTACCGACCATACATTTTCTGCCCATGTTAACTGAAACAAACATTTTTTAGGGCCTTAGGGAGTGGTCATTTTTTAACAACAGGGGGGGGGGGGGTTGGTGGATTTGGGGGGGACCAAAAAAATGTGGACCCCTTGAAGGGGGGGACCAAAAAAATTTGGACCCCTCTTGAGGGGGGACCAAAAAAATGTGGACCCCTTGAAGGGGGGGACCAAAAAAATTTGGACCCCTCTTGAGGGGGGGACCAAAAAAATTGCACCCATTTTTAGTGGAAAAGCCCGCGCATTACTATAGCTCAAAGGGGTCGGCCGCGCTCAATTTCAACTTGCCTGAGGGGGGGACCAAAAGAATTTCGACCCCTCCCGTGGGGGGAACCAAAAAAATTTCGACCCGCTCGCGCGAAAATCCACCGACCCCCCCTGTTATTAAAAAATGACCACTCCCTTACTCATAGGGTATCTATTACATAACACTGGCACTGGAGCCCCTGTGACACATCGTCCCGGGCACATGGTACATTGGTCAGTGTGTATTGTAGAAGTCCATAATAAGCAGGGTACCTATTGACACAACTGATCAACGTATTATCTTATCAGACAACTGGGCTGATCTTTTGCTCGCCGGGTCACAAGGAGACCAAATATATATATGTCCAACAGCGGAACTGCATGTGTGTGTGTGTATTTGTGTGCATATATATATATATATATATTTATATATATATATATATATATATATATATATATATATATATATATATATATATATATACATGTATATACATATACATATACATATACATATACATATACATATATATATACATATATATATATACATACATAAACATGCAACAACCTTTTATATAGACTATGACTGATTTCCTAGTCTCAAACAAAACGCTCCCACCTCACATCTTTGACGGAATGCACCCTTCTGAAGGTTAGAACAAATACAGAAGAGATCCCTGCAATGTTACTAAAATATTGACTTGTATTTAGGTTCTCCACCCCCGAACCCCCATGGTAGGAGAATCTGGGCTAGGCTTTATGCAAATTTGTTCAGGGACATGGCATGGACACCATTAGGTTAGGTCGTTGGTGTGTAAACTTGTAATGGTTTTATCACCGAAGTGAGATCATTTTGTTATATATTAGGCCATGTGCATGGGTCACATTTACATGGACGGAGGCATCTTCACAACTGGAAGTGGACCTGACGATGTGCTATTTACATGTACTTGAAGGTGTCCAGGTATGTTGGGACAGTATGTTTAATGTTTAATGACCCAGGTACTTTCGCAGGCTGTTTTGGCCTGGTGTTTTGGTGTCATTAATGATTTAAATAGTCACATTGAACGTTGAAAGAATACAACAGCGAAACGTGATTTCCCTTGATATTGCATAATTTCCTACTATATTTGTCACAGATAGACCACCGTGGTTGTTTCTGATGCATTAAAGGTATATCGTTTTTCTATTCCATAGAGTGAAAACACTTCCCTACAATACCGGATAATACCATGAAGACATAAATGGAAAAACTTCAGGGAAAAGATTTGACAGCCAATGCCCCGTGTAATAGATCAATTTGTAGTTTCAGCCGCATGAGTCTACTCCATGGTTTGAATGGCAGATGGGTCACTACGATTTACGATGGTGGCATCATGCCTATACCTGCATTAGGTGGCTGATAATGAAACACTCCAGTCCCCGTTTTACGTCACAGGGCACACAGGGTCCAAGTGTCCTGGGAGGGCAGCTGGTAGCAGCTTTTGGCACTGACTTGGTGTGAATCTGGTAAAATTATGTCACCCCGTAGGTATTGGATATTATGTATGAGGACAGGAACAAGATGAATATTACCAACTATGTGCATTGTGCTGGCCTCATGCCAATACTACCCGCCCACACTATAGTTTGTTAATATACATGTACAATAAAGATTTTCACTAAATTACATGCTTTGTATATCTAGCCTAATGACGTTGGGCGGAGGTAGCAATTCTATGTAGCTAGTAGTGATGCAATGTATACAATGCTGTTCTGTATAATTATGATGGGGAATAGCCATGATAGAATGGGCAACATACGTTGTCCACATGCATATACATGGGCACTGGCGTAGGAAAGTGGTGGGGAGGCGGGGGGGGGGGGGGTTAAGAGTTAATGATTTATCTCATGTTGGCCTTTAAAGTGGGTATTCGGCATTTCATTTTGGTCTAGGGGTAGGCTGAACGCAAGTGATCAAAGAGTTATCCCATGAAACATCAACATAAAGACCCCATAAATAACAATTCCTCAGGGTGAGCTAATTGGCTGCGAGCATACCGACTGGTGGGACTACTTTACATTGCAAATTTGCCAGGCCTATACTGGGTGTCCCACGCGCCGACTCCAGCCGCTGAGACGCATGCAGCACACCAGGTGCAGTCAGGACTAGGTAACACAACCAATTTTTAATCCAACCATGATCCAACCTATGGTAATCGCAGTGTGGACCGTGACTGCTTGAATGAAAGAAAATCTTACATCCTTGCATATCTTACAAGCGTTTTATTGCTACCCCTCTCCTCAAAGAGAGTTAGCTGGGATGGTGTTTATAACGCCATGGAGTTGTATCAAGTCATGGGCTGTGGGGCCCTGTCCGTATGGCGGGCTGCCAACTCGCGCGGACTGCACGTTAGCCGCCTGCAGCGAGGTGCCGTACTCTAGGCCAGGTACATACTTGGCTCAATCCTCAAACACGCGGCAGCTTTTATCGTGTAGGTACATAATAGTGTTGGTAAACATTCCATGCCCAAATCCATTTGCCATTTAGCACATAAACATATATCTCAAAAGAGAAAAAAAGTGTTTTTTGCAGGGATATTTATGAATGTGTTTTGCGACGATTACGCCAGTCGAGGTTATACCAATACATTGCACCTTGTACCTATGTCAGTATGTGTACCGTTATACTGTATTCCATGCCGGGTCTACCTGGACTAACATCTCCAACTCAATTGGGGAATTGAAAGCATTATTTCTATTAAAGGATCATTTCGCGGTCCTCTCAATAGTCAGGGCCAAATAAAAAAAGGTGTGTTTCAGGTTACCCGACCCTACCTACCGGTAGCCAAAAAGGGCTGACCCCAGACATTTTTATCTAATTTAGAAAAAACATTTATGTTTTAATCGATTTTAGGGCTATTTCAGGGTCAATTTGATAGTCTACGAGTCAACGCCGTAGTCACCAAGAATCTTTTATCCAATTTTGAAAAAATATTCATGTTTTAAGTAATTCTGGGCCTATTTCAGGGTCAATTTGATAGTCTATGAGTCAACACCGTTGTCGGCAAGTCGGCGCTGAAGTTGGCGAGTCAAATTTTGGGTACTTTACAGCCCAAAGTAAAAAAAAATTAAAATTAAAAAAAAAAAAAATCCGACCTACCCTCTCTAGATTTTCAGACTATGAAACCTGAAACACACCCTTTTATTTGGCCCAATATGAACATGCTAAATAATATAATAATAAAATGTTGTATAACATGTTTTGTTCACTGGGTAGTGCTTGATTCCGAGCAGAGTGCTGTTTCTCCACAAATTGTCTCTAGAAATTTATGTTTTGCGTATTGTGTATTGCGGACATCCGCAAATTTGTGGAGAAACAGCACCCAGGGATGCATTTATGCATCATGCCGTCCCTAAGGCTAAGGGGCTGATACACTGCCTGAAGGTCGGCATGATGCAGCAGCACCGAGTTAAGCGCTAACCATCATGCCGTCACTACTGGATTAAACCACCAGAGGTGTTTACAGGACTTGCAGTAATTAGCATCCCTGTACCCTAATTCCATTTCCCGTTGTACATTGTACATGTATCTGGGGCATCTAGCGGAACGGAAACACACTTAGTAGTAGAACATGTACATGGTATGCACCACCACCGACTGAAACAGTATCCGGCGCTCATATTCTGTGTAACAAATATGTCTTTGGTTGATAATGGCGTTTATTAATGTTCCCTAATGTGTGGCCCTATAGGTGGGTATGCGCAAGACATTGCGATACAACACATGTACCTCTAATTACATATAGATGGTTGAGTGCCATAATTATGTCGAGGTGCATGCTACAGACTGTGGGGGCCTCAGGGAGTTAACTCCTTTGGTGATGACAAGAATGTATGCCCTATACTGTGAATAATTGTCCCGGGCGGACATGGAAGGGGGGGAGAGGGGGGGGGGGGCGGGGGTGGCGGTCGCAGCAAAGCAAAATTCAGACCTTCAACTTAAGCCGAAAAAAAGGGAAGTTGGGTTTCAGGTTGATGCTTAAAGCAGACTAGTTGGGGTGTCAAAGTTTTGATATAATTTAGACTAAACCAAATATGTGTAGGAAATAGACACCTCTTTTGTGTTAAATTCTATGGCATATTATAATAGCTGCAAGGAAACTCCCATTGGTATGACACACAAATATGGGTAAATAGTCTACATGTATTACTGACGGGTAGAAATAATCTCAATACAGATTTGGGAATACATGTATAGGGATTCCCCTAACCTACATACCTTGATCTATATTTGTGTGATTTAGCTATTACAAACCTCGGAAATAGAGACAGGTATGGACAATAATAATGTCTAGCCTCAGAACCCAGTGAGCTTCACCTGCAGTAAAGTAGAGGTTATAGCGCACAGGTTAACCCTTTAAGGGTTGCATAGCGCTTTACGGTGCTATTCTCTATGTCATCATGATGCATGAATTCAGCCTTGGCAAGTATACCTGCCTTACTGTTGATACATTTCCAAAGGGTTGGCATGATGTATGAATGCAGGCTCAGTGAATGAACTCGCCAGGCCTACATTCATGCGTTATACTGAGAAAAGGATTGTAGCACATTTAGAGCAGTATGCAGCTATTAAAGGGTCAACTATTCTAGTATTGTGAATTTGATAACCCTAGACTTGTCGCTTGGAGTGGGCCCTGGGCTAACATTACATATCAGTTAGATGAGCCTATTTTCATCTGGTGGGATGGTAACCTGATAGGTCATTAAATCGACAACCTTTAACTCATTTATATCATGATACATGTAGTCACTAAGAATACCATAAAGTTATAAGATGACTATTTGACAACCTTACAACCTTTGATTTTATCAGTGTGCAGGGTGTTAGGTCTTTATAATCTGATAGCTTCGATTTCTCATCTTAGACCACGGAAATATGGCCAATTGCAAAACCAAAATTACCATTCTGGTACTGTATAGTATACCTCCAGAAAAACAATGCATTACGCACACTTAGACTCCAGCACTGGAGGTTTGGTTTCCATGGGTTATACAATGGGATTTACGGGTACTTGGACGGAATGTACCACTGCCTGAATGTACCACTGTCAGAATGTACCACCACCTGGTCGGAATGTACCACCCCAATGGTCGGAATGTACCACTCAAATAGTCGGAATGTACCATCCTCCTGGTCGGAATGTACCACTACATTTTGGCCTCTATTGCATTTGTTATATCTATAGAATCAT
This sequence comes from Harmothoe impar, assembly GCA_947462335.1. NCBI lineage: Eukaryota > Metazoa > Annelida > Polychaeta > Phyllodocida > Polynoidae > Harmothoe > Harmothoe impar. The sequence continues at coordinate 33,445,249 of OX381709.1, read as the reverse complement.
TTACAAGGACATTTGTGTATATAGATGTACATCAACAGTACTTGAATAAAAGTATAGTAAAGTAACTATCACTATTCTATGGCCGTTTTCTTCGATTACAGTACAGTCAACCCTTGATAGTCCAGTCTTTGACAATCCAGTCCCTCACCTTCCAGTCATGATTTAGTGGGAACCGTTTTTATAGCACTAAAATAGTCAACATCCTCTATGGCCATGAACATCACCTTCAATTAGAGTAAATGACGTACATGTACAATGCCTCTTTGACTTTGTGCCATATACACTGTTATTAGATATTTTATATTTGATGTGAATACACATGGTATTAAACATTTTATGTACCCATTGAACGACAGATGTTCTATTAATTGAAAGCCATATCACCTGAAAAACCGACCCTAGTTACTATATAAACAGTGATTTAATCGTATAATTTATGCTAAATGCTGTGTGGTACATTCCGACCACTTGGTGGTACATTTCGACCTGCAAAATGGTACATTCCGACCACTGAAGTGGTACATTCCGACTGCCCTGGTGGTACATTACGACTGGTACATTGTGACAGTGGTACATTCCGTCTAGGATTCGATTTACGAGATGTCAAATTTACACACAAAATGCGAACCAAAAAAGCTTAGTCAAAACGCCTAATTTGCTAACCTAAGTTGGGGATTTTGTTTTGCCCAAACCCCTGACTTTGTCTAGGCTTTTATAGCTAAACATTAGGAAAACTTGCCTTAGTTTTGCCTGATTGGTTAGTCATTTTGACTAATGACTTTGGTTGATGTATTTTTTTTGTTTATTGGGATAATCTTTTATGAAAGCATCTAACAGCCAGCAGTCTCATCGCTTGAGAAGCGTATGAAATACTTCACATCACCTATAGTAAACAGCAGATTGTTACAAGGCAGATGATACAATACAAAATATTTTAAAGCCAATGAAAGCCGACAAGTGCTAATGTCCCAGTTACCGTAAAACCCCTCCAGAAAAATCTTCTTACAAACCAGGCTGCCACCTAGTATGCAAGAGTAAAACTGGACTTAGACTTGCTGGGGACTAGGTCTAGGGGTCAGAGTTAATGATAATTCTGAGAAACTAGTTGGGGTACCCTGTGGAGAATCTTTAGAAACACACTAACCCGACCCGCTGGACGCTCTCAGAATCTTTAGAAACTCTGTGACTCCCCCTGGTGTGTGTTGGTTCAGGACTAATTTTTTTAAACATTTTAGTGAGTTTCCTCAAGAGAGCCTTGAACCCTCAACCCTAGGATTTAGAGGTAGGCACCCTACTGGCTTAGTTAACCAGGCCTCAGCGTGATCTATTGATGAGAAAGTCAATTTCATTTCCTAAGTTATCATCAGAATTGTAACAATAACCCATTCTGATATTTTGATATATTACAGTATGGATATGTCCCCAACTTATGAATAAGTCTGGTAAGGATGACAAGGATTCTTAACAAATTTCATGTCATTAGGAGAGACCTCTATCATTGTCATTTTCTATCTTCTGTAGAAAGCTGCAGTGTCAATATGGCTCGGCCAATGGCTTCTATATTTGGGTTGAGCATTGATTATACATTGTACATTGTAAATGATCTATAAGACGTCTCAGGGGGTTTACATACGATTTTGAGAGGTACTAGCATTTACCCTTAATGCCTACCGTACCATTGTGTTTAAGCACCGGGTTTTAAATAAGCGCCTCTCTTGTACAAGCGCCGGGGGGTATATATGTCTCCAAATCTATATAAGCGCCGGGGCACTTAAACCCGCAGGTCTCGGTACCCCTCCACCGACAGTCAGGGTGCAGTCGGGACAGGTACTCAGCCCTATTTATAGTAGAGCTGGGGCTTTAAACACAACGGTACGGTAGCACAAGTTAGCCATTTAGACTAAGTATTAGCTAAATGTACTAACTAGTATATATAGTTATATATATGGCCTTAGCACCAAGTAAGTTAGAATCATAAACTTAGATTTTTTTTCTGTGTAGAGCACCCATTTGTTTACCAAGGCAGTATTTTTCTATGCTACTTTTTCCTCATGGTCACTGAGAAATATTGGTACCAATATTTCAAAAATGATTTTCAAAAGAAAGAAAAACCACGAAAAAGTCTATACATGACGGGAAAAGGCTAGGCAGGAAGACTTTTTCAAAACAGACCCCCCTAGTAGGATAAACCCGAACCACAACTCGTTTTTGGCTTAAGTACATGAGCTACTATAGTTGTATAGTTGGCTTTGCACTATATATGTAACGGAGATAACAACATACACTCCCCCGAGGAGGCGTGAGGGAGACTTCACATTCCTGAAGCTTGTGTCCCACATTTGCCGTCCCTAGGTAAACTGCAGCTCCAGTCACACTAGTGGTAACACTACCAAACTGTATGTGGGAGAGTCGTCTTTCATGAACTCACACGCAGAACCGCCTGATGTAGTAGCTATATACACCAAGTCATGGAAGGTCTATTGTCAAAAGGTTAAAACAGCGGCTACACCCTATTTATTAATAGAGTAAGAATAAAGTTAGCACAGAGACTTCGGCTAGCTGCAGGTATAAGTTGACTTGACACCAGGGACCCCATTTCTAAACTTAATCTCTGAGCTGATGGTGAGGCCAGCGGAGGGTGCCTCGATGAAACAGACACAGGGGGAAAGATCCGAAAGATCACCCCTCCCCCGGGCCCCTCCCACAATGGTATCTCACAACGTGTTAAGCGGCTACTTTCATAACAGTTGTAGACTGGTATATTATTTGGTCCCAAGAGTTATGATCATGATACAATAGCTCATAAGGAAGGGGCTCGCCAATTCGTGGGAGATGTACTAAGACCAATTCCACACTAGCAGTGACTGCATTAAGTTTGGTGAGCAAGGTGCACACTGTGGCCAGTCTCAGTGTGGGCACACTGTATGAGGTGCATCCTCCTGTCTGTTGCTGGAGGAGCTGCTACTTACGTCAGCGTGCTTCTTGCTGCCCAGTTTGAACATTTTCTTCATCTTGGACATGGTGGTGTTGTGAGTGTGTCAGCTGCCTCTCACACAGCCCTACTGCTCCCAGCCCCGATCCGCCAGCAGGTAACTGGTAGCTGTCCCGTGTAGGATGTAATAACGGCAGCAGTAGCACTGTGTGTGGTTGTAGCTGTGATCCCCAACTGCAGGCTGCTGTGTATGATGGCCGTCTCAGGCTGGGTAGGTGAGTAGGGCAGCAGCCAGGAGGTGGTGCACCTTTACCGCCTCAGGCCGCTTGTTGTAGTCGTGGGGGAGGGGCCTGCAGACAGACGGCCGGTTGGCTGCGTGTACCGTGAGCGGCCCGACTAGATCTACCTACCTGCCCACACACCACCCCAACCACCCAACGAGCACGGCTCACCTGGCCACTAGGGAGCGAGTGCTACCTCCCGGTGCTACCTGCACATGGCCTTACCACAGCGCCCCCTTGGATCCTCCTGCTGAACCAGAGATAGGGGAGGAAGTTAATCTAGTGTTTTTTCGGTTGCACCTACAACTCCATCCCACTGTGGTGCCGACTGACATAGCAACACAGATCTGATAGCATATCCCTCCCGCCTCGTACGAGCACACTTTCCGACACGCCTGGGTGGCTGGAGGAGGGGGGGGGGGGGGGGGAGGCGGCATACCTGGGCAGAAATGAGACGTGACTCTAGGCGCCCGCCCCTCTCTAGTTGTGAATGGAAGTAAAATGGTGTCAGCAACACCTGGATTCACAATTACTTAAGGTGGCTCGACCCATTGGTTTAAAGGTAAACCTCGCGTATAAGCCGCGACTAGTATGCGAGTTTCTGCTCCTAGGGCCACCTTATTTTGATAACTTGGATTACGGGCTTTTGGCTCTAAATTTTTCGAAGGGCAGAGGAAAAAAAAAAAAAAAAAAGCTGCCCTACAGGAGGGGCCGGATCAAAAAAAATTCCTGAAGGGCAGAGGAATAAAAAAAAAAAAAAAAAAGGGCATCAAAAACATCATTTTTTGGTAATCTAAGGAAGATATGTTGAGTAATATCCCCAATCTGAAAGGCCTCATTTTACCTTCTACTGGTCAACATGTACTCTTTTTTTTTTAAGGAAAATTCTCAAAAAAATCTCGAAGGGGAAAGGTAAAAAAAAATAATAAAACTTTTTTTTTTTTTGCAAAATGCCAAAAATCTCGGAGGCGGATCCGTAATCCAAGTTATCAAAATAAAACGGCTCTAAGAACAGTAAACAATTCACCAAAATCTGATGGCCAGTGCGGCTTATAGGACCAAACTGACCAAACTCGGGGTGCGGCTCATACACGAGTTAAGGCTTATACGAAAGGTTTTACGGTAGCTAGATTTTTCATAATCTTTTCATCATATAATCCCGGGATATCATAAATAGGGGGCTCCTGAGCTATTTTCAAGCCTTACGTTAATGTATCATATGTGATAGGATTATACAATGTTTTGCCACAAATCTGCTTGGGATTGTATTGAAAAGTAGCAAAATCTCGACATAACTCTCTCAGAGCATAGACCTTGTGTCTAGAAAAGTATGACATTTATAGTATGTATATAATATATATATATATAACATTTTCTACAGGAGGAAACCCACAATGAGTTTGAATGTGAGTTTAGAAATGTATTGGCAACTGTAATGGGACCTCCAATTTTTAATTTATTCAAGCCAAATGCATTAGTTCCTTATGACATAGTAAACAAGACAAAGAAGGCTTCGATACAAGCCCCCCCCCCCAAAAAAAAATACCAAAAAAATACCCATATACCCCCCTCCCCCCTATGTATTTCCTCCCAATGTTTCATTTCCTGGTCTTAGGCCTCGGTGGTTTCCTCTTTTCTCTCATCATCTGCTACATTGTTTCCCAAGTACTATTTTCCTGTATTGACCCCATCTAATGTTGTCAAATGAGATGAGGTTGTCCATAGCAGTCCGTCTAGAGGGGGTCGAAGACAGCATGGCTCGTGAGAGGACATTCTCAAACCGAAAATAAGCTTGGCGGAGGAAGAGGTGATGGTGATGTGGAGAGCTCAGACCACATTCAATCAAGAGAGGGTGTTCAGGAGGGACCTTCTGATAGAGAAAGACGTTCGGACGAGGCATGTATGTCATTAGTTGAGCCTTCCCAACCTTCTACTACGTAGCATCAGTGGGTTACATCGGAACTAGTATGTCATCAGCACAGAATTTTATTTGTGCCTTGTCTAGTATGTTGGTGGTGTCATCGATGTATAGAACAAATAATAGTGGTTCCGAAACTGAACTTTGTGGTACCCCATACTAAGGCCAAAAAAAAAAAACGGTGTGTTTCAGGCAACATGGTCCAAAAATTTAGGGTAGGTAGGTCGGATTTTTTTTTTTTTTTTTTTTTTTTTTTTGAATGTCGGAGGTACCTTGAATGAGTCGCGGACTGCCATATCGACTCGCGGGTCATCAAGACGACTCATTGATTCTTACTATAAATAGGAATATCATGAAATCGTTGGACATTCTTGTTAATAAGCAATTTACTGAGGCTGGACAGTTAATTAGGCATGTGATCTGTTCTTCCTGACCAAAAAATTGTTAAAATTTCCGAAAAAATATGAATATTTTGCAAAAAAAAAAAAATATTCTCAAAATTCGGAAAAAAATGCTAGGGTCGGCCCTTTTTTGAAACTAGGGTCGGGTTGCCTGAAACACACCTTTTATTTTTTTTGGCCTAAGTACTTAATCTTCCTAGCCTCAGAGACATTCCAAGCAAAGGTGGTCCTCTGACTCATGTTCGCTAAATAACTTTCAAACTATCTAAAGTTGTTATAACTTAAACCAAGATCAGCAATCTTTGTGAGCAATTTTGAATGGATAACATTGTCAAATGCTTTGGTACAATCAATAAATAGGGCGCCACCAACTAGACCGTTATTCCTGAAACCATATATAATCTTAACTCGGTCAAAAGTGGCATCACCAGTACCTGCTCCTCTTCTATAGCCATATTGGTTATAACTGAAGTTACAGCTACTAGTCATAATATCACTTAAAAAGTTGTAAATTACTTTCTCTGGTACATGTAATTTATAGGGGTAACTGGTAATAAAGAGATCGGTCTCCAATGACGCACAGCTCATCACCCTCTGGAGTCACTATATAAAACATCAATTCCACAGGCAACAGTGATAGGGCCAATGAATGCCAATATGTACCCATGTACCCATTGTGATTGCTGTATCAGTGTTCGTCTCGCCGGTACAAGCTTAAGTAATGGAGCCGCACACAGGACGACCAGCCTGACCCCTATGGTGATCTGCATGAATTTTCGATTTCAACATAAAATAGGTCATTCTTTCTATGAAAATAGGCTAAATACCTCCTATAAGAATAAAATTCAACCATCTGTAAATTTGATAGAATTGCAGGTGTAGACACTAACTTTTTCAGCTGTGGGCCACCCGGGCACGTAGCTTTCTGGAGCTGCACCTAGTACTGCGGGCCAAGGCCCAAAGTTGTCCTTTCTTCCAGGAAAAAACAACAACACAATGCATGTACCGTATCGTCTCATATAGGTGCCCAGGCAGCTATTTTTTTGGGTACCCTTGTACCCCCGGCTCCGAATCAAATCAGGCAGCTATTCAAGGCCCAGCTTGAAGAGTTATGCATCCGCTCCCTGCCCAAGGAAAAAGAGAGCTCATAGAGTCCAGGTGCGGCTTATACGCGAGTTTTTGCTTCTATAATACAGTACAAAAGTCACCATAATCAAATGGCCAGTGTGGCTTATAAGATCGGCCCAAAGTCGGGGTGTTGCTTTACGCGAGTTAGGCTTATAGGTGAGTTTTACGGTAATTCGGGCACATTTCCATCTTTCCAACAATCACATATATACTGCATAACTATACTTGTGTAGGGGCTAGGGTTATACGGGTTTGTTATATGACGAGTGCTGTTGGATGCTGTGTTGCGAGCTCAGTCCGAACCCTTCAGTCCGACGGTAGGTGGCGACACCTACCCCGGGCTTGGGGTGTGGACAGGGGTCGCTATAGGCTTCCGGTCTGCGTGTGCGCGCGCAGGCTGGCTGCCTATATATACCCAGCATCTGACGGTACTCGTCGGTTACTCTGAGCCACGCTGGTGAGGAGACCCCGTGATCATTACGGCTGATTAGCCTACTGACCCGTTCCGAACTCTATAGGGAGTTCGCACACATAGATACTGCTTGTCTAGGTTTTCTGAATAAACCCGATTTGCAACCTGTAACACTTGATCCGAACTGTGTCGACTTTGTTCTTTAATTGATACTCTACCAATATCATAGAGAAACAAAGTATTGTTTATTACACTGGTGCCGTGACCAGTTCTGAGTGAAACGCAGGTTAGCCTGTGCAGTAGCACAGACCTCCTGCTCTGGACGGAGCAGCGAGGTCTCCCGATGAGGCGCCAGCCTTATCACCGGAGGGGTTAGATGCCGCCAATGAGGCAGATACCCCCAGGAGTGCGAATGTTCCATCCGGAGCAAGCGCGTTTATGGGATTCAGAGGTCCCGAAGTAATGAATCGCTCATTAGAAGAAATGAGCCTGTCAATGTTCAACATTGGTGGGTCAAGATCAGCCACTCCGAATCCACGGAGGGCTACCATCTTGGAGGAACGTCGTTTCGACGACATGAGAGAGGCCAGGGTACAGGAGCGTGTGCAAATGGCTCAAATGGAGTTGTTGTCCATTCAGAAACAGTCGAATGAATGGAAAAACAGTCTGATTGCATTGGAGGGTGCAGTCACACATAGAGCTTCCAAAATCAAGGAGAAAGACGCAAGGCTTTCAACTTTGTTAGAGGAAAACGAAAAGCTGGTGCAATCCCTTAGCAGGGTCCGCGTGGAGTTCGATCAGAAACAGGCTGATCTACAGGGAGTCCGTTCCGAATTTGCCCAGGCAAACACGGAGCTGAACCAGATTTGTGCGGCCCGAGATGCCGTCATCCATGAAGCAGAAGGGGCCCGATCAGAACTTGTTCGGGAGACTGAAGACTTACAGGATGTTCGCCGAAGCCTAGTGTCAGAATGCGACATTCTGAAGGCAAAAAGAAGTGCTTTGCAGCAGTTTTTGTCAGAGACTAGGGAGAGTATGCAGGATAGCAGTACCTCATACGCTTCCGCTGATAGTGACAGTCCGAAAGGTCCTCGTTACATGAGTTTTACGGACACCCCGAATCTTCCTATGGGACGTGGGATGACTGTAGAAGGTGCCTTGTCTACTTCAACGCCAGGACGACCACTACAGGTGGGCCGGGCAAGAGGTAGAGGTAGGGCGAGTGATTACTCACCAAGGGTGGGTATCAGTGGTATCCGTCCAATTCCGAAGCAGGTCTTTTCAGCTCCGACAGGTGTAAACCCGGCGGGCAGGGGAAGGTCGTTATCGGAGTTGGTGCGGAGTCCACGATCTCAGTTGAAACTGGATGAGCAGCAACTGGATTCGGAACGCTTGAAGAAAGCAGCCGAACAAGAGAAGGCGGCCAAGACCGACTTAACTCCCTCGAGTTTGTCGCAATGGCGAGAGTGCCAAGCAAACATACTGTTCCATGAACAGAAGAACTTGGAATTGGAAAGGCGAGATGTGTATCGCAAACAGCAGGCTGCTCTTGAGCAGCAACAGAAACGCATGAAGGAAAATGCAGCCCTCGCTGAGGAATTAGCGGAGCAGGAGGCGGCGGTTTTGAGAGCTCGACAAGAAGGGCTCCGAGCGGCCGGTGAAGCTGCAAAAGCTAAATTGGCGGAGGCACAGCAGGAAGAGGAGGCTGAGAGACAGGCCAAGGAACTGGAAAAAGAGAAGGCGGCGCATCAGCGATTGCTTGCTCTGGCCCAGCAGTGTCAGTATATGACTGATCAGGAGAAAAATTGGTGGTTCAGTCAGGGTGTGGACCCCACTAAGGATTTGGTGTCGTATGGTACCTACCAGGCCTATCTGGAGAGACAGAATAGCTTGCCTACCAGAGGCGCTACTCCGGGGACGACTCCTGGCGCAAAGAGTCCTAGGAGGGCTCCGAGGAGAACAATTCTGAGTACAAAATTGCAAGAGTTGTACGATACAAACCCAGCAATTGCTGGGATTGGATTGCACAATGTGGGTACAGAAAAGGACGCCTCGGCTTCCATTTCTAAATGCCTGGCGATAACCTCTAAAATTAGGGGGTCATCCAACGCTGCTAGACGTATTGCTAGCGAGCCTTTTCCCTACTGGCAGAAAAACTCTTGGGAAGATTGGTTGGGAGCCACCGTTGAGGATATCAACGTCAGTGGGTGGGATCAACAAGATGCAATTCCGTACGTCTGTAAGGGATTGCGCATGGGAGATGGCCTAATGGCCGTGGAGCAGTGGAAAGATGAATGCGGACCTCGCGGCACTTTCAAACAACTGGTAGAGATCGGAACTATCCTATACGGAGACTCCGCTCGGATTGATCCGATGGTCGCTTTTAAGAAGCGAGTGCAAGGCAAGAACGAGGCCCCTAGGGTTTTCGGACTTACACTGATGAGACTCCTGAAGAAGGTACATCCATCTTCAGGAATCCATGATGCCTTATTCTCTAAGGAATTGTTCTCTCAGTTCGTCGCTGGACTGAGAGATCCAGAAATACAACAAGTAGTGTATGATACGTGGAGAGCAGATACGTCATTAGATGACCTTTTTAAGGCCATCGACATACATGCTCTCAAGAAGTCACTGTTGGGGGACCGGATGCCTACCCGGGCCTCGGCCATTATAGAATGTTCCCCGGAGCAGTCTGATGGCTCGGGCAGTGAGGAAGAGGGGGCGATAGCTTCTGCAGCTCAGTTTAAAAGGAATGGGAATTCCTCTAAACCGCCGTGGAAGAATAGGAAGCCGGAAGGGGGTGGAAACCCTCCTCCGAAGAAGGAATCATCGGATCCAAAAGCTCCGATAATGGACGCAGCGTTTTTCACAGCGCTGTTTGAGAAGATGATGACTTCCATTCAGGGGGCTACACAGCCTAACCGTAGGAAGATCAATCGGCGGACCGCCAAGTGCTATAGGTGCCTGGAGAAGGCGAGCGGACGACCCCTGTATATGAAGTACGCCAACATACCAGAGAGGTAGAGCCTAGTGAAATTCCGAAGGCGGGAAGGGAATCAGGGGTGGCTTCGAGCTTGAGGGGCTCGGATGCCGGCCTGGTTAACATTCCAGTCCAACAGTTGCCCGGCAATGAGGCAGGGAGGCCCATTACGGATAGGAACGAGGAAGTTGCGGCTGTCACAGACACCGTGTGGGTAGGGAGTACCCAGCTTTCCCCGGATCATCCATGTTTCGACCATTTGAAGAAACATGGCCTTGATTTGGCTGCTCCGAAGGATTTTAAACGCTTCACTGTAAACCCGTCTCCGCTGGGGGGGAGGCGGTGGTATGTGTCTGTTACTGTGGCCGGTAGAGCGGGCGAATTTTTAGTAGATACGGGAGCTAGCCACTCCTTTATCTCCTCTAACTTCTATGCTCTTATGCCGGATAGTCGTGATAACTTCAAAACGAGGGTAAACGCCTGTTCGGCCGATGGGTCAAGTAGGCAGACGTATGGGCGCGCGTTCATACCGCTCCGAATTGGGGGGAAGGAGTATGTGGCTTCTCCCACCATTGCGGATATTGCAGACGACGGTATACTGGGATTGGATTTTTCGGCGTTGTATGACGCGGTCCTGAATCCTGCTACAGGGGTACTCCTGATAGAGCACCCGTACCGTGCGGTAGAGCAATGTGTGCTCCGACAAGTGTCGACAGTGGCAACGGTGGTCCAAACTGTAAAGATTCCTCCCGGACAGACGTGTGACGTGCTGGTCCGAAGCAAGGGGCTTAGGAGAGAGGAAGAAGCAGTTGTGGAGCCGGATGTGGCCATGTTGGGTAGTATCGGTTTGACAGGCATGGACACCCTAGTGGGTGATGGTGCTTGGACCGTAGTGCCGGTTTCTAACCCCGGGTTGGAACCGAAGTATCTAAGGAAAGATACAATACTGGGGAAGGTGTTCACCAGTGAGGCAGTGATGCCTGCTGGACAGGTGAGCATGAAGGGTGACCCTTCTCCGACCGCTCTGAGTGCGGGACTCGAGAAAATGATCTCCGAAACGGATTTGACGGATCGGAGGGATCTCGACTCCCTAAGGAGGCTGGTAGTGAAGTATCAGGATGCATGGCAGGTGGAGGGGGAGCCTTTGGGCCGAACCGACAAAGTGTTGCATTCTATCAATACGGGTGATGCACAGCCGTTCGAGATGCCTTACCGACGCTTGCCTTTGGGTAAGAAAGCGGTGGTAGAGGAACAAGTGAAGACCATGTTGGAACAGAAGGTGATCGTGCCTAGCACTAGCCCCTGGTCCAGCCCGGTCCAGATGGTTACTAAGAAGGACGGGTCTATCCGATTTTGTATCGATTATAGGCGCCTGAATGGGGTAACCAAGAAAAATGCATATCCTCTCCCCCGGATTGATGAGACTCTGGACTCGTTGGGTGGGAACCAATGGTTCTGCACCCTTAATTTGCAGTCCGGATATTGGCAGATCGGGATGAAGGAGGAGGATAAAGAGAAAACGGCTTTTACAAGTCACATTGGACTGTATCAGTTTGAGCTGATGCCCTTCGGGTTGTGCAACGCCCCGGCCACTTTTGAGGCTATGATGGAAACTCTTCTGAGTGATCTGTTGTGGCGCAAATGCTTGGTATACTTGGATGATGTCATTGTCTTCGGCAAGACTTTTGAAGAGTGTGTGTTGAACCTCGGAGAGGTGTTGGAGCGAATTCGGTCCAATGGCTTGACATTAAAGCCGAAGAAATGTGAACTTTTTCGGAAGTCCATGGTCTATTTGGGCCGGATCATCTCCACCGAGGGTGTGCAGTGTCAGGGTGCTGGTGGATGCGCTGAAACCCTACATTTCACAATAATGCACTGTGAGGCCCTCGCGGTGCACTCAGTGACCCTTGGTGGGGCAATCCTCATACACCTGGAGCTTCGCCCCTAGGTGTGGGGATTGCCACACACCTGGAGGGTGCTGGTGCCTGGGCGACTCGTGCGCTCCTCTCCCCCCCCCCCCCCTGGATGCACCCTGCACCCTGGGTGGGAGGGTGGGTCGTGATCGCGCCCCAGAACACCATGTCGCCATCCAGGCAAGGTATGATGACATCGCTGTGAGGCAGGTATATCTTACCTGCCGACCAGCGAGATCAGCACTCTATAGACATACATAATATCTACCGGACGTGCCTGGCGAGGGTTCTTCGGTGTACCACCCTCAATAGCACTTATACTCAATAAACTCCATCGTCAACTCTACTCCAGGCGTTCTCCTAATTACTAGTTATGGTAACCCAAGCAGCTACCTAACACTGGTGGAGTAACCTCTTGGCTGAAACCCACTAGAAGTTAACCTCTCACAAGGCCATGAGCGCTAGAGCGCCGGATACTGAGTTACATAAACAATCAGATGATCCACAGAGAGCTGTGGACCAACACCCTGTGCTACAGGATGAACAACTCGCACCTCCAGTAAGCCTGGACCCAGTTGCAGTTACACACCAAAATATCACAACTCAACCAACCACATCTTCCACTGAGGGTGAGTCTGACATAAACTTGGAGCGCCATTCATCAATCATTTCAGTGTCACAGGAAAATTCCTCCTGTTCATCACCCAATTTGCTGACCGGTAATATCAACGTTAACCGTTCTACCAGCTCGGATACCACCACACCTGAGCTACTAATTGACAGTGAAAATATACACACTAGTACACCGAACATTGGGAATAGCTGCCCAGCTACACAAAAATACAGTTTGGGCACCCCCATTGGCAACACCTCCACACCATTTAGGCTCTCAGGTATAGTGCCACACACTGCACCTGCCAGCTCTGAGTCAGACGATCTATACCCTCTGGATCCACACCTAGCCCCTAGGGATCACAGTCTGGAGGCAGCTCTCCAGGAAATTGTAAGCAATTTCGCGGTCAAGCAGGACCTACCCACTGCCACCTGCCCCCATCCTACCTCACCTCCCCAACCAAAGTCAACACAACATAGTGTGACACCCCCTGCAACCCCGAGGACAAAGCCACACACTGCTACACCACATAGACATCAGAAGTTGGTGGACCGGAGTCTACAACTGCCCCCACAGTCAGAGCAAAACACCAGGTGTAAGAGATTCCTGCCCCCCAACCTACAGCGCTTAATATACCAAGGTCAACCAATTGACAGAGTTAAGGCCGCAGCGGGCGCAGGTAAAACCCCACATCTAAGTCACCTGGTAAAGGAGGCTTTCAAAAGGTGGAAGGACACTATATCACCCTTATCTCAGGAAGACCTGTTCGCCTACCTGCCAGACTCTACCCTAGACTACAAGGATTCTGAGCACCCACTGGCTTTTGAAAGAAAAATTCGCAGGGAGCTAGACTCATTTTTGGGAGACCCACACAATACACCTACCACCCTGGTGTGCAGGGACTCATCAGAGGACTCCTATTTCCAGGAGGCAGAGTTTCAAAAGCCACCACCATTAAGAACTGTGTCCTCCAGTAGCTCCTCCCTGTCATCCCCACCACCCTTTCCCCATAGACCATCAAGGAGAGCCCCTCTAACCCAGCCCAGACCAGTTAAACAGGAGTTCTATTACGGCCTAGGTGAAAGCTTAGACACTGCAGTGAAAGGTGATATAGAGGCCACGACCCCTATATTACTGCAACACCCACCGCTCCACAGACGCCGCAACCTAGGGCCTCCCACCATGGCCAACAAAAACATGAGCCCCAGGAGGGACCCCCAGGCCCCCGCCCCCCGACAAATCACACCTGATAATGTACTTACGGCCCTGAACCAGTCCATGACAGATATGCTACAGATGCAACAGACCAATTTCAATCAATTAATCTGTGGCCTAGAACAAAGACTAAGTGACAGGCTGGATGTGGTACGTCAGGAAGTCCAGGAGGTAGAACTTAAAAGACAGTCTAATGGTGACCGCATGATTGAAATTGAAAAATCAATGCTGGACCGCCAGGGCTTAATCTTTGAAAAATGCCAGGAACAAACTGACAGATTGGGTAAGCGTGTGGCAGATGAGTTCAGACTTATAAGGGACGATTTTTACTCACACCTGAGTAAAAGTCACAGCAGCCACCAACACTCAGGGCACTCCCTGCATCAGTTTGGACCTGACCATGCCGGCCCTTCACCCATACTACACAGTTCTGAACATAAACAATACCCCCTCCAAAACACACCAGGAGCGCCGAGCCATAACACCACACCTTACAGCTCCACACCTCACTCCGCCCCTCCACACGCACAGTTAATACACAGCCTACATGCCCAACCTGGAGTAAACACCCCAGCTCCTCCAGCATACAGCAACCTGCATACCCAGGCTACCAGAGTGGACGGCTCTACTCCACTCCACATCCCAGACCACCAAACCCCCCGCCAGGACTCCAGGGTCACGCGGGGACAAGTGGCAGACTCCATCTACCTATCCTCCCCCAACCAACCTGGAAACCAGGCCCACCATGGAGCCACTTACACAGCACACGCTATCCATCCAGATTTGCCCTTCAATAACCATACACCACGGCCTATCTACAGAACACTGGAGGATCTCAACTCCTCTGAGCTACAAATGAGATACAGCACCGCGCAACTCAACTCATTTGTCAAACCCACACCTTTTGGCAAGCAGACTGCATATAGGTCGGCAGATAAATTCCTAATGGAATATAAATTCTTCATAGAGGCGCTACATCCTAACAACCCAAACATGCATGCAAAATGCATGTATGGTCACCTGGAGGGCCGCGCAGCATCCTGGTACTATACCAATGTGATGGACAAACCTTTGATGTTTAACAGGGACGCCCTGTATGCAGCCTTCTTAGAGCGATTTAGTGGTGAAGATCCTGAGTCTGTAGTCAAAGGTTACAGGAACAGACGCCAGAAAGCAACAGAATCTTTGGAAGACTATATGACTGACATGATAAGCCTGCTGTCCAACTCCCATTTAGATGAGAAAACACAAGTAGACTATCTAATAAATGGATTCAGGGAGGAACTGGCCAACGCCATCAGAGTCAAGTTACCCAAAAAGATTACTGATGTTGAAAAATTGGCCATTGAACATGACATTATTATTCAATCCATCAAAAAGGGCATGGAAACAAGCCAAACAGAGGCAGCCCAGGTATGTGAGCTACGGCCTATACCAAACGGTAAAGGCAGACAATACCACAACCCACCCAGGAGGAGCAACAGCTGGAACTCCAGCAGCGACTACAGGTTTGAACCCTCCACCTCAAACTACAATAAGCAGTATGAGGACAGATTCAACGAGAAGCACCAAGTGTATCAGGAGCGCTACCGCTCCAGGGACCCCAAACCCCCTCCTAGAGGCTCCCAATACCGAGACGACCACAGGAGGAGCAGCAGGGACAGCAAAGGCCAATATTACAACTCCAAACATCAAAACAGTGGCGGCAGTGGCTACCCCAGGACTCCCTCCGAGGACAGAGACAGACCCAGGTATTCTAACCATGGATCCAACCCTGATCACAGAGGTCGACCTCCCTCTAGAAACCGGGACCACTCCAGGGAGAGATCCTCATCTAGAGGCAGGGAGCATTCTGGCAGGAAGGAGGGACATAAATCCTCTGGCAGAGACTACAAAGACAACAGAGAGAGTCGCAGGCCCCGAGGAAGAGACCCCACACCTGGAAGAGACCACAATAGGCATGGGTCCCGCTCTAGAAGCCACTCAATAGGCGCGGAGTCTTTGGGTGCAAGCTCAAGGTCAAGCTCTACCGACAGAGGTCAATCCAGGTCGCCACATAGAAAAGATTAAAGGTCAGGGGAAGATCACCTAGATAATGCTGATCAAGCCCCCACCTCCTCAACACCCAACCCATGCAAAACAAGCTCACCCCAAAATACCGCCACCCTGTTCAATATGACACACACCAGTCCATTGCCTGTGACAGATCAAGAGACCGATCTTTCAGCTACACCCTCTCCATATACTACTCACCCCACCCAGCCAACACTCGCAGCGGCACTTGACCCAGAGGAGGAGCCCACCCATGCTACCCTTGAACTGACAGTGGACAGGGTCAAGGGTAGGTGCAAACACCAAGGTAAGGACTCCCACGTCATCACTAGCATGCAAAAGGGTTCAGTCAGTGTTGAAGCAGGTGGTATTGTGACCAAAGCACTAATTGATACTGGGGCGTCCCTCAGTTTCATCTCTCAAAGGTTATTTAGCAAACTTCAATGCAATCCTGTGTGTAGCCAGAAAAGATTATCTTCCCTGACCGTCCTACTCGCCAATGGTGAACCAATAAAGGCTGAATCTTCAGTAATAATCACTTTCCAAATTGAAGGCAGAAAATTCAAACAAAGGCTGTATGTTTTGAAAACCCTAAATCATCCCATGATATTAGGAGTGAATTTCCTCAAAAATTACAAGGGAAAAATATCCTTTGACGATGAAAAGACCACAAATTCCATCTGTACCATCACCAACATATATGTTCCTCCCAACAGTGAATGCACCTTCAATGCCAAGGTAGTCTGCCATCAAAATCTAGAAAACACTACAGGCATCACTGAAAATTGCACCCAATCCCCAGCCTACTTGATCAAACACACACTTGTAACACCAAAGACTGATAGAAATCTGATACCCATTACAATAGCCAACCCCACGGATACAGGCATGTGGGTACACAAAGATACTTCTGTTGGACTTTTCTCCCCCTTTGACATGGGCTCGGCGGTTCCCTTGGGTTTGTTGAAAAATTCAGGCCCCAGTGTCAACTCCATGACACCTGCAGATGGTTTCCTCCCAATAAACAGCGGGGAGGACCCAATAGATAAATTGCCAACAGCTGACGAGCCATTGAAGTACCGGGTAGCCGAAAATTTGACCCAACAACAAAAGACCCAAATTAAAAAGATTATAGAAAACAACAGGGAAGCATTTGTGGTAAATGACAACGCCATAGGCTTAAACACTGAAAATACAGTCACCCTAGAGCTAAAACCTGGGGCCAAACCTTGTAACAGACCCTCTTATAGAATGTCACCCCATAAAGAGGTTTTTCAAAGAGAATTGCTGGAAAAACAGTTAAAACAGGGAGTCCTAGAAATATGCTCTGAGCCGTCTGAATACAACAGCCCAGCCTTCTTGGTGGCTAAACCACAGGGTGACACAACCAAGGCTTCTGGATGGCGTATTGTTGTTGATTACAGGTGGGTAAATCAAAACCTCAAATCATTTTCATACAGCTTCCCAAGAGCTGATGACTTGATGAACACAATAGGTAGGGACAGCCCTAGATTTTTCAGCAAATTGGACGTGTACTCAGCTTACCATCAGATAAGCCTGGCCGAAGAATCTAGACATATCACCACATTTTCGGCCAATGGCACAAGGTACAGGGCCAAAGTCCTACCAATGGGTTTGAAAACATCAGGTCTAGCCTTTCAAAATGTTATGGAGCAGTTGCTGCTCAAATGCAAATACAGAAACGCTGTGGCCTATGTAGACGACGTAGCTATTTATAGCCCCACCTGGGACAGGCACTTGGAGGACCTTGATGAGGTTCTAAAGCTGTTTATAAAAGGAAATATTAAGTTAAAATCAGAAAAATGTGAATTCGGCACGACTAAAATGGATTTCCTCGGGTTTAGAGTAAACAGAAAGGGACTATCCCCTTCCCCAGACAAAATTTGGCCCATCAAAACATTCCCTGAACCAAAGAACGTCTCCCAGCTTAGATCCTTCAATGGAATGGCTCAGTTCTACAAGAGATTCATCAGAGGTTTCGCTCACATCATGAAACCACTCTATGAACTACTCAAATCGGGCAAATCGTTCAAGTGGACAGCAGAATGCCAAAGGTCTTTCGATAAAATAAAAGACTGCATTTGCACAGAAGCCACCTTGAAATTCCCCGAATATGAGAAGCCTTTCATAGTGTTCACAGACGCCAGTGACACAAGCTGTGGAGCTGTGATCTGCCAGTGTGACGCCAATGGTTTTTATAGACCAATTGAGTTCGCTGGATCCTCCCTAAGTGAACAACAGAGGAGATACTCTGTCACAGACAGAGAAATGCTGGGTATCATTTTTGCAGTCAGGAGGTTTCACCACTACCTGGATGGCACTCATTTTACCCTGTATTCAGACCACACTGCATTGGTATCACTTTTTAATAAAAAGGAAAATATTACCAATGGACGTTTGGCAAGATGGATAGACACCATCATGGCCTACGACTTTGAGGTGAAATATCTCCAGGGCAGGGCAAATATTGTAGCTGACATGTTATCACGGAGGGACTACCCCCCACAGCCTGAGGACCCTGTACCAATGAGGGCCCAGGGTAAACTGATACTGCCAGCCAAGAATCTAAGATTTTCAGAAATCTTAATCACCAAATACTACTACCCCGAGGAACCCATCCCAATCAACCCCATACTCCTAGGTGCTCCCAGGTCCATTCTAAAGGGAGGCAAGCCATGGGGCGCCAGCAGCACCAAGGTCAAGGGTGTTATTGCTAGGAAAAACACCCCAGAGAGGCAAAGAGAACGTAGCCTTTGTGAGGAAGTGGAGTTGAACGCCCTCACCAGAGCACAATCCCAGGCCACCACCTGCAGCGCCCATCCCACCTCACCCCAACCCACCCCACAGCCCCAAAAGAAAACTACAGGCCGAAAAAGAGCCTTGTCAACCAAGTCACCCGTCATCTCAGTCCGATCAGCAAATGCAAAAAGAAAGAAACTGCACCAAAAGCTGGAGCCCCTCGCTGAAAAGGCTATAAGATTTCTTTCAAACCATTCCCAATTCAACCCCTCAGGGGATGATCTTAAAGAGGCCCAAACCAGTGACCCTTTCTGTGGCGCCATGTACGCCTATGTCAAACACTCTATTCTCCCTCCAGACCAATCTATGGCGCGCCAGGTGTTGTTATACCATGAGCAATTCGAAATATTCCATGGCATATTATACAAATCAACACATGCCGTGCTGGGAAGAGGTACAGACCCTACCCTACAAATAGTAATACCGGAGGCATGGGCTACAAAACTCATACAAGCCACCCACTGCTCACCCTTGGGCGGACACCTGGGTTGTACCCGCACATACAATGCGGTGAGGTCCAGGTACTACTGGAGGGGAATGTTCAAGGCAGTACATGATTTTGTGGGAACATGCCACTCATGTCTAACAACTAAAAAGAGGCCCAAAAATCTGGTAACACCCATGGTCCTAAGAGAGCCAGTATTAACCGCCTACACACACCTCACAATGGATGCAATTGGCCCCTTTGCCCCGGCAGCTGATGGCAGCAGATACATCCATGTAGTAGTGGATCACGCCACCCGCCATATCACAGCTTGGACCTCAATTGTGCACACCACAGCCACTATCGCGCTTGAATTCTTCAATAGAATTATATGCCAACATGGCTCCCCTAGTGTATTAAACACAGACAATGCAAGCGTATACGCCAGCAATGAGTTTAGTGAAATGTGCACAAAGTTTGGTATCAAGCATGTGAGGGGATCAGCCTTCCACAGCAAATCCCAAGGTTTGGGTGAGCGTCAAAATCTAAGCATTGAAACATGCCTTAGAGCCCTAATTCAGGACCTGACTAACCTGGTGACCGACGCACAACAATACTGGTCCTTTTTCCTACAGCCAGTGGTGTTCTCGCTGAACAACACAACGGCCCCTGTCATGGGTTTCTCCCCCAATATGATGCTACTCGGCCGACAGCCACACCTGCCCACCGAGGCAGCCCTTGGTTTACTAAAAACAAACACAAAAGGGGAAGATTTAGATCAGCTGACTCAGTACATGTTATCCAAAAAGGACAACATCATGCTTTCAGCAGCCAACAATATGAAAAACAATCACAAAAAGATGAAGGCCAGACATGACAGGAACGCTGTGGAATGTGCTTACAAAGTGGGAGAATTGGTTTATCTACACATTCCATCCCTGTTGAGGAAAGGTACCAGCAAAAAGCTACAACCCACTTATAGCGGCCCCTATATGATAGTAAAGGCAACCAGCCCGGTGACTTTCATTTTAAGAAGACTACAAGACGGTTTCATTTTTAAAAAGGCCGTCCATGCTTCACGCCTAAGGTCGCCGGTTAAAACGGCCAGCGCCAAAGCAGTGGCCACAAGGTTAGAATTCGGCCCTACAAACACCTTAATCAACCCAGATAGATTTAGGCTCAAAAACCCCCTCACACCAATGCAAAAAGCAGCCAATCTAATAGCCAGACCCAAAAATAGAAATGTACCAGCAAAAAGAATCAGGCCCCAAATAGCCAAAGCCTCTCAACCAGCAGCCCCCAACAAGAGGCTGCCGACCAGGACTCAGCGTGTCCGCGGCACCAAATATGGCCTGAGGCAAGCTACCAGGCTGCCAGCTAGATACAGAGATTGAGCGTCCCACTAATCCCACCCCAGCGTACGCCATACACACCAACTCCCGAATTACACAATTACCTCGCCCCTACCATGAATCCCCATTCCTATAACCTGAGACACCCACACGCCACGCCCACCACCTATACCCGTCGATTGCCTCATCCTCATCATGACACACACACACATGTGTACCCCTGCACCGGCACGTGGCGCTTGGTACAGAGCAATTAAAGGTCACGGTACATGACCCAGGAGGCCTTGAATGTACACCCACCCCCCCCCAAATCACCACAATTAGTGAGCACACCTGACCACACCATAGGTCAGGAAAGGGCCAACCCAGATACGGGATACCATTATTCTTGCCCCCAGGCACAAAGCACCGACTCAGCACCTGCTTCACACCCCCCCCCCCCCCCTCCTCGACCCCGACCACATTTCGACACGTGACCACCCTCCACTGATGATCCGACCTACTGTGGTTATTTCCCAACCCAGGGCCGTGAGAAATTGCGAAACACCCCCCCCCCCCCCACCCACCTACCTACCCTAAAAAAAAACCCACCCATCACCCCATCCGCTTTACAAAAACCAACCTTACATACACAACCCACGCTTGTTGCATTACAAAGACCATCTAACTATTTTTCATATCAAGGTTCATAAATTTTGCTTATTTCAATCAACAATTACACACAAATTTCATTTCCTTGACATTTTTTTTTTTTTTTCTCCCCCCCCCCCTCCCCCAAACTCTTATCCATACCACTATCTTTATACATATTTTCTAGTCAAGGCTTACTATAACATAGATCTTGTACATATTTTTCTGGTGCAGTGCCCCAATGCCCGATATGGAGATGAAGCGGTTTTTGTATTCATTAAACCAGTCGACTATCGGGACCAATGTATCACTTGGTGCGTGCACAAGCACGAACTTGCCAATCCCAGACGGGGAAGGTTGCAAGAACATAAAACCCTGTTATTTATTTTTATTGGACGCGACGGCAGGAAGGCCTCTGTTTAGCAAACTTAGATAAAATGGCTTGAGAAAACACCCAATATATTAATACCGGCTATATCAAAATGGTTTTGGCACCCAACCTTTACCGGGTACCCTACCCTAACACATATTCCTTAATTAATCACAACCAATATAATTTGCCTTCAGCATGTACATGCTGTACCTTATAAGGGATAAATAGGCATATTTTCCCCCTCACACCAAGCATAAGTTCCCAAAATCAGATTCACTGATTTTATATGAGAGATGAGCACGCCCCTAGAGGGAAATAGGCAGACTGAAACATAGCCAACTTCAGGGTTGCCTATCTGTGGCTTCTCTTCAATCTAAGCCTTTTATTCAAAATCACCTTAAAAGCTACAAAATATAACTTAGTCTTCCTACATCATTTTTACATCTAGTTTGAGCAAGCCCAATGTTCGATATTCACAACACGCCATTAAAATGGGCCACGCGCTGGTAACAGGCTAAATGAGCAGCTGCAGTACTCCCTGGGATTGTGGGCTCTTTACAGCTTACAACAGTATGACTGTCCTGGGTGAACAAGTCCACGTGGGCATGATCCAAAACATTGTAATTCACCCGCGACTATTTTAATCCCCTCCATACGGATGATACCACTGCACTAGGGACCCCTCATCTATAAGCCAAATTGACTAAAAATATTATAACAACTTGTTTTAATTAAAATTATTATACTAATAACATTTTGACTCGCTCACAACCCATTCATTCCCTTTACAACATCCTTAATAATTTAAAAATTCGACAGTCGAAATCCAATACCCCATAGCTGGCTCCAGCCATCGGATTTCTCCAAACCCACTATTTTCCCTAATCAACCCCCCCCCCCCACCCTTCACCGAGCTCCTTGCAACACCCTACCCCAGATGACGACACCCCAGCATAATTAACTCTGCCCTCCCAGCCAATCAGGGCTACAACTCAGCCAGCAAAACACCCCCCCCCCCCCTAACCCCCACCCTTGTTAGCGACAGCGTCTGCGCTTAAATACTGGGGTATGAGCAGCTCAGAGTCACTAATCTTAAATGATCAAGAAGCAGAGGACGACGTCCCCAGCAACCACCCAGCAGATCAGCATACCTTCTATACCTATCTACCCCATCATGCCAGGAGCTCACAATCGACCAAGGGCCTACATGAGGTTTGTGACCCGGCTTTTCTTCACAGGTTTTTCCTTATTCCTACCCCCTCCAACCCAACCTTCTACTTTAC
Organism: Harmothoe impar; assembly: GCA_947462335.1. Taxonomy (NCBI): domain Eukaryota; kingdom Metazoa; phylum Annelida; class Polychaeta; order Phyllodocida; family Polynoidae; genus Harmothoe; species Harmothoe impar. Next base: position 33,422,522 of record OX381709.1, on the reverse strand, counting down.
ATTTACCGAGCATACCACGTCTCAGGACCGTCCCACTTCCTACCACCTGCACAGATTAACTTTATTAATTTTTATTATCCATTCGTCCAGGTGGGCGGTACTCCTACTCTGCCTGCTGCAGACTGTGAGCCCCTCCACCTCCTTTCGGCCCATATCCCCCACCATTACCAGACCCAACTTTGGAGTTTTGTTTACAAAACACAGCAAACCACTCCTGAACGGACATTTCATTTACCCACTTAGAATAACCATCAACATCACAGCCGATTTAAAAATCGACAAACCCGACTCCATTTTGGACCTTATTTCTGAATCCACCCACCCCTTTCAGGCTGAAATAGCAACCTTAACTGACTCATTACTAAATTTAGAATACACGAAGGCAACCATGTTAATTGACTCCATATCAGACCACATGAGCCCATCTAGAGTCAAACGAAGCTCAGCAACACACTACACAGCTGACTTACTAAGATCACTGTTTGGCGTGGCCACTCAGGCTGAAATTGAGGCCTTGCTAGATCAGATGTCAGTCATTGACGTGTATTTAGCAAAAGAATTACATTTTGGCAGAATTACCACCCAAATCTTAACTAACATGACAGACTTCAACTTCAGAAGCCTGTCCACATTTACCTCCTTTCAAAATGACACTGACATTTCCTTATCCAGTCTAGAATGGCAATTAGCTAGCCTGGGCCTAAACCTAACTTCTGACTTGAGGGATTTAGAAATCAAGAGTAAAATCAATTTCTACAATAATTACCTCCTGGCAGCGGCAAACTCCAGACTGTTTTCAATGCATGAATATAACAGGGATCACCAAATGCTAGATAATACATTAAATATTTTAAAAACAGGGATGCTACCCAAAAATTTAGTCAGTCACTCTAAACTAAAGGACACCTTGTACTCATTGGCCTTCGCCATGACCACGGCAGCCCCAGGTTTAAAAGTGGTCCCAGTCCCTCTGGAATATTATTACACAAATTCCATACACTCCTACTGGTTTAATAACAGTTTCCTAAGTCTAGAAATACCTGTACCAATCAGTAGAAATTTCTCCTTATTTGAATTATACGATGCCCAAATTTTTCCCATACCAATAGACACTTCTAACACCACCTCTAAGGGCGTCACTAAAATAAATACCATAGCCAGATACCTGGCAATATCAAAAATAGACGGAACCTACCTGGAGCTCAAAGACTTAAATTATGAACCTTGCTCAGTGGGAGTGGTCATCGACTGCCCACTCCCAATACCTATACTAAGACCTGAGTCACCTACCTGTTTGTTGTCGCTGTTTCTGGACGTGGCTGAGGCAGTACACAGGACTTGTGAATTCACGGTAGACTTGCTGGCTGATTTTCCAATTGCTGCCTACCCGGTGTCTTTGAATCAGTTCCTGTTGTCAACCAATGTCGCCCACTCAGTACTCAGGTGCCCACACCGACACGACGAACAGTTGGTGACAGCGGCCTGGTCCTCAGTGACAGTCCCATGCCAATGTGTCTTCACAAACGCCCATATCCGGCTGCAGAACTCCAACCTCTCGTGTGTCATCCCCCAGGTAATGCCTCAAGTAATACACTATACAGTAAACCTCCCAGTTTGGAGACACTTCGGCAATCCCCCATTAAACGTTTCAGGAATTTCAATTTCGAAGCTTCCTTTCTCCCTCCCGATTCCAAATGCGGAGCGGCGCAGGCTGCATCATATGCAACAAGCCGCCTCATTGGCCGATTGGGCCGGAAGCCTCGCCGGCATGGCCAATCAAATGGCCCTAGACATCCCACCAGACGCCCTACTGAGCCGCGATTTAGCCCTTTTAGACAAGTTCAGCTCGCACCCGGTTTTCGAAACCGTGGCGCTGCTTCTAGCCGGCCTATCCCTACTTTTGGCGGGAACTGCTCATTATCGCCTCGGAGCACTCGGCATCATACCGGCTATATTAAACACCCCTTCTCTCGCAATGGCTGACTTCGAGCGCTGGAGGGAACAGCTCCAAGACCATAATAAGAAATGGTGGGAGACCAGACTGGCGGAGAATAAGGAAGCGCTGGAGGAGCGCGTTCTTAACAATACCACCAGCACAAAGTGGCTAACACTCGACGTCCTCATCGGCGCGGCCGCCACCATCATGGCGCTTTGGGTTCTAGTGAAAATCTACCGCTGCTGTGTTCGGTGTTACCCCACCTCCACCGCCTCTCCACACCGCAATCCCTACATCGGCTTGAAGCTTAGCAGCGGCTGGAAGACCGTTGTCCTTAAATGCTTACCCGTCCACCACGACAGAAACTCCATAGCCGTCAGGGGTTTTGCACCACCCCACTCCATCCCCCGGATCTCGGCCCCTTTCGGCCGCCATTTGTTGATCACGTGGAACTGGGACTTAAAAATGACATTAAATGGATTTCTCAACCGTGTCCCCCTGCCAACCCGGATCCCAATTCCCATTGCAAAACTACCCCTGGTCCTGTTGGCACTTAGAGGCCAAAGCCCTTCTGTCACCCTGGTAATGGTGTGCCATAACAAGCACACCGAAATCCCTAGTGACCCCAACAATCATTCCCACTGGGAGGATTTCCCTACCCCCAACACCCATACCGCAGGCCACTCAACATGGTACGAGGCCGGAGAGGAGAGCCCTGCCCACCCCACCCCCACCTCGTCACGGTCTGCAGCCGGCACCCTGGAGGGCTTCCAGCTGCAGCCATCCACGGAAGTGAACTATCCGGCGGAAGCCACCCACTCGCGACTCACAACAGACAGCGACCCAGCACGCAAGGTAACTCTAACCGTTGCCGCTGAGAATCCCCCTCCTGTCCCGGTCACAGCCACAAATATGGCAGCAGACGCTGTGATTTCTGTTTGTAAAGTTCCGTCTGTAAATGACAATGAGTCCGCCCAGTGCGATCGTTTAATTGACCAGGCGGAGCTCATGATCAAAGCAGCCCAGGAGGAGCAGACCGAGAGACAGTTATCCGCCACCTCAGTACCCCATGGTAGGCTTTGTATATTAAAACTTCTAGTCTTAAGACCACCTTGTCTCACGGTTGCTGTCAAGGCAGGAGGATATAGCATATACCTATATATATTGCTTAGAAAATGCCTCGGCAGCACCCGACGACTACCTAACCCCCCCCCCATCACTCTGAAGCCACCCACACTTCTACTAGTGTGGGGATGATATTATAATTTTAGTAAGTTCCCAAATTTACCCCAAAAATCGTAATTTTTTTTTTTTTAACAAAGAATTTTTTTTTTTTTTTTTTTTAACACACACGTTTTACACCTTTGTGTGGGGATAAAATATCCAAAAGAACAGGAAAAAAAAAATTTTTTCTTGTTATCCGACCAAGATATTTAAATACAACAGGACGCCTAAAATTTTCTTAAACTTGACCTCTCAGAGGCCAGGCGACTGCATGTGTTTTTATTTTTTTTAACAAATCAGAAAACACATCTCGGGCAACAGCCCCCATGCTATCCGGCTCTAAAACTTCCACACAAAATCACATGAATTATCACAGCTGATTATAGTCCCACAAGATCGTCCATGAATCAAATCTCACATATTTTGTCCTCCCTCATCATGAAATCTGCCGGATCATCACCTTTGTATCCCATTAGGGGTGCACTGTTCGTCTGAAACTTGATCAGGTCGAAAATCCAACTCCATATTTTCCAGCCAAATCGCTTGTAAAATCACATTTTTAAGGCCATCTCGCCAACTTGCCAAACAGTAACATGTTTCCTCCAGCTACAAATGACGCCTAAAAATAAAAATAAAAGAACAAAATATATAATCAGAAGCCTAAATTATGCTATTTTCATAACCAATTCCCCCAACGCAAAATTCCAACAACGCCATAAGACTTACTTACAATTCCTTCTACAGAAACCCCGTGCCACATAAGCAATTGATTGGCTAGCCCCTCATTTTTACACCTGTTGAATCATAAATGCACCCACCTCCTCATTGGTCACACCCGGGCGTGCCTCTCCAGGGCCCTGACGGCGCCGCGGTAGAGCAGTTATACTGTACATAGTCTACTACCCAGCGGTTTTGATGCCACCACACGAGCCCCCTGATAATTAAAGGAGGAAGAGAGAAGTTCTTAAAACATCTTGATTGACTATGACAATAAACGCCCCACCGCTTAATACCCCGGCCGGCTGCACAACTCCAGACCGACGCCTTACATCCCTCTCCCGCATTTTATTAAATTTCACATTGAAGTAAAGCTCCAATCATTACAATGCTACTTACCAGGGGAAAGTTACCCGCACCCACTGCATGTGGACGACATACCCGGTGGGCAAAACCACCGACTCCATGGGGAACGCAAACAGCTCAACCATAAACGTGGCCATCTTAAGTTGGAATGAGCCCCTCATCCAGGCACCGGTCTACAAACCCGATTTGGCATAAATTATGCAAATTAGCACCTCCTACAGAGCTGACCCCTGGCGGGATCCACCCCAATCAAAACACCTGCCCTCCTCCAACCGAGACCAGACACAGGGCCCACAACTACCGTAATTAGTATAGACTTCAAACCATTTAAGCCAAAACTTCACAGTTTTTGCACTTTAGACTTATCAAAACCCAGATTGACTAAAACACACAGACACCATTATATAGACGTAGGCTATGAGGTGTAAGCGCTGCCATGAAGGGACATACTATATCAGAAAACACAATATTGATCCCAGATCCCCTACTCACCCCCCCCCCCATTTCTCTTTATTTTTCCCACAAGTTTGGACAATTTATCACAAACCGCATTAGAAATTTACAACAAACTCCTCTAATGGTTCGCCCCTTGACAGGGCGGTCGCCCACCATACGCCTTTCTCATTCCACCACCCTTTTCTTTGGAGGAATGGAATTTTCTCAACACCCATTCAAGGTTTACCTACCGCACTGACCTCACCTGATTGCCATGAACTGTGTATTGATATTGAGGAGACTTATCCGTGTTGCACCTTGAAATGACCAATAGCCTGTTACATTCAATTCTCCTCTAATAAAAGTGTCCTCTACTTATCCTTAATAACAGGGGACATCCAGACTCCCACCAAGGAGTAACCCATGGAGATGAGAGAACGTTTTGGGTACACCCCCTGGCGGAAGGGAGAAGGCGATCACATTACGGCCCAGCACCCAGACCTAGAAGGCTAAACAGGTCTCCTAGACGAAGCACCGCATATGACATCACAACAGGCGACGCCCCCTTCGAGGCCCTATCAGACGATGGCGTATCCACGCCGGACTCTGACCTATCACCTGCGGCCCAAAGAAGACAAATTAGCCCCACCATCTCCCCCTACAATTCCGGAAGCGACGACGACCTGCTTCCGACCCGTAGGGCGCCACCACAAGGCCGATCCAGCGAAGACTTGGATCCTGACATGCTAGACGTGGCAGGAAACGATTTCCAACCATGGACCCACCAATACAGCCCAAGATACTTCAGGCAACCCTACCGTTATGACATGTACACCGCCCCCACTTGGACCCACGCAGAACGCGAGAGGGCCAACTGGAGGGAATGGGTGCACACTCAATCCCCTGGTCCGGGCAGCCCCCCAAGCTCGGACCCAATAGAGATTTTATACGCCGCGGATCGTGATGCACAGTCGCGCGGCAGAGCTTATAGCCCCTACGACAGGAACCTGACAATGGAAGAGAACAGACGTCAGTATCGCCGCAAAGCATGTTTCATATGCAATGAGGCCCTGTTTAACACAGATTATTCAAATGACTCACCTGTCGAGGATTGGAACCAATCCTCTTCCCCCAACGCCCGTACATACGAGACAGCCACTGGGGCTATGGACCCAGACAACACCCGTTCGCTGAGCGCCTCATCCCCTGAACCCCTAGATCTATCCGCGCAGCTATACATTGATGACGACCCCAACTATGACTAAAGGTCATGGGTCACACCTCCCGGCATCACCCACTATCTACCCTTGCCACATGTTTGTGTTGTGTGTTTGTTTTTGCTTGTTTTTTATGGCATTGGGTAAAATTACTAAGTGAGGATGGAAGCCCCTATAGAGGCTGGTCCTGGGCACCCATCCACAGCCGAAGCAGGGTTACTGGAGGACGACTACCTCCACCCTGACGCTATAATGCCTCATGCACTGTTTTTAACCTTGATTTTCTTTTAACTTAATATTTATATGCATAGGCCCATATAGCCAACATGAACAGTGAACCCAGCCACAAGCCCCGCTGGGCGGCCAGGATCTCCCACTGGAACTGAGACCTATTGTCTAACTATTATACCCAAGTTACAGAACTGGATACATTTAAAACTACATTGTGTGATTTTCTTATAAAAAGACTTATCAGACGCTGCAAGCCTTATTGACTACGACAGCCTACATCGGCACCATTCCAGCCAATTGATACTGCAGGACTATAAGCCACAGCTCTATGTAGAGGGCACTTTCTGCGCCCAAAACATGACTACAGGGTTACCTACACTACTTAGATATTGTGTTTATTATTTTTCTTTATTTAAAAAGCTTCATTTAAAGGTCTCTCTTCTCTACCCATACTTGTGTATTCCCTTGGACGTGACAGAGAACCTCAAACCATGTTTTTGTTTTAATGCTTTATAGATTTTAAACCCTCCTGAGCAGAGACGAGCTAAACCACCCGTCTCTGCCCAGGACGACCCAAAAACAAAATCAACCGATGCATGCCTTTATGATCATCATATTTACCAAGTAGTAATACCTTTTTATGTGAACTGATTTGATATTGGGCTGATCCTGATTGAAACAGGATAGATACTCAGGAATATAAGACCCATGTCGCCCACAAAGGTCATATCTCAGTATTTTGGCTATTCCTCCTGGAAGCCACATTTGTGTATATCCCCTAGTCTAGATTACTTGTGAACACCTTTGTGTCAAGTTAGATACATATCTCAACATATTTCATTTTTATTACCATAAGTATTTTATATCATTCGGCGACCCCGACGAGGCGCCCAACTATCATCTTTTTGGTGTAGCTTGTACCCATGTCATGGCACCTGGATGCTACCCACCCAGCTCCCATGCCTGGTTTACAGCTTTGATGCCTTGCACTGGAAGTGCCTATTTGAGCCCACTGACAATTGGCCCGCGCTAAAGACCATTTTTCAAACACCTTTTGACCATTTTCCAAAAAGAAAAATTGAGATTTAAAATACCCGGTCACTGTTTAGTTACAATTGCCTTTATAAAAACTACCGGTAAGGTGACCAGGTCAGCGCCTTCAAAAACTAAAGGCCAGAAGGGTCAGGGCTCAAATTGTTATATCTATTTTTACTCATACGGTTTGCATTTGTTTTGCCAGTAGCCACGCCTCAAGACTTAAAAGACCTAAAGGTCTCAATCCATGCTCGCGCACGGACATTTTAATTAGCTTAGAGAGGCCTCTGGAATTATGATTAGAGTTCTCAGTTTATACATACCAAAACTTATCACCAGCCACCTTAATTATTTTTACTGGTCCTTTTGTCAAGACCTACACAGCAAACAAAGTCAAACCATTAACTCAATGCTTATACCATTTCTTGTGTTAAGCAACCTTTTTTTATTATCATGAATTAACAAAACCCTGGCGTCGACAGTCTGTCAAATACTACAACTCTTGCCCAAAAATATCAACATGGGACTTCCCAAACTCTGCCTTAACTTGAATTAATTGTTCACTTAAAATTTTAAGACCTTTCAAATTTAGAAAATCTCAACTAAACAAATTCAAGCTTACGGCAAGTCCTAAACGCCTCTAGGTACCGGTACCAGAATTTTAAAAACATACTATCAAAATTCAAAAATTAAAGACCCAATGGGCCAATACGAGTTGCTGACCACACACTGCCGTCGCCACCCGACTAGACCAAGAACCATCTCAAGTGATGGTGGTTTCAGTTGTCCACCACACACCTTCCCTTATCTACAGGTTCATATCACACCCATGTACTGTGATACACTCACCAGGAGCTGAGTGGGTGTGTGGGGATGTGTCAGGGTGCTGGTGGACGCGCTGAAACCCTACATTTCACAATAATGCACTGTGAGGCCCTCGCGGTGCACTCAGTGACCCTTGGTGGGGCAATCCTCATACACCTGGAGCTTCGCCCCTAGGTGTGGGGATTGCCACACACCTGGAGGGTGCTGGTGCCTGGGCGACTCGTGCGCTCCCCTCCCCCCCCCCCCCCCCTGGATGCACCCTGCACCCTGGGTGGGAGGGTGGGTCGTGATCGCGCCCCAGAACACCATGTCGCCATCCAGGCAAGGTATGATGACATCGCTGTGAGGCAGGTATATCTTACCTGCCGACCAGCGAGATCAGCACTCTATAGACATACATAATATCTACCGGACGTGCCTGGCGAGGGTTCTTCGGTGTACCACCCTCAATAGCACTTATACTCAATAAACTCCATCGTCAACTCTACTCCAGGCGTTCTCCTAATTACTAGTTATGGTAACCCAAGCAGCTACCTAACAGCAGGCTGATCCGGCTAAATTGGAGACTGTGGAGACTTGGGAAGTTCCAAAGGGACCAAAGGATGTCAGATCCTTTTTAGGGTTCTGTTCCTATTACAGGGACTTCATCCCCGGATTCTCTAGGGTGTCTCAGCCATTGCAACGGTTGAGCCATTGGACTCAGGGGAGGAAAAAAGAACCCTTCCCATGGGGGATGGAACAGAATGAAGCCTTCAAAGAGATTAAGGCGTTGTTCCGAACCACCCCGGTGCTGAGATACCCTACGGAGAAGGGGCATTTCATCCTTGACACTGATGCGAGCAATGAGAGCATCGGGGCCGCATTGTCCCAAATCCAGGACGGTGTAGAGGTCCCGCTGGCGTTCGCTAGTAACAGTATGAACAAGGCACAGAGAAATTATTGTACTACCAAGCGAGAGCTGCTCGCAGTAGTGGTGTACACGAAGAAGTTTCGGCACTTCTTATATGGAGGGAATTTCACACTCCGTACCGATCATTCGGCCTTGAGGTGGCTCCTTAATTTTAAGGACGCGGAGGGAATGATTGGTCGGTGGTTGAATCACCTCAGCGAGTTCGGACTGGAAAACTCTCATATCCAGCACCGAGCGGGCACGAAGCATATTAATGCTGACTGTCTGAGTAGACGTCCGGTACGCCGTTGTGTGCGTCCGGAGTGTGGGGATTGTGGTGCTCACAATGCTGTGGTAGCGAGTGTGCGTTTGCCTTATGATGGGTTGTTGCAAAACCTGTTGCATTGGTCCACCGACACTATAAGGACGTACCAGATGGCCGATCCTACCATAGCACGACTGAGGGAGCTTGTCCCTACTGGGGTCTGTCCAGTGAGACCCGAAATATCACTGGAAAACCGTGAAATGCGACGTTTCCTGGCTCAGTTCCACGAACTGGAGGTCCGGGACTCGTTGTTGTGCAGGTGGAAGACTTGTCCCGGGAAGCGGAGGGTGTTACAAATGGTGATCCCTGCTGCTATGAGGAAAGACATCCTGTACTACTGCCACGGCCATTCCACTAGTGGGCATTTCGGAAAGAAACGCTCGTTGGAACGGCTGAGTCGGAGATACTACTGGCCCGGCATGTCAGGCGACCTTTTAAGGTGGATCGAGACCTGTCCGGCCTGTTGTTTAGGCAAACCTGGTCCTGGACTAGGGAAATTGCCACTGCAACAAGAGCTATTCGGAGTGAGATTTGCTCGAATAGCCGTGGACATTATCAGTGGAGTTAAACCCACTCCAAAAGGTAATACGTGTATGATGGTGGTCTCGGACTACTATACGAAATACACCCGAGTGTACCCACTCGAGGATCACACTGCTGCTACTTGTGCGGAAGCATTGGTAAAGGGGTGGATCCTCCATCTGGGGGCTCCCTTGATGTTACATAGCGATCAAGGGAGAGAATTTGAGTCCAAACTATGGGCAGCTATGTGCCATCAGTTGGCTATATGCAAAACTCGGACCAATCCGTACCGACCACAGTCCGACGGGCAGGTGGAGCGGTTCAATCGGACCTTGATCCAGGTTTTGAAGCCATTAGTGAACTCCCATATGGATGATTGGGATGATCAGTGCGAATTTGTGGTTCATGCGTATAATAATACGGTCCACACTTCGACAAATTGCACTCCGAACCTCTTGGTGTTCGGAGAGGACTTGATCATGCCGGCGGATTTAGTATTCGAGGTGGTAGGGATCAGTCCGGAAGCACCATGTACGGTGCTGTTTGTAGAATCTCTACGGGAGAGGTTCAAATTTGCCTACGAAACAGTTAGGGCTCATTTGCTCAAAGCTGCGAATTGGCAGAAGGTGGGTTACGACACCGGATGGAAGTTGCGACGATTCGTAGTGGGGGATAGAGTGATCCGCCTACATGAACCGCTCTGCAACGTCAAGCTGGCGAATAACTGGGATGGACCACACACCGTGGTTAAATGTATCAGTCAAACGACTGTGTTGATTCAGTCCGAAGCAGGACGCATCCGGACGAGCCATGTGGCTCGGTTGCGTGCTTGGGCTGGAAGGGAGCTCACCCCGGAAACGGAGGTGGAAAAGGGAAATTCGGAGGCTAAATTTGTACCTTTGGAAGGGGTGTCAGCGGATCCCCCTAAAAGAGTGGTACGAAAGAAGCTCCGGAAGACCGTGAAAAGGAAAGTCTCGGCAGGCGAAGGAAGAAGGGCACGGAAAACTAAAAATCAAGGCTGGAGTTTTAGTTAAGAACGAGTGTCCTTCGGCCAGGTTACGAGAGGCGGACGGTAAACCCGTTCGGCGAAGCCCAAGGCTGGTGGCTAGAGGGGCTGTAACCTAGCTTGTTTACACAACGAGTGTGGTGTCCTGTGTTGTCCTATATGTTATATGTATGTTACCGACAGGGGCGCTCAGAGTCAAGAGGAAAAGAATGTAAGAGTGCTCCCCGAGGGTGGTGGACGGATAATCCGGTGGGGTAATCTTCGATTTCCCATAAATATCCACTAATACTCCTGATGAGCTCTTTATTCGAAGTATATTTTGACTTTTGTGAGCCGCCTACGTAGCAGTGTGATCCCTCGAGCCCGAGCTGCGGGCGGGAAAGGTCGTGACCTGATTAAACAGTAATTGGGTCACACCGGGTAACGGGATCGCGTCCAATCACGCGAGACGCTGCGCATGCGCTTTGTTTTAAAAACAAAAGCGAGGGAACCGCCATATTGATTTTGGGCTCGCCCCAGTCAATAGCGGTGTTGGTCGGCAGCGGGGAAGTTGGTGTTTTGAAGGGTTCTGAAGGGATTGGATGAAAATACAATCCCGGACGACGAACTTCAGATTCTGGTCCGGACAGCACTCCGAGCCAATGCCGCAAGTGGGTTTAAGTACTTTAAACCAAAGTGTGTGAACGACTGCGTCAAGGATAAGCGGTCCTCACACCATCCGGAGGAGGTGGGTCCTGACGGTCTCTCCGATGACGAGGAGTGGATTAAGACTGATCCCCTCGAGAAGTCGGTACAGCTGTACCACTTTGAGTTACTGGACAAGGTCCGAAATGGTAGTACTAAATACCATTCGCCTCTCCAGAAAGCTAAATTGGCATGGGCTATGGCTAGATGGCATCCATTTAGCAAGTGCCCCTTTGAGCCTTGTCTGAACATCGACGAGACACTGGAGACGCCCCGAACTTGGCCTAGCAAGGTCCGGTACGCAAGGCATATCACCCGCTATCATTTGCGTCATTACATGCGGTATGACTGCTTGAGTGTGGGTGCGAAGGGAAGCAAGGGTTGTCCGAATGGTGGCTGGTTCTACACTAGAGCCGATATCATCAGGCATCTTGCTAAGCAGCACGGCTTGGCTCTGGAGATCGCGGCGGAACGCATCCAGACCGCCCATACGGAAGTCTACTCCCATTTCGGGGTAGTAGGCAGAAATGATAACCTCGAGGTGGATTTTGGCACCAACGAGAGGGGAAAGGTCCGGGTCTTTTACAAGGTAAACCCGGACGGCAACTACATCCGGATTCCGGAAGGTGAGCTCTTCGATGAATTCGAGGAGTACCAGAAACGTACCAGTACGAGAAAGGTGCGGCGCGCTCAGAAGAGACCTAGCGGGTCTTCGGAGCAGGCCGACCCTAAAAAGGCCAAAACGGATGAAAGGAAATCCGTTATGGAGAAGGCGGATCCGGGCTATAAAGGGCCGGCATTCACTTCTCAGACGACGGACTGGAAGACGGGTCCCCAGGGCAGGCCACATCGGTCTGTTCCGGAGGATCCGAACTCCAGCACGATGGGGTCCTTCGCGGAGGAGTTCCCCGAAAATGATATGGTTCCGGGTGAGGAGTCGCAGACTCTAACCCAGACCGGTAGGACAAAGGCTCCAGCAAAGAAAACGCCGAAGCCAACTCAGACCCCGGATCTCCCACCAGAGACTCCGGATGAGGGGCGTCTAGTCTTGCGACTGAGGAGCCCTCCTTCATTCCCTCCCGCCGACTTCACTTCCTATGAAGCCGGACAGGAGGCCTTCGGTCAATGGCAAGACAACTTTCATCGGTTGCTTGCTGGCCTGAGTCAGGAGGTGGTGATGTTGTCCCTTAACACGGTACATCATCTCCATCAGAGGGAGGTCGCTACCCAGAAGGCAGCGGCTGCGGAGTCCGTACAGGAAGAGCGTGAGAACGCTCGGACTGAACGAAGTGCTGCTAAAACCGAAAGGAAGAAGCAAAAGTTGGCAGTTAAGAACGCCGAGGAGAAGCTGTACCACGAACGTCGTCGGTTCCGAGACTGCTTCGCGCATGAAATGCACGAGTGGGATGGAACTCGGGCTCAAATCGAGCTCTGGCTCCAGGAGCTGACTCTGGCGGAAGCTGCGTCGGACTCTGAGGAGGAGGAGGAGCCGGCTAAACCCGGTTCCAAAGACGAGTCGGACTCCGGATAGGATTATCCTATTCTAGGATCCGATTAGGAGAGGGGGGGGTATTCTAAGTATACCACCCCTACAAGCAAAACACCCTTAGAAAGGGTTTAGGAGTGTCCGGACAGGGGAACGCGGCAGGCTGGCTACGCAAGGATCCAGTCTGCCAGGTGGTACTGACGGAGGAGGACAAGGAGATCCGGAGGGGAAACTGAACTCGGGACTGGAACACTATACCAACATGGATCCGATACGCGATGTTTTTTTATAGAAACTCTGGATATCAGGACCGAGTGCTCCTAGTTATAAGTCCGAAGATCGCCTGGAGGCAGGACTATTTTTTTTTATTCTATTATCACCTAAAGCTCCCGAGCATGAGCTATGAACTTTCCCGTTCCGGTGAGTAAGAGCTGAACGAAGTAGGTTCTGAAAGCCGGGCGGAATGCAACACCATCAACAGAGGATCCGGATCTTCGCTACAAAACCATGTATGATGTCTTTTTGTAATAATACTTTAATATGTCTTTAAAACCTTAAAAGAAGTGATATTGTTTATCACTTATAAGTATTATTCATTATGAGTGTAATTAGCTCAGGGTCCTGGAGGGACGAAATTTTTTTACTGTGATATTGTACTTTTTTCAAGTGTTTGTATACTATATGTATAGGTTAACTCCATCTATCCTAGGGAATGGGGCGTAATTGTTATTACGGTCTATATATATAGAAATGTGTGTAATTAATACCTTTTTGTGTTCAACAGTACACGTCATATTGTTTGTAAGGTATAACTTTAATAAACCCCTAAGGTGGTATTTATAAGATAATGCCAGTCCGAAGTGTTTTCGGACTTTAACCTTAATTATTTTTTTACCTCCCGGTTATTATCTGGTAGGGGGAAGTGTAGGGGCTAGGGTTATACGGGTTTGTTATATGACGAGTGCTGTTGGATGCTGTGTTGCGAGCTCAGTCCGAACCCTTCAGTCCGACGGTAGGTGGCGACACCTACCCCGGGCTTGGGGTGTGGACAGGGGTCGCTATAGGCTTCCGGTCTGCGTGTGCGGGCGCAGGCTGGCTGCCTATATATACCCAGCATCTGACGGTACTCGTCGGTTACTCTGAGCTACGCTGGTGAGGAGACCCCGTGATCATTACGGCTGATTAGCCTACTGACCCGTTCCGAACTCTATAGGGAGTTCGCACACATAGATACTGCTTGTCTAGGTTTTCTGAATAAACCCGATTTGCAACCTGTAACACTTGATCCGAACTGTGTCGACTTTGTTCTTTAATTGATACTCTACCAATATCATAGAGAAACAAAGTATCGTTTATTACACTTGTCAGGCAAACTTACTTTACATATCTTCCAACTAGGTACTCCTGCACTGTAAAAAATATCCCGTAAAAATTACGGTCAATCACTGGCATCACTGAATGCCGACCGTTTCCCGTTTTTTTTACGGTCACCGTATTTTGCTTTCCCCCGTAAATTTTACAGGCCTTTCCGGTTGTATTTTTACGGTGATTCATAATTATTATACGATGATTCTCTGCTATTCAATGATGATTATAATTGTTTCTGGATTCATTGTTGTATATTTCATAATATCATCTTTATTCCAGGCCTGTATGTATACATATTAGGCCTGAGAAGCACAATTGAATGCCTCATAGCAATATACAATTACAATCCATGAGCAAAAGGTACTCTAGGATTGGTACAAAGAAACTCTGACAACAGTCTCAATATGTATAATTCTAATTACCACAACATGGGTGTTTATACTTTTTGTACTAGTGTCCAGGGTCTCAAAAAAGGAAATATATATTTTTATCTTTAATATGCCAAAGGCTTCAATTTTGATTGTGTAATTAATGAGATAGTTGGATATCTTTATAAATCTAACACAATTATGTATGTTTTTAGTTCATAGCTTCCACTAAAGTCTCTCTATCGAACCAAGCTGCCACCTGGTGAGCAAACTTTTAACATGAGATTCACCGTATTTGAAAAAACTTTGTTTCACTGTACTGGTTTACAGATGTTCAATGTAAAAGTAAAAAATGTTAGTGTCTCACCGTAAATCACAATTACGGTGATACACCGTCAAATTTAGCATTGATTCTCCGTAATTTCAACGGAAATTTTTACAGTGTGTGCGCCACCCGGGCCCGGGGAGGGTATTTTGCAGAAAACTGCAGGCCTGGACCCATAAGTATACGAGCCATTGGCTCCTGGGCCAGCTTTAGTGGGGTAAACGATAAAAACACACACACACATATAAGTTGTGTGACTATATATATTATACAGCAAGGACCGAATCCATGAAAAAATATCAATTTGTCCACCTGGCAGAGATGATGTCCCTGAATCAAAGAGTCAGAAATGAACCGGAAGTGCATATGGGTATCCATTTATTCAGAACAAGATGGTAGATCCTTTGGGTTCAATCTTTGGTGTTAGAATCATATATATATATATGTAATTTTGCATATTGTGTTACTATTACCTCCCTATGCAGCTTCAGAATCACAGAAAATGCAAGCTGATTCAGTGATAATGGAACAAGATAAATCATTTCCAAAGGTTAAATGGTAAGAAATAACTGTTCACGGAAGCTTTCAATAGGAATCCCATACCAGAGATTGAAACTCAGATCGATTAGGTCAGTAATCAACCTTGATAGGCTTGACGGGTATATTGGTACCAGAGGCAGCCTCACTCCAGTACCCCACCTGGTGAGTTGTGGCAGAACTCTTAGTCATTCTAGTCATGGCCAATCTTAAAAACATGACAATCTTAAATTCAAGATTCTAAACACCAGGTGGCACCACTGTATTATATCTGGTGCAGTTGTCCATAGTTTAGAATACCAAAAAGGTGATAATATTGTTAGGAGTGGAGCTTTAACATGTGCTAACTCTGATCGAGTGATCTGTAAAGTTTTGTTGAGTAATGGTTGAGAAAAAATGGTTTTTCCCCATTGGATAACTGCAAATTTCTCTTATACCTACAGAATTTCCCACATGATGGAAAATAACCTCCTTTCTGATTTTCAATATGGTTTCACTCCCGGGATATTGACCGCAGACCCTGTCCATGAGATGACCAAACAGGTATATGCGGCCATTGGACGGGGAAGGGTTTCCTCATGTCTATTTATAGACATGAGGAAAGCCTTTGACACAGTCCACCATGGCAGACTCCTTGATAAGCTAGGAATGATTGGCGCCAACCGGTCTGTCCTTCGCTGGTTCAAAAGCTATCTGATTAACAGAGTACATAGAACCCTCGCAAATGATTTGCTTTCCAGACCCACAAGAGTGACATACCGAGTCCCGCAAGGGTCCATTTTAGGCCCCCTCCTCTTTTCTGTATATATAAATAACCTGCCTACTGTCGTAGAAAATTCAAAGTTAATCCTATACGCAGATGGCGCTGTTATGATAACAGAAGGGAAAACAGCAGAGAACATTAGACATATAGGTCAACCTGACCATGACCTAGTCACTTCCTGGAGTGCCACAAATAGACTCTTAACAGTGAAAATACCATGCAAGTAGTCTATAGCACACGCCCAAAAACAAACATAATCACTGACACAATTTTCAAAATTGACGGAGTAAACACCGCAAAGGTAAAGAGTTTTTGTTAGGCCACTCAAAAAAAAAAGTTGTTTCTCATCACCGCGCGCATCATAAAAATCGTGATTTGAGGAAAACTTTTTTTTTTTTTTTTACATTTTTGATGAAAAATGTGTTCAAATTGAGGAATTATTGACAAATTTGGTATCAAATTAAAGCTTATGCTGTCAGTCATGCAGTCAGCTAGGAATAAATTGCATTAAAACTATTTTTGGGGATCTTTAAACACTGAAGTACTAAAACATGAACATTGATCGCGAAAAGTCTACATTTTCCTATATATTTAGGCTCAAGCAAAAAAAAAAAAAAATTAAATTAAAAAAACGCCCTCGTCATATTTTTCACTGCTTGGTGATGAGAAACAACTTTTTTTTTTGAGTGGCCTTATTTAGGGGTTACACTTGATGAAAATCTAACAATGAAAACGCACATTTCGGGAGTTAAAAGAAACTGTGGTTATAAAATAAAAAGATTACACCATATCAGAGACTGTATAGATAATGATACATGCTTAGAAATTTATAAACACTGTATTTTATCTTCCCTCGAATATTGTAGCTTTATCTTAGACATTGCAACCCAATTAGACCAGAAAAGCCTACAAACAATACAGAACAAGGGGCTCAGAGCCTGTCAGAGGATAAGAAATCCGAGAGAAATCACACAAGAGGATCTTCATCGACTCTGCAAAGTCCCAAAGTTGGTAAACCATAGGGACTGGCAACTGCTATTGCATATGCATAAGCTCTCAAAATCACAAAACAATATAGTTTCTAATGAAAATCCAAGAACTAGAGCTGAAAATAAAATCCGTTTCAAATTACCCAGAAATAAGCTGCACGTGGTAAAAAAAATCACCACTATGCAGAGGAGCTATCCTGTGGAACTCCCTAGATTTGGCCACACAAAGTATCGAAAAACGTAATAGTTTCAAAACTGCCATTGAAAAAATAGATTTCACACAGATTAAACAGAGACATAATCACTTGTTACATTGAGTACCTAGGTAACGGTTGACATATGGGTCTTACAGAGCATAAGCACTGCCCCCTATCTTTAACATTTATTCAATACTTGGACATATGGGTCGTACAGTGCAAGAGCACTGCCCCCCGGAACGCCAGGCCGTATAGGCAATGTTCAGTGCACTAGCACTGCTGAGGCCATCACCAAGACGAGAATAATCTGCTGAAAGCCTTAATATTGCGCCTATTACTTATTCTCATAAATGGTAAGTTCAGTGCACAAGCACTGCTCCCGCAACAATAGGACAGATACAGGGCTTGTACATTGCAACAGCAATGCTCCCCTTTCAAGATCATTATAAACATAATTTTCTCTTGAGTTACTTACTCTTAATGTCATGGTTATTTGGACATGAAAACTTAAGTAAATGACTTGTTCATTGCAAAAGCAGTGCTCTCATAATGTATTTTTGTGGACAATGGAGTCGCCAACCCTCCAACTCCTTCACCCTTATATCTTTATATCTTTACGTAATTATTTAATGACCGCTACAGTCAGCCCAATGGCTGACCCCACACACAAACTTATGTATATATACGTTTTCACTTATATGTACAGCAATGTTTGTTCAACATTCGAATATCGCAGTGTAAACCGTGAATATTGCCTGAATAAAAAATCTTACAATCTTACAATAACTGCAAAAAAAACTTCAAGTCTGCTACAGCTCACCGACGGTGCTGAAACAGTTCTGATTTGAAACCGGCGCTCAGAGGCTAACCTACCACCGGTCACCCAGGTGGCAGCAGTGTCCAGTCCCTGCTCACCTGCACCACCTGGAGGGAGGTTATGGAAGCACTGTCCAGTTTGTAGCGCGATAAGCTCCTGGCGTCCCTTATACCTACAGACCAGAGGCCCTCGGCCTCTGGCGAGGTGTATCGCTACCCTCGCCCCCCCTCCCCTCCCTCCAGCGCGGACGTCCTCGGAGTTAGCACCCTGGCCTCTCCCTCTCGAGTCTGTGGTCACCCTGCTCTGCACTGCTGTAGACTAACACTGATTGGAGTAAGGGGAGCAGGGTGCCAGTGTAGGAACTCCCAACTGGGGTCTGTATACCTCCCACATGGCTCCTACAGATTACACTGTAGGGCCTACTGTATGCCTGCCTCACATGACCCATCTCAGTCCCCTCCCTCTCACCCTGGAGTAGCTATGGACAGTGGGTCCTATGGTGCAGCTCACTGGGTCGTTCACCATACAGCCACCTGCGCAAGAGTGAGGTATAAAGGGAGAATCCAACATGGCGCCCTCCATACAGGCTGCCGCTGCCCGAAAAGGCCCATCCGTTATAGTAGTGTATTTTAATAACGGCAAATTTCCAGTCCTGTGAGGCGTTGCGCCCCCAAGTGCATGGAGTGTATAATGTCCACTGTTCCCACCATAAACCATGTTAACTGGAGCTACTATTTCTGATGAAATTCCACAAAGGTTGATGTGGCTATTGTGAAAAACGCCTCAAATGTGGTTTCATCTGTGGTAAAGGGCTAAATATACACTCCATCCACCAGGGGGCGCCATAGGCTTTTTTTTGGGGGGGGGGCGGAGACGTTGGCTAGTAGACCCTCTTAGAATGATTTGCTCTTTGATAAAACGTCAAGCTTCTGGCAAACCCTAGGATGATAGTAGTTGTAATGTGGAACAAAAAAAGAGAGTTCAATTCAGCCACAATTCTATGGATAAGGGTTTATCAAAAGAAATGAATTTAAGAAGCTAATTCGATCAAATATTACCAACCAATGGTCATATACCTTAAAACCTCCCGTATAAGCCGCGGCTAGTACGTGAGTCAGATCCGCCGTGCGGCTTATAGAATCGGCACAGGGTTGGGGTGCGGCTTATACACGCGTTTTTGTGTTTATACTACAGTAGGCCTACAAAAGTCGCCATAATGAGAACGCTGGTGCGGCTTATAGGATCACCCTAAAGTTGGGGTGCGGCTTATAGGCGATGTTTTACGGTAGACTGATTAGCTGAAGCTGGTTCAGAAATTTGGAATTTTAGGGGGCCATAAACCTTTTAGTCTCTATTGTGGGTATTTATGTCATCTGTCCAGATTTGGGGAGTGGTTACAACACTGGCCTACCAATACATGGGTCATGACTTCAATTCTGTTTCAAGGCTATTTGTATGTGGTGTCAATTAAAGGGGCTAGCTTCGTAGAGTAAAGGATGTAGTTCATAACCCCAGAGGGCAAAAGTATGTAACCCAGGTGATATTGACCCCGATCCAAGTGACCCTTCAGATGTAGCTAGTAGACTGAGTGTGCTAACAGCCTTCAGACATACACTGTAAAAAGTGTTTCTAATTTAAACCTGAATCATCCAGCATGATCTAGTTGACTCCGTTAGTATTCCGCCTTAGCTAGATGTCCAGTGTACTGCGCCATTTGCAATTGTACCCTTCTGTATTCCCTCTGCTCTCCAGCTACCAGCTCGGCCAGGGACTGTGTCCCAGATTAGGGTACAAACCGGGTGTGAGTCTTGTGAGTGGGTTGTACCTGGGCCTTCCTTATGTCACCTGTCCCTCATAGAGTAGTGGTTAGCATGGTGGATTCATGATGCAGAGAACCTAAGCTCAAATCCCTGTCAAGTCATATCTTGGTGACCATACCATTAACAACCAATACCTTTTCTTATTTATACATATAGTTCCTTTGAAGAAATAGGAATACAAATTTTGTCCAAACACTATTGATATTTCTTTGATATAATCTCAAGGTTGTTACTCACTTTTACCTATCAAAGCAAAATATATTTGATATATAAGAATATAAATGCATGGTATGGTCACCAAGATTTGACTTGACAGGGATTTGACCTTAGGTCCTCTGGATCATGAATCCATCATGCTAACCACTTCTCTATGAGGGACAGGTGACATAATGAAGGCCCAGGTACAACCCACTCACAAGACTCACACCCTGTTTGTACCCTAATCTCGGACATGAGATTTGGCTGAGCTGGTTGCTGGTGACAAGGGGGATACAATTGGTACCAGAGCAACACCTGGTGGCAGCACCACTATCTCGCTAGTGCCTAATAGAGTCATGTCCCTTCCCTGATTGGAACACAGAGACTGCGCTCTCATTGTCACATTTGATACAAATCCTTGAACCTCTGTCTTTCTCTGAGATAAATGCATGTAGCGCTACTACCAGATTAGCTCCTTCTAGGTTGGTCATGTTCTTAAACGGGTCTTTCACATGTGTGACCTGGGCAGAGTATGCACTAACGCCATCTGTGCCACCTATGCATATCACTGGCATTTATAATGACCCCTACACTGAAATCCCAGGGCCTCTAAAAACTCATCGCCTGTGAGGAGTTTGAGGGTCATCAGCCACCAGATGAGTCAACTATTCAAAGCGGAGTAGTCAGCATCATCATAGCGATGAACCAATCTAATCAGTATCGAGGACCCAAACTCATCAAGGGCCAACCTCATCAGAGTGCATGTACAGGTCCTGGGGGGGCCACTCTCACATTTATGGATACCATGTGCGTACATCACCCTAAAGTTGATATTTTTGGCCAAAGAAAACTACCACTTTTTCCCCAAAGTGGCCCATAATTAACCACAATTGGGGCCTGGTCGGACTCACCAATTTGATCCAAAAAGGACCTCCTTCCTGCTACTCTGTATGTCATGGTTACTATAGAACATATAGAGAGTGCCCCCCCCCCCCTTGGGGTACAGGTGTACTAGACCAGGGTCCCAGTTCACCAGGCCTTCAACCACTCCACACTACACACAGACCCACAAACAGCAGTGGTAAGTACATGTCCAATATCTGTTTAAATACTCCAACCCCAACCATGGTTTATGGGCATCTCTCTGACATATTGGGGCTAAAGAAATCTGATGGGGATAGACATACATATATGTACATGTGTACACCTGTTGTAGTGAGATAAACCTGTGCTATTATAGAAGGTATGTGGAGAGCACTCCTGACCAAGGTATATAATTAGCCCCCTCCCCTGACTCTAGTACTACTAGACCTGTGGTGGTGGGCAGTGTGTGCCCACAGCAGGCTGACCTATAGTAGGAGCAGTGGAACACACACTGTGATATGCTTGCAGACGGGCAGAGACACAGGAGGATAGGTAAGGATACAGGGGTTCAGGGAGGGAGAAGAAGAGGCAGGGAGACAAGAGACACAGGCAAGTATATGGAGGGATGCATTAGGTAAGCACCATGGAAGTAGGAAGGTAGCAGGTGGTGTGAGGGTGGTAGGTAGGCATGAGCATAGTGGAGTGAGGGTGGGTTCTGTATAATTCACAGTCCTCCCAGGTGTCCTACTACATTGTACCTATTCTGTGTGTGTGTGTCTCTCTCTCTCTTTGTCTTTCTCTGTCACTCTGTGTCTGCCAGTATATCTACCTCTAAGGGATTGAGGGATTAAGGGAGGGAGGGAGGGAGAAAGGAAGGAAGGAAGGAAGGAAGGAAGGAAGGAAGGGAAGAAAGAAAGGAAGAAAGGAAGGAAGGGAAAAAGGGAGGGAGAGAAGGAATGAGGGAAGGAAGAAGGAAGGAAGAAGGGAAGAAGGGAGGATGGGAGGGAGGGAGGGAGGGAAGGAAGGAAGGAGGGAGGGAGGGAGGGTGGGAAGAAAGCAAGGAAGGAAGGGGAAAAGGGAGGGAGGCCGGGAGGGAGGGAAGGAGGGAAGGAAGGAAGGAAGGAAGGAACGAACGAAAAAGAAGAAAGGAAGGAAGGAAGGAAGGAGGGGCCTGGGAGGGAGGAGAGTTAGGGGGAGGGAGAGAAAGAGAAATGGAGGGAGAGAAAAGGGAGGGAGAAAAGGGAGGGAGCGACACAAGCAAGCAAGCAAGCAAGGGAGAGAGGGAAGAAGGGAGGGAAGTACAGAAGGACAATGGGAGGGAGGGAAGGAAGGTGGCTGAGAGGGAAGAAGTGGGAGGGAAGAAGGGGAGGGAGGGAGGGAGGGAGGGAGGGAGGGAGGGAGGGAAGGAAGGAAGGTAGGAAGGAAGGAAGGAAGCAAAGAAGGAAGGAAGAAAGGAAGGAGGCGCCTTGGAGGGAAGGAGGGGGGCAGGAGGGATGGTGAGAAGGAGAGAGGCAGGGACGGGATTCATATGACTTATTGTCTCACCCGTTAAATATGTAATATTGATAACCTATTGACATGCACCTTTTTCACTTGTTACAGGAGACTCAGACCTGCCGCCAGCTACCAGGACCCCTCCCAAGCCGCCAGGACCTGACCCCTATAGGGCCTTAGCAAGATGATCAGTGGATAGCGCCTTTCCCACTGGTACTAGGTCTATTCCCAGTACTCACAGCAACCAGCTTGGTCAAATCTCGTGGCCGAGATTAGGGTACAAACAGGGCTCAGGTATTGTGAATAGGTTGTACCTGGACACTCCTAATGTCACCTGTGTCCAGTATAGTGTAGTGGTTAGCACTGTGGACTCATGATGCAGTGTACCTGAGTTCAAATCTCTTCCAGGCAATGCCTGGTAATCAAATTCATAAGTATAGCAATTTTGGAAACAGAATACATTATTCACAATACTAAAGAAAATTCAGAAATATGTATTTAAAGGACATAGTGTTATTTGGCCTGGTAGGGATTTGAACTTGGGCTCCCAGTATTATGAGTCCACAGTGCTAACCACTACACTATACTGGACACAGGTGACATTAGGAGTGTCCAGGTACAACCTATTCACAATACCTGAGCCCTGTTTGTACCCTAATCTCGGCCACGAGATTTGGCTGAGCTGGTCCTTGCAGAGCAAAGGGTTATGATTGTTACCAGTGGTCCAAAAGGTGGAGCCACTGTATCTCGCTAATGCGGAATAGCCACCAGGCCACAGCCCAAGCCACCATGGGCCTCTATCTGCCTAAAGTGATGCATCCTAGAAATATCACCAAAATGATGACTACCACCCCCAAACCCCCCTCCCTGAATAATAAAAAAATACCCCAAACTACTCAAATTGATGATTATAACTCATCGTTTTGATGAGTTAATAATTAGAACCTCATCATAATGATGAGGTAAACTCATCGCCTAATGTACCTGAATTGATGATTATAACTCATCGTTTTGATGAGCTGATAATTAGAACCTCATCATA
Source organism: Harmothoe impar (assembly GCA_947462335.1). Taxonomy (NCBI): domain Eukaryota; kingdom Metazoa; phylum Annelida; class Polychaeta; order Phyllodocida; family Polynoidae; genus Harmothoe; species Harmothoe impar. The sequence goes on along the minus strand of OX381709.1, from coordinate 33,398,842 downwards.
ATGATGAGGCAAACTCATCACTGAACGTAGCAAAATTGATGATACTGAACTCATCATTTTGATGACAAGATCATCAAAATGATGAGGCCAAAGTACTCACTGGGGTCTTAATCATTTGATGAGGCAAAACTCATCATTGCGGAGGAGTTTTTGAGTAGTTTGAAGTCACCTGGGGATTTCAGTGTAACCATTTTACCTTATGGCTCGGTTCCTAAAGCTTGTCTGGAGCCTTCGGCAGTCCTAGGGTCTTGATGAGTCAGTGGCGTAGGAAAAGGGGGGGCCAGGGGGGCCCCGGGCCCCCCCAATCACTGAGGAGGGGGGGCCTGAAAATGTTTGGCCCCCCCCCCCAGATTTTACCTGTAATATAATACACACAATTTTCAAAGTGGGTGCAGATGGGGCTGGGCCCCCAAATCAGAACTAAAGGGGGCTCAAATACTACTTTTCCATACAGTCTGATATAGGTGTGTATATGATGCATCATGCATAAAAACTGATACTTAAAGCTGGTTGGAAGGGGCCCCCCCTGCCCCCCCCCCCCCCAATGAAGATTTGCTTCCTACACCTCTGTGAGTTCTCTGCCGCACTGGTAGTCCCTTCTTGCCCTAGAATGGTCAGAGGAGATAATATCGTCCAGGTACATATGGGCGTAAATGTCTTTCTGCGCTAGTCTACTATACTACCGTAAATTCCCGCGTACTTACCCGCATCTCGCGTATAACCCGCACCCCCAACTCAGGAGAATCCTATAACCCGTTTTTGGATCTGAAAATGTATGTTTTAGTACTGTTCTATAGAGATAAAAACCCTCGTATAACCCGCACCCTATATAGGCATGTTTGGTATCAAATGAAAGCTTAGATTGGTTCGCGTACAACCCGCGGGTAGTACGCGGGAATTTACGGTATCTGCAATACGCTGCATGTGGTTGGCGCTGGCCCTAGACCCAAATAGCACACTCAGGTCAAGATAGTACTTATCCTGCCAGTTCATGCACAACAAACTCCAATCAGCTGGGTCCGTAAGCAGGTTCTTATAAGCCCTGGAGATGTCTATGGTTGATAACATTGCCCCTGTGCCGACCTCTCCGACCCTTTCTAACACCTCTTGCACTGTTCGGAGACTGTGCTGCCTTACATTTCCGTTCACTGAATTCTTAAAGATGTATGAATTAATTGAGACCTCCCTGGGGAACGTCATGTCTGTTATGATCCTCCGGGCCTAAGTGTCCTTTTTGGGCCTGCTTATGAGGGGTGAGACATGGGCCCATTGTGTTAATGGAGGGGTGTCAAATGGGCCCTTCAACCCACCTAATCCTATTTCTTTTTCTATGAACTCGTCAATGTGCTCCCCAAACCTCTCTGCACTAGGATGATTTCATACCCCATCTGTGTTGGATATAGGGCCCATGTATCCCAGCGGCAAACCATAATTAATGAAGACCAGTAGTTCCTCATATTTGCTGTTGTGACCCAACAGTCACTCCCATTCCGGGACATTTAGCGAGGTGGGGACAGTGAAGCATGTGGGCTAACATGGGCAGCCATGACATCACGTGGACTGAGACTGTCTTCTGCTCGCTCCAATCAACTTCTAGCCTAATTCCGCTGAAAAAATAGAGCAATCAAGTCTCCACTCTAGTGGTCCAGTCGTCAATTTAAACCTTCCACTCCTAGTTCTTAATCAAGATTGAGAACCGGATGCTGCGCTGTGCGGGAATTGAGTAGTCTGTATATTTTACACCAGGGGGCAGCAATGACTACTCTCACGCCCAATGTGACATGATACCTATCTGCAAATTCTGAGTAAAATTTGCACCTGCAAGCCAAACTGATACTTTTGCCCAACGCGTATAATTGAGAATCAGACATCGTATACACTCTATCCACTGCTACTAGAAAATGATCAATTCAGATTGTGATAAAAGATTTTAGAGGATTTTTTTTTGCAATCAACACTGCTCTGGCTGAATGTGCCAATAATACTAGTGTAATAAACGATACTTTGTCCTTTATAATACTGATATATTATTAAGTAAAGAACCAAAGTCGACACAGTTTGGATCAAGTGTACAGGTTGCGAATCAAAGGTTTATTCAGTAACCTAGACATGCAAAGCTATATCAGTGCGAACTCTCTATAGAGTTCGGAGCGGGTCAGTAGGCTCGTAGCCGATACGATCGCAGGGCCTTTGTCCAAGCGTGGATCCAGAGTGACCGACGAGTCCCATCAGATGCTGGCTATATATAGGCAGCCAGCCTGCGCGCCCACACGCAGACCGGAAGCCTATAGCGACCTCTGTCCATACCCCAAGCCCGGGGCAGGTGCTGCCACCTGCCGTCGGGCTGAAGGGTTCGGACGGAGTTCGCAACACAGCATCCAACGGAACCCGCCATATAAACCTCGTATAACCCTAGCCCCTACACTAGTCATGTGCCGATAATCTCATGAGATCATCAACGCCTGTGACACAAAATTTGACTGAGCACAGAAAAGAGTTGTGCCCAATGGTAATTGTTTTAATAGGCCTACCTATGCTAAATACCCGGGTTATTAAAAATAAAAGCATGTTACCAGTATAGAAGTATCCGGTATCAGGGATATAAAGTACAGGGATTCGCAAGTAGACCTGCTGGCTCTCCATCAGTGACATAGCCGACAGTAGCGCCACCTCCAAGGGGGTGGCAAGAAACGGAACTACATGTGATAGGTGACCTATGTGGGAAGAGTTCTTCTTTGCCACTTAGAATTATCATATTGAAATAATTTAAAGATGGTTGGAAAGCCCTGATTTTATACTTTGGAACCGAAAGGATTTCTATTTAATATCAGATAGGGAACAATTTTTTGGGGGTGGGAATTTCGGCAATTTTTTTGAAAATTCCAAAATTTTGGGGGCCCTTTTCCCCAAACACCCTCTTTTATTATTTTAATAAAACATGGTCAGTTAAAAGCTAGGGGAGACCGGGGCAAAACGGACCCCTGGGGCAAAACGGACCCGACCCCTAACTCAGTTCTCAGCTATAAATTCCATGTTTTTGTCAAATTGGCTCATATAATTGATAGAAATAACATGTTTTTTTTTTATTAATTCCATGCTACCTATGGTATTCCGGATTCCATAAAGAAAAAACTGAAACTATAAATCTTGATCTAATTTTGCAAAAACAATAATAATTTATAGATAAAATATTGTGTAACATATTTGCAAAGTCATTGGAAAAAAATATTATCCTAGTTATTTATTTATTCACATATTTCTCATGAAGCTGGGGCAAAACGGACCCCCCCCTCACACTCATAATTCCTATGGTGAAACCTCATAGAAATGATCAAAACATGAAAACAAATAACCATGCTTGGCTTAAAAAATGATAAGAATGATGAGACATTCTTATTTGAATATAAAATTATTTCCTATAAGCCAATTTTTATTTTTGGGGGGTATTTTTGGGGTTTGGCGGAATTTTTCCTTAATTCGGGGGAAATTTGATTGAAATGCATGATATTCAAAGGTCATAAAAATCAATTAAAATTGAAAAATGTTAGATAATGGTCATGCATGACAACAAAGAAATACCTAAAGAACTGAGTAATAACATAGCTAAAAGATGGGAGAAAGAAAATTATGAAAAAAGATAATAATTCAAAATTAAGAAATTTCCAGGGTCCCTTTTGCCCTGCCCCAAAAACCCTTTTGCCCCGGGACTTTTAGCCCATGACCTTCGTAGGTCAGAATATGTCATGCTATCCCACTATGCTACTAGTGATACTAGCACAATATTAATCATTTTCATGGATGGTATACTTCTCTGCTTTATTATGAAAAAATAAATGTTTCAATTCAGGGGTTTACCTCTGAGCTATATGCCAACTTCCCTTAAGGGGTCCGTTTTGCCCCGGTCTCCCCTACACATCAAGGGCTTTCTAGCACTTTTTGAAACAAAGTGATCAGATAATGCTAAGTAGGACAAAATGATTTTCTCCAGTTCGTCATTTTCTCTGAAAATGTCCGGTTTGAAGGGTGACGGCCTGGTCGGTGACCCATACGGGACAGTTTTTCTTTGCCACTTAGAATTTTCATATCGCAATCATTCGAAGATGGTTGGAAAGCCCTGATTTCATACTTTGGAACCGAAAGGGTTTCTGTTTGATATCAGAAAGGGAACTATTTTTTTGGGGGTGGGAATTTCGACAATTTTTTGGAAAAATTCCAAAATTTAGGGGCTCTTTTCCTAAAAACACTCCCTTTTAATATTTTAATAAAACATGGTCAGTTAAAAGCTTCACATCAAGGGCTTTCTAGCACTTTTTGAATCAAAGTGATCTGATAATTCCAAGTAGGATGAATTAATTTTCTCCAGTTGGTCATTTAGAGTGTAATTTGCATCACTGCCATTAGTTCCTAATCTTCTCACCAGGTGACCCATGGCAGAGAGATTAGACTGCAATGCTATGGTGATTCTCATCCATTGTACTATACCCCATGCCGGTATGAACAAAGAAGCACTCAGGGTGGCTTTAGATCATAGAGGACCGAACTGTCTTTGGGGACAGTTCGAGAGCAAGTGTATGCTACAGTAATATGGTCAGAAATCACATCTTCTGATTGAGATTTTCAGTTTAGAAACATCAAATTCATGCTGTGTTTAGCTCAGATGTTCTTCTATATGTTGGTACCATTGTCAAATATAGACTGTGGATATCTTAAAAAGTTCAAGGGCTATCCAAAATCTTTTGAAATTGTCACAGTTGCTATTTTGACACTTAGCCAATCAGACGTCATGTCACTGAGTGGCCAAGTAGAACGTCATCTCTGATTGGCTGAGAGCTACTCTGCCAACTTGGCAGAGTAAATGACTAGAACTGACAGACTTGCTCCCGACCTCTGAACGGTGGGAAGAGGTGGGTTTCTCGATCTAGGTGGCTTAGGTCTTTGGTTCAATTATAATGGTAAGTTTACCCAAGCCATAAGAAAACAGGTCACACAAGCGAAAAGAGCCCTGTTTAGCTTATTGTCAAAGGCTCGAAAACTACAGCTCCCAGTCGATATCCAATGCCATCTTTTTGATGCATGTATTGTACCAATATTACTATACGGTTGTGAGGTATGGGGTTTTTCAGACCTGCATGAAATTGAAAGAGTCCAGAGTTATTTCTGTAAATTTGTCCTAAAGCTGAATGCACGCACAGCAAATAGCATGGCATTGGGAGAACTAGGACGACTTAAGTTAAGCTGTATTGTCAAACAAAGGATGATCAGTTTCTGGCACAGAATTGTTGCTGGGAAAACAAGTAAAATATTCCACATCATATATAAAATTGTGCAGGAAAGACAAAGGAATTATGGCTTTCAGTCGCAGTGGCTTACACATGTACAGGATAGTCTTAACCAAAGTGGGCTTGGCAATGTCTTTGGTGACGAGGCTATAACTACTTCACACAGCTTCATAAAAGCCACAGTGAAAAGAAGGCTCACAGACATAGAACACCAGGATTGGCACAGCACTGTTATGGATTCGGGCCACTGTTATAACTACAGAATCTTTAAAAATGACCTTAACCTTGACACACATATAGTCAATCTTAATGCCAAAAATAGAACACACCTGAGCAGATTCAGGTGCGGGAACCACAGTCTCCCAATCGTAACGGGAAAGTATACGAGAGTTGAGCATTCAGAGAGAAAGTGCCCTTTATGTAAGAGTTGTGACATAGGAGATGAATTTCATTACATCTTTCACTGCAGCGCCTTCGATCATGACAGATCAATCCTCCTCGCCAACAATATACCATCCCGCCCAAGCACTATAACCATGGCAAATCTCTTTAATAACAAAGACCCCATTGTCCTAAGTAACCTATCAAAATTTTGTGCTACAGTTATGGAAAAATTTAAACCCACAAAAAGGATACCACTTGCGAAAAAAAGGACAGGTCTAAGATTAAAAGATCTAAGCATAAGAAGACTGCACTAAATTAAAGCTCTGCCAATCCTGGTTAATTAACTAATAAAGAGTGGTGCTATTATCTCTTAATTATTATCTCTTTGTTTTCATTGTATCATACTGTCTTTGTACCCTTACTAGTCAACCTGGTGCTCATCGGTGCTGAAAAAGACAGAGAATCGCTATATATTTATTGATGCTGCCAGATGTACCTGGCCTATACTACCTGATCAAAAGATGGATTGTTGTATACTGTAGACGTAGATATTTTCGCGCAGCCAAATTTTCACTCACCTAGCACATATAGGCACTTTCGCGCAATTATATTTTCGCGCAGCTGCAATCAGGAGATCTTTAGCTACATGTCAGTTTTTACGGTTTTTCAATCGGACAATTATTAAGGGTTTTACAGCCCAAAATTATTGTTCAAATGTTTTGTAGATTTGGTAAAATTTGAGTCTCTACTGCACTGCAATATAGAGTGCCAGACATCTTTGGAAAGCTAATTTTTTGTGCAAAATTTTCGCGCATATCATATTTTCGCGCAATTACCTATGTGCGCAAAATGCGCGAAATATGTACTGAGCGAAAATTGATACGTTTACAGTAGCTAACAACTTGCCAGTTCCATAAATTTTACCTAGTCAAATATAGAGTTCGCAGACTATTAGGGAGGGTTCATTATTTATGGCAGGGGGGGGGTGAGCGTTTGGCAAATCGAATATGTCAAAAATAATTGGCCCCCCCCCTCGGAATAGGTTTAAAAAAAAAGGCCCCCCCCCTCGGAATAGGTTTAAAAAAAAGCGCCCCCCCCCTCACCCTGGATCGTTTTCAACTTTATTACAAAAAACAATAGTGTAGTAAATACCGACCGAGGAGGAGGAAGCTTGCGAGCTGCTGCTGCTGCGATCACGGCAAACGACGCCGTTCAAGATAGCGCTCACCGGACATGATGCCGCTCACGAGACGCACTCTCTTTGGTCTGGGCAGTTTAGTTAAATATCCACTATTATGATGTTATATCTTTATTAGACAAATGGTAGACTAGACTATCAACTAAATAACATCCACTTATATAAGCTGTAGGAGTGGTGTTCTTCACAGAACACCAACTCCAGAGGTTTTAGAGACAGCATGTCCGGGCGACCATTTCCATAGCAACCATTTACAAGGGAGTTTCTAGACCAATCAAAATGCCTGTTTATAATTGGGGGGGGTACCCTGGCAACATTTACTGGTAAGGGAATTCAGAGTTTCAAAGACACCACCAGCAGCTGCTAGCAGGGGTCTAGGAATTGGGAATTTACAAGAGTTGAGAGTCATACTGGAGGACAGCACAAGACATTTCCACCAAGCTGAGTGAGTCCTTGCAGTCTACTGCTAGATATAGTTTACAGGCTATCTGTTGTGATTTATTTAATGTGATTTTGGACCAGTATTTAGGTTCAGGCAAGGTCAGCCATATTTATTCCTGTAATTTGTACCCAGTTTCCAGTGACACTAATAAAAACACCTTAACTGTAATTAACTTGTCTGGTTTTGTGTTCAGCATATTAGAACCCATATTTATTTGGAGCCTTGTGACATTTTTGTTACAATTGGTGTCAGAAGATTTGGGAATCTAACAGAACACAAGCCACTGGTTATTTGTGAAAGCTCTTTTTGTGAGAGTTTACATGACAGTTAGCCTAGGTGTTTTTGGGTGTAGGCCTAAAATCACTGTTTGTACAATTTACTGAATGCCATATTCACACATAAAATGTTAGTAATTAAAACATTTTGTGATTGATCTGAAATGTCAAATTTTTGTCAAATTTAAAAATTGCCAATGACATTGAATTTTGCCATGACCACCACACTTACTAACACTGGGCTAGTGATAGGAATTGCCTAGATCCAGTGTTATATTCCTGGAGTTAGGCCTAGAAGTGTTGATTTTATTTAACACTTACCATTGGCTATAGGCCTATTTTTAGCCAGAAATTTGAAAGGTATAGGCCTATAAATGCTGATTTTATTTAAAACTTACCGTTAGTTATAGGCCTAGTTTATCTAGAAACTTGGGCCTACAATTGTTGACTGCATTTTAACGCTGACGGTCGTCCGTAGATGTGGTTTTGGCCTTACCTTGGAAGAGGCCTATAAGTGTTGACTTGATTTAACACTTATTACTTGCTATAGACCTACACCTGTTAAAAATTTGGACTAGGCCTAGAAGTGTTTAATTATTGTAACACTCTCTAACCTTGATACTATCCATTGCAGAGGAACATTCAAAGACTGTACGGAGGCCAGGATTCTGTCCAGTGTACGGATCGACTTGTGACTAGTTAAGATATATTTAAAGATAGACTGTCCGAAAAATTAAAGGTAGACAGGTGTTATCCAAACTAACACTCTGTACACTGATTCTGCTACAAGTGCAGATTTTGCTTGGATTTGTTGATGATTACATTAAAGGTGAACATCAAAGTGTTGTCTTGTTGATTCAATATTCCATATATTCAATACAAGTAAAATAAACGGAGGCCAACAAGCACATTGTGGTATTTGTTTATTCTGCACTGCCATCCGGTCACGAGCGGAAGCGGGGTAGCGCCAAGGTCCTCGCCATATCCACGGTTCTCCCAGGCGATCTAGAAAGATAAATTTAGTTATCCATCTGGTTACGACAACTAAGGTGGTTATAGGTAACAACCTTACTACTGAGAAGGATTATTGCTGTCTCGCCTCCGACCAACTACTTTCTTACACCTTGTGTCCCATGTCACAGTATTAGGAGGTAAGTGGGTTTACTCATTATTGACTTACTGTTGATATTCAGAGTCGTAAGATGGCGACTCATTCTATGGCTACCCGTAGTCAGTCTGCCATACTCGGGGATGGTGTTGCTACGGAGCACGAAACTGTCCGCTCGGAGGTAGATCCGCTCGACGAGGTTGAGAGGGACCTTAGGAGGGAAGACGAGAGGCAGGAGAGACAAGCAAGACGCTCTGATCTGTCAGAGGAGGAGCGGTCACCAGATGGTGACAGACCCCGAAACGGGTTGTCGAGGGACATGGGGGGCAGCAGGTCGTCGAGGAGCATGGGGGACAGCAGTTTCGAGACATCACGAGATCGAGCAAGTGGTGACTGGGATTCTTCACACCACAGGAGTAAGGAGGAGGGAAGATCTTTCCCGAGGGGCCAACCATGGAGTTTCCCCGACGCCTCTAACCCTCCAAGGGAACGCACAAGCTGGGATTGGTACCCTTACTGGATGTACGGGTATCCACCCGGAGACGGTTATAGGGGAACAGCCCATCAATACCCCCCGGGACCATTTCCTCCAGATGCAGCCGGCTATAGAAACGTTTCAAATAACGTTTACCAAGCCAGCGGAAGGGGAAACTCGAGTTCTACTCAGAGGGTGGAGAACTCCCAGTCGGATACCCAGATAGATCGGGGACGTGGAGCTGATTCTACGAGTCATGATGTGGGTGGGACAAGAGCTCGTCGTAGGGAGACAAAAGCCCGCACGTATGATGGTAGTATTCCTTGGGAGGAGTATAGAACCTACTTCGATAGACTGACCAAAATGAATGACTGGTCCGGAAGCGACAAACTGGACAACCTGTTGATTAACCTGGTAGGGGAAGTACAACGGTTCGTTGACGGGGAGTCGCTGACGGTACAGAGTAGTTTTGAGTTACTGGATGGAGCACTCCAGAGAAGGTTCGGGTGTAGCAAACTGACCGCGGTGAACAAGACAGTTCTTCGGTCGCGAGTCCGGAAGCCGGATGAGACTCTAGCAGCACTTGCTCAGGATATCAGGCGGTTGACTAAAATGGCATATCCAACGTTCCCTGCAGAAGCGTTGGAAGAGATGGCGATAGATAGATTTACACATGCATTGGATAAGGCAAAACTTCGTAAAACCGTGTATGATGCTGAACCGCCCACCCTGGATGAGGCCTTGCAGACTGCCTTGAGGGAGGAGGCTTGGATTGGCCTGGAGGGAAAAGGAGAAATGACAGACTCCCTTGGGGAGAAAACCAACAAGGTTCGTTTCCGGGGAACTAGCCCAGAGCCGAGAGGGGGAGTAGAAGAACTACGACAGCAAGTCACTTTGATCGTCAGCCGACTAGACGCACTAAACACGACAGTCGAACAGCTGAACAAACCAGGAGCTTGCTATGGTTGTGGAAGTTACGGTCATTTCCGTTATGAATGCCCGAAGAATAATTCGAGGAGTTCGGATAATAGACCAGGCTACTATCGGTCTTCTTCACCGGGGAATCCCGGGAACTATCGTTCCCTGTCCCCTGGACAGCATCAGGATAGGAGGTCCAATGACAATTATCGGTCTCAATCCCCTCGGAATTACGAAGATAGAAGAGGATTCTATAATGGGGAACGACGCGACAGATCACAGAGTCCAGGGTGGCGTGGGAATCCCAGTCCGCAGAGGACAGGAAACATTCCACGGCCCATTAGTAGCAATAGGAGTCCGAGTCCAGCTGCGAGGTCAACAGAAACTGCAGCACGTATGGTAGGCATTCCTAAAGGTAAAGCTGCTACGAGCAAATTTCATCGGTCACCAGTGGAGATGAGAGCAAGTTTCAGCATAACCGAAAGGAACATCACTAGAGAAGTCGATGGACTGGTGGACTCAGGGGCAGAGAGATCTTTCATAGGGAAAGATTTGCTGAGAGAGATTTTTGGGTCAACAGACAACATTGAGTACAAGAAGGCCGACACTGAGGTGTTCGCCATAAATGGTACTGGGGTACCTATAGAGGGTGCTGTAATGCTAACCTTGCAGACAAGAATTGGGAACTTTCAGCATGAGTTCCTATCGGTGGATTTGGGTACCGACCTTGTCTTGGGATGTGACTTCCTAGCGCTACACTCTTTGGAGTGGAGTTGGGACTTCCGTGACTTACGTCAAGCAGGGGAGCATCATCCGGAAAAAGGCATTCCCCTCAGCATGCCCCTACCAGTAACACATACAGCTTACCTGTACACTGTGGAGGAGGTAGAAATTCCCGGTGACCATGGCATACTGATAACAGCTAGTACGGGCCACCAGGTAGAAATGAAGGAGGCAAGAGTCGGATCGTATCCTGAATTGGCCATGGTGAAGAACATAAACGCTGCAGAGGCCCTGGTCTCCCTTCAGAATAACCGTGCACCAGTTTTCCTGACCAACACAGGAACCCTACCATGCACCTTACCACAAGGGTCGCGCGTAGCTGTCCTCACCAGCATTGCACAGAGAGAGGTTGAGGAGAGACATTGCTTTTTCAGGCGTTCCGTTGCCACCTCAAAGTTAGAGGGGGAACGCCTGGAACTCTACAACAAAACTAAAGAACACCTGCCAAAAGAGGAGCACAAGCAGGCTGAAGAACTCTTGAGGGAGTTTCATGACGTCTTTGCCTGCAAGGGGGAAGCACTGGGAAGGACAGACCTAGTAGAGCATGGAATAGATACAGGAGATGCTAGGCCCATTAAGATGCGGCCTAGGAAAGCCCCTATACACCTTGAGGAAGTAGTCAAAACTCAAATCAATGAGATGCTGGAAGAGGGGATTATCGAACACTCCTCCAGCCCCTGGGCAGCACCCATAGTAATGGTACGCAAGAAAGACGGATCTCACCGTTTCTGTGTTGATTACAGGAAACTCAACGCTGTCACTCTTAAAGATGCCTATCCCTTACCCAACATTGAAGATAATCTCGCCGCACTTGGGGGAAACCACTGGTTCGCCACCTTAGACCTCAAGTCTGGTTACTGGCAAGTAGCAGTCGACCCTCAAGACAGACATAAGACTGCTTTCACGACAAAGGAGGGCCTTTTCCAGTGGACTGCCATGCCATTTGGGCTGTGCAATGCCCCATCAACTTTTGAACGGCTCATGGACGAGGTGCTGAGGGAAGAAAAAGACAAGAGCCTAGTTATCTATCTAGACGACGTTATAGTATACGCCAGAACGTCTGGCGAGCTCCTTGAGAACTTGAGGCGAGTTTTCTCTCGATTCAGAGAAGCCGGACTCAAGCTGAAACCAGGAAAATGTCATCTAATGGAGACGGAGGTAGAATTCCTGGGGCACATCGTTTCAGGAGCAGGGGTGAAAACCGACCCTAGCAAAGTGGAAAAGGTCAGGAATTGGCCAATCCCTAAAGGGAGAAAGGACATCCGTTCTTTCATTGGGCTGACTTCCTATTACCGGAGATTTGTAAAGGACTACGCTCGTATAGCGGAGCCGTTACACCGCCTTCAAGGGAAAGAAGAGTTTGTCTGGGGAGAGCATCAACAAGAAGCTTTCGAAACCCTGAAAGAAAGACTACTGCAGGCACCGATTCTCGGCTACCCCATAAGGGGTCTACCTTACATTCTGGACACCGATGCCAGCAACTGTAGTATTGGGGGCGTGCTCTCACAGGAACAGGACGGGGTTGAGCGGGTGCTCGCTTTTGGAAGCAGAACGCTTGACCCGGCCGAACGGAATTACTGTGTCACCAGGAGGGAACTCCTGGGAGTCGTAGAATTTGTAGACAAATACCGGCACTACCTCTATGGGAAACATTTCCGTGTTCGGACGGATCACGGCTCACTCCGTTGGCTGTTCGACACCAAGGATCCGGAAGGACAACTAGCTCGGTGGCTCGGAAAGTTGTCAGTCTATGATTTCAAGATAGAACACCGTCCAGGGCGTTTACATGGAAACGCTGATGCCCTCTCTAGGATACCGTGTCCTTTCCCTTGTGCACAATGCGGAAGAGACCATGAAGATCCACATTACAGCAAAAGAAACCGCATACAGAAAGAGCCGGTCATGAGTGAACCCCCGACCACTTCGAAGGAAGATATAGAGAGAAAACCAGGGAATGGGAGTTGCAAAATCCGGGCTGCTACCACCCGACGCTCCTTAGGACGGCGAGGTCGAGGAAGGCTGCTAAGGAGCCGTGAGGAGGAAGAAGCGGAGAAGGACCAGGTAGTGCAGGGAGACCTGTGGTCCGATGAGGCCCTTCTCAAACATCAATTAGAAGACCCTGTTCTGGCTATAGTTCACGGTTGGCCTGCGGAGAGGCCGCCCTTGGAACAGGTGCTCGCACATGACCCAGAAGTAAAGTACTGGTGGTCCCAGTTTGAAAGCCTCGAGAAGGATCAAGTGGGTCTTCTCAGATATCATTGGCTAGTAGAGGGGGAGAGTAAGGCTAAGGTCGTCCTACCCAAAGCACTAAAATCGGCTCTCCTCACTGCCATCCACGACCACCCTAGTGCCGGTCATATGGGAGCAGAGAAAACCTTGGCGAGAGCAAGGAACAGTCGGTTCTATTGGCATCACATGAGCTCAGAAATATACAGTTGGTGTAAGCGTTGTGACTGGTGTTTCAGAGCCAAAACACCTGCCCGACCACGAAGAGCTCCGATGAAGAATATGACTACTGGTGCCCCGATGGAACGGGTTGCTATGGACATATTGGGTCCGCTGCCCAAGACCGCCTATAACAACCTGTATATTTTGGTTATGGCTGACTATTTCACCAAATGGGTCGAGATAGTAGCACTACCGGACGAGAGGGCAGTCACAGTGGCGGAGGCACTGGTAGAGACGGTTTTCTGTCGGCTAGGGGTCCCAGCCCAGTTGCACTCGGACCAAGGGCCGGACTTTACCTCAAAAGTCATTCACCAGATGTGCACCCTATTGAAGATCGATAAGACTCGCACCTCACCATACCATCCCCAAGGGGATGGACTAGTAGAGAGAATGAATAGAACCATTAACCGTATGCTACGGCAAATGGTTCAGGACCGCCAAGACGCTTGGGACGAGTATTTGCCGATGATTGGATTAGCCTACAGGTCCACCATTCACTCGTCAACCGGGTACACACCCAACATGCTAATGTTGGGTAGAGAGTGTCAAATGCCAATGGATATACAGGCACCCCTACCAAAAACTGACGAGACGGAGGCCGGTTGGACCCATTACGTGGATGCCCTCCGCAAGCGGTTTACGAAAGCATACTCCCTGGCCAGGGATAACCTGGCCGGGGCTCAAAAACACCAGAAGCGATACTACGATCGCAAAGCGAGCGAACAGAGGTTTCAGAGAGGGAGTTGCGTATGGCTTCTGGATACCGCAACGAAAGTAGGAGTTTGTCCAAAACTCCGACTTCCGTGGGTTGGTCCGTTCGTAGTAACCAACAACGTGGGTGACTTGAATGTAGAAATTCGGGAAGGTCCCAAGAGTAAGAGGAAAGTGGTGCATGTAGACCGGGTGAGACCAATGCAGGGGGAGCCAGATAACGGTTGGGTAGAAACCGTTTTAAGAACTACTCCCATCTCCATCTACCCCAAACCCAACTAACCAGGTGGCACATGGCATGAGCCCGACCAGACCACATGTTAAAATAATTTTTATTTTACAGGATGGAATGTCCTCAGTGCCGGCTTTTATTCCGTGGTGGGGAGGTGCCGCCACACCCATGCATGAGGCCCTGCATGGCGTGTGCGAAACTGATTCCGGTCAACACCTTCATCACGCACCTCAGTAGGTCGTGCGGTGGTTGCGGTGCTCTGCTCTGTCAGGCGGGGTACCAGCAACACCGCATGGCCTGCAACCCAGGCAGTCACGGGGAGAGAACAAAAACCCAGAAGAGGAATGCACAGAAGCGGCGAAAGAGGGAAGACACTCGAGAGTTGGGCACGGAGGAGGAGAAGGCGGGACTAGAGGAGAGGCAGCGGACTAGGGAGGAGCGGAGAGAAAGAGAGAGAAGTGAGAGAGAAAGACGGGAAAGACGGGAGAGAGAGGAGTGGGAAGAGGAGAGAAGGAGGAGAGAGAGGAGAGAAAGTGAGTGGCAGCAAGAGAGAGAAAGAGAAGCAGTAGAGAGAAAAGAGCGAGAGATAGAAGAGAGAGACGATCAGGAACTTAGAGAGAGACGTAGAGCGTTGGAGATCATCAGAGAGAAGATGGTTAGACAGGAGGCGGAGGAGAAGGAGAGATCGAAAAGGAAGAGAGAAGGGGAGCGCAGAGAAAGAGAAGAGAGGGATGAGAGAAGAAGAAGAGAGAAACTGGAGGATGAAGAGAAGAGGAGAAATCGCCAGAGAGAACGACAGGAGAAAGAGGACAACGGGAAAAAGAGGGAGAGAAGAGAGAGAGAAGGCAAGAGGGATGAAAGGAGGAAGGAAGAGAGAAGAGGGAGAGAGAGGGAGGAGACGAGCAGGAAGCAGACAAAGAGGGAGGCCATGGAGGAGGCAAGAAAGAGGGGAGCGGAAGCGGCAAGGGAGGATATGAAGAAGAGGGAGTCACGAGCAGCTCCGGCCGCAGAAGTCCCCCCCAAGGCAGAAGTCCCCAAGACTCTTCCCCCAAGAGAAGAAGTCCCCAAGACCGCTACCAAGACTGCCCCTGAACCCTCTGAGAGACCGGGTCCCGGAGGGGATTTCAGCTGCCGCGACATCCGATACTACAACAAGGACGGCAGCCGGAAAGAGGAGCCAATGGACGGCTTGGAAGCCCTCTCCGACTGGGAGGAGGATCCGGAGGTGACCGTGGATGGGGAGGAGATGGAGGAGACGGAGGAGCTGGAGCCACTAGAGCCGCTGGAACCGCTACCCCCACGCCTACGGTTGGATGGACACGAAACGGGAGTGCAGTACAACTGCCGACCACAACTCGCCACCCTCGTCCCCCCCATGGGCTCCACCCTGGACGTGGGGAAGGACATGGTCCTGCATGTTCTCCTGCCCTCAGCCGTGGTAGGCGTCCTCGCTCCCCGGGACATACCACGCACCGAGATAGAGCGGCAGCTGGAGGTCTCGGGAGTGGGGAACGCGGCCATGAACCTTAAGATCTTGGAGGAGTGGGAGACCGTCCTTCCTCCCTACTTCCCGCCAGTAACCGTCGAGGAGATGGGGATAGGGGGCATCTTCACGGCGGAGCTCAGCTGTATGACCCCGGAGATAGTGGCGGACCGGGTGGAGGACTTCTTCCAAGGAGTGTCCGAATCCCTGAACAACTTCTCCTAGACTGCAGGAAGTAAGGGCGGTGCGAAAGCAACGTCGCTTACTATTAGCCAGTTGGGTGATGTTTCGAAAGGAACATCCACCTCTTATTAAGGAGGCGTTTTAAGAACGCTTTCTTCACACGACGATCATTGATGTGGCGAGAGCAACATCATTATTACTATAAGAGGTACAATTAAGACGATAGGTGTAGTTTTTAAAATATAGATGTAAGACGTTTAAGCCAACGGTAGCTTACTATACCGTATGGTGGGAGATTCCCGACATTTTATTCAATCTCAGTTCCATGGTTGAGTCAGTACCGTGAGAGCTACAAGTTCCAGTTCCAGTACTATTCTATTGAGTCTACATTTAAGCGTTACCCGAAGTTCTACAGTTAGGTGTCATAGTTAACGGGGGAAGTTCTAAGTATGCTTGAGGACAAGCATAATCTAAGGAGGGAGAAGTGTAGTAAATACCGACCGAGGAGGAGGAAGCTTGCGAGCTGCTGCTGCTGCGATCACGGCAAACGACGCCGTTCAAGATAGCGCTCACCGGACATGAT
The DNA here is from genome assembly GCA_947462335.1 of Harmothoe impar. Classification (NCBI taxonomy): domain Eukaryota; kingdom Metazoa; phylum Annelida; class Polychaeta; order Phyllodocida; family Polynoidae; genus Harmothoe; species Harmothoe impar. Next base: position 33,382,340 of record OX381709.1, on the reverse strand, counting down.
GCCGCTCACGAGACGCACTCTCTTTGGTCTGGGCAGTTTAGTTAAATATCCACTATTATGATGTTATATCTTTATTAGACAAATGGTAGACTAGACTATCAACTAAATAACATCCACTTATATAAGCTGTAGGAGTGGTGTTCTTCACAGAACACCAACTCCAGAGGTTTTAGAGACAGCATGTCCGGGCGACCATTTCCATAGCAACCATTTACAAGGGAGTTTCTAGACCAATCAAAATGCCTGTTTATAATTAGGGGGGGGTACCCTGGCAACATTTACTGGTAAGGGAATTCAGAGTTTCAAAGACACCACCAGCAGCTGCTAGCAGGGGTCTAGGAATTGGGAATTTACAAGAGTTGAGAGTCATACTGGAGGACAGCACAAGACATTTCCACCAAGCTGAGTGAGTCCTTGCAGTCTACTGCTAGATATAGTTTACAGGCTATCTGTTGTGATTTATTTAATGTGATTTTGGACCAGTATTTAGGTTCAGGCAAGGTCAGCCATATTTATTCCTGTAATTTGTACCCAGTTTCCAGTGACACTAATAAAAACACCTTAACTGTAATTAACTTGTCTGGTTTTGTGTTCAGCATATTAGAACCCATATTTATTTGGAGCCTTGTGACATTTTTGTTACAATAGTGGTGTTTACTAATTGTATGCATTTAATCCTGGGCACTTTTTTACCTACAATTTACTACCTTGCAACAAATACATCCATTCTTAAGGTGTTTTAGTGTAAACGTCTCATGATACTCGCTGGTGAGCGATAATAGTCAAACCTCACACACTCGACTTACATACCGTTGTCAGGCGTTGAGTTTAAGGGCCCCAGTGCTTATAAATTGGAAGCTCCTATACCCTCAGTGCTTACATGAGGTCGGCACTTTTTTGATGACTGACAAAACGGTGGGCTATTCTGAGTGTCAAAAGTGATGCAGTTAGAAATTTGCTGGGAGTTTGAGGAAAATTTTAGAAAATTTTGAAAATATTGACATAATTTGGTAAAATATAACACAGGCCGTTACCAAAATTCGCGACATTTCAACGTACTAAATTCGCGACATTTTTAGGAATACCCCTAAAAAAAAAGGCCCCCCCTCCTAAGAAGAGGGTAAAAAAAAAAGGCCCCCCCCCTTTGAATACCCCTAAAAAAATTTGCCCCCCCCTCAAATGCTCACCCCCCCCCTGCTATAAATAATGAACCCTCCCTTAGTGTCTATCATGTAGATCTACGCAGAACATAGAGTGTATTGTAAATCTCATAACTTTGTACCATAACTTTGTACATCAGTGATGCCATTGTAACTATTGGCTGAATCTGATTTTCTCTCTTATTTTCTTTCCTTTACCTCTCATGAGGATGTGAATAAAAAATTGAAATTGGAAAAATTGAAATTGAAAATTGGTAATGTATATTAGCTGGGCTCCCCCAGGGCGCTCCCTCAAATCGTAAATGATCTTTGTGCATCCCATGTGGGCTGACATGGGCGGGCATGACGTAGCTAGTGAGTGGACTAACTACTGTCTTCTGGTGTCACCACCCTAAATCAGGTCACTTCCGGGTTTACTGGCCAAAGAGTCCCTTATGAACTTTGGTTTTTTGCGGAATTTAGCCTATAGGGGAGGGAAAGAAGGGTTAAATACATGGTTATTTGTTATTAGGGTGATCAGAAAGTGTTTATTTATAGTCCTAAAAGAAGGATTTATCTACTCCATATAAACAGTGTAGGTTTATGGGGGTGAAACGGCCCTATAGTGTATCTATACGCTGCGTAGGCCTCACTGTACGAAACCACTACCCGGTTACCATGGCGATTGACGCAAAATCTAGCCTGACTTTTTGGGGTCACACCCGTTATATATTTTTCTGCATGTCATAAGCTAAAATATGGTATAGTTGGCTAAACACTGTGAGAGTTTTAAGTGTTTCAAATGGCAGGTCGATGGTGGTCAATATTGAAATCTCCGAACACGGCCTAGTGCTTTAGGGTGGTGACACCTTAAAGGGAGGGCCTTGCATTGGTGGAAATAGTAGGCAGGGACCCTTTTTTTCATTGATTTTCTTTATTTTTTTTTATTATTATGCAGTAGGAGTGAAGTGTATTCACTGTGCTTGCTTATTATGGCCTTAGGTTGCACATTCCATTGGTTGCTATGGGTTGCTATGGTAAATAAACAACAATGATAGGCCCCCGAGGCCTAATTTGTGGCCAAAACTGGTGATTTTGACATGAAAATCATCCACATACTTGCCCTCTGGCTCGCTCTAGCCATGTCTGTAACTCTCACAGGGCTTAGGGGGGTATACCTCCTGAAACCTCATGTCTTAAGCTTCATTTGGAGTGGTATTTGTATAAACTAAGTCAGGCTAGATTTTTCGGTAGGTTTGTCGAGAAAGGACTCGCTTAAACGGCCGCAATTTTTGTCGATTTTGGCTAGTTGCAGGACCCCCGGGGATATTTTTTTGGCCAAAATAAAGCTAAAATCTGTTAGTTAGACCTTATATAGTGTTTTTTTATTGTTAAGGACGCTCTAATATGTCATTTAAAAAAATGTTTACTCGTAACCATGGCAACCTGTCTTCGTTTAAAGGGAGGGCCTTGCATTGGTGGAAATAGTAGGCAGGGACTCTTTTTTTTCATTGATTTTCTTTATTTTTTTGGATTATTATGCAGTAGGAGTGAAGTGTATTCACTGTGCTTGCTTATTATGGCCTTAGGTTGCACATTCCATTGGTTGCTATGGGTTGCTATGGTAAACAAGAAACAATTGTGACATAAAGCTGAATGCTTCCTAACGTGTTCATTTCTAGAAATGAATGAGGCTCGGGGAATCGGCTTAGAACAAGCAGGACCACTGGTATGTAGGTCGTCTATGAGACTATTTCCAAATCTAATCATACACAAGCAAGCATATCAGCATGGAGCTGAAATAAAATCTAACATTTAGCTCTATATATCAACTGCATAGTGACATACTTGTCTACTGGCAGAGTGTGCCATGTCGCTCTAAAGATACATTACTCACTAGGCCCCCAACAAGCCTAGGCTACAGTTAGTAGGCCTAGGCCTACATTGATAAATTTGCCTATAGCATCGGTCCCTCGTTTTTTCAATAGCCTGCAGGCTACAGTTAGTAGGACTAGGCCTTCATTGATTAAATTGCCTATAGCACCACCCGTCCCCCCCACCCCAGCCTTTTTTTCAAAAGTCTAGGCTACAGTTAGTAGGCCTACATTGATAAAATGGCCTATACAGCACTGCCCCCCCCCTTTTTTTCAATAGCCTAGGCTACAGTTAGTAGGCCTAGGCCTACATAGTTTTTTTCTTTTAGACTTTTAGGCCCCTGCTTATTTTATCGTTTTAATTAGAATTACTCATAAAAATCGCTCTCAATGACAGTGGAATTTAAAATTACTTTTCTGGGGGGCTAGGACATCTAATTCATCAATGTACGTCCAAATACAGGATGTTTTCTTGTGCCTGGGCTTTGCTTCCATGCAAATGACTCTATCAGTAAAATTGGAGAATTGAAATATTGACGCAGTTGCACAACCAAGAAGCAAAACGTATCTTTGGCTCTTCGGCACAACAAAGTCAAGACAGAAACGTCTCCGTCAATGTCATTTTTTCTGCGATCCATCAAGTTATGAAGCCTCAACCAACTTTCCTGGGGAGTTAGGGCCTAATTTATCATTGTGCGTCCAAATATAGGATCTTTTCTACTGCTAGGGCTTTGTTTCCATCCAAATAACTCTATTTTAAGGCCAAAAAAACACAATCGAATATCGTATCCACCAGATTTGTTTACACTACGCATGCGCATCTGCACACATCTGCCTTGTCCAGGATCAGCGGCGAGTCCAGATAATTTTTTTGTTTTCATGGATTACACTACAAACCGACCAAAATATGGTATGATTAAAATGTCTTTTGTCAATGAATTGTCCACCACTCAACAGGTAAATACGCAAGCAGATATATTCCATCTTTTCAGAAATAAATACTTGTTATTACATGCATTATCGGAAGGATAACATTGGCAAAGTGATTTGTTGTGAAAAATCCGAAATGGCGATGCAGTCTCCGTGTGGAAGTTTGTGTTCTTCACATAGACTGCAGACTAAGAAAACAATTATTTCTTTCCCTCGTTTTCACTAAAAGATGGCACCGACCTTTGTGAACAGGAAAATAATAACTACATAACATTTTTATCGAGACAAATAACTTAAATTCATGATAGACCATTATCTCCTCTTTCCCAAAACAGTGCCTAAAACCGTCAAATGGAAAATCCACACGTTTCCTTAAATAATTCCTTTATTAATTCGCATCCGGATTTAAAATTGCTCTCACAGATGCACACCAATGCACTTCACAATATTCTATTGAAAAAAAATTAAGATTACAATTTTTTACATCATTCACAGACATTTTCCCACCCCGCCAACTCCATATTCCAAGGCTCTTGGGAATCGGTCGTCACAATGGCCAGCGCTGAAACGGTGAAACTTGTTTTTCTGACCCCGATCCCCCGAGCAATAAACAACAATGATAGGCCCCCGAGGCCTAATTTGTGGCCAAAACTGGTGATTTTGACATGAAAATCATCCACATACTTGCCCTCTGGCTCGCTCTAGCCATGTCTGTAACTCTCACAGGGCTTAGGGGGGTATAGGGCCTACCTCCTGAAACCTCATGTCTTAAGCTTCATTTGGAGTGGTATTTGTATAAACTAAGTCAGGCTAGATTTTTCGGTAGGTTTGTCGAGAAAGGACTCGCTTAAACGGCCGCAATTTTTGTCGATTTTGGCTAGTTGCAGGACCCCCGGGGATATTTTTTTGGCCAAAATAAAGCTAAAATCTGTTAGTTAGACCTTATATAGTGTTTTTTTATTGTTAAGGACGCTCTAATATGTCATTTAAAAAAATGTTTACTCGTAACCATGGCAACCTGTCTTCGTTTAAGGTGTCACCACCCTAAATCGGGTCACTTCCGGGTTTACTGGCCAAAGAGTCCCTTATGAACTTTGTTATTTTGCGGAATTTAGCCTATAGGGGAGGGAAAGAAGGGTCAAATACATGGTTATTTGTTATTAGGGTGATCAGAAAGTGTTTATTTATAGTCCTAAAAGAAGGATTTATCTACTCCATATAAACAGTGTAGGTTTATGGGGGTGAAACGGCCCTATAGTGTATCTATACGCTGCGTAGGCCTCACTGTACGAAACCACTACCCGGTTACCATGGCGATTGACGCAAAATCTAGCCTGACTTTTTGGGGTCACACCCGTTATATATTGTTCTGCATGTCATAAGCTAAAATATGGTATAGGTGGCTAAACACTGTGAGAGTTTTAAGTGTTTCAAATGGCAGGTCGATGGTGGTCAATATTGAAATCTCCGAACACGGCCTAGTGCTTTAGGGTGGTGACACCTTCTGCTCGCTCCAATTAACTTCTAGCCTAATTCCGCCGAAAAAATAAAGCAATCAAGTCTTGACTCTAGTGGTCCGGTTGTCAACCTTCCACTCTGAGTTCTGAACCAAGACTGAGGACCGGATGCGGTCCGTGGGAATTGAGTAGTCTGTATATTTTACACCAGGGGGCAGCAATGACTACTCTCGCGCCCGCTCGCGCCCAATGTGACGACATGATAGTACTTATCTGCGGGTCCGAGTAAAATTTGCATCTGCAAGCCAAACAAACCCAACGGCAACGCGTATATTTGAGAATCAGACATCGTGTTCATGAGACTACGCCTAAGGACATTACAGTAGACTTTTTCCAGAGACTCCTCATGTTGAGTTGACAGCGTTCAAGGCTAAATTAATGCCCCAAATGCTTCTTCGTTGTGTCATAGATTCTGTACTGCACCAACTCGTAAACAAACCCACATCGTCCGTGCGCATGCACGATCCTATGACGTCACATCCGTCAAAATAACTTGTGGCCGCCATCTTCTTACTCCAGTGTCAGTGTGCTGCAACCCAGTGGACGGACTTCATTCAGCCCAGGGAATTGTACCCATCACCGTTTAAGCGCTCGAAGCGCTATGGTCGCACGTTCGACTGAAACAACATAGATAGGTAGTCATACGAGAATGTGCCTTGATTTCTCCTCCACAGCTCCTCCAACGCAAACGTCAAACATTTACCCAGGACGAACGGCTCGGCCGACCATGAGCAGGGGAGAGACGGCGACGGCCTCGGAGCGGAGATAACCGAAGAGACACGGGTGGTGATGGAGGTGCCTTCTCGTTTCAGTGGAATTTCTAAAATGAATTGTTTAATCATAGCTTTGATACTGTGTGTGGTGCTCTTACTGGAGCCATGCTATGCAGCCGTGTATACGGACACATGGGCTGTACGCATAGACGGTGGGGAGAATGTGGCCAAGCGGATCGCCGAGGATCGGGGCTTCACATATTTGGGGAAGGTGAGTTGCTAGCGTCAAGACCAAAACAAGACGTTCTTTACACCTACCACAACGGTCACAGCGCCAAATATAGCCTTCATAAATTACTCCATGTACTGTGGCTTTGATATCACGAGTGACTGGTTCAGTGGTTGTTGCAAAGGAACACCATTTTGGCGATCTACTTCCATAACTTAAGGAGTTTGTCTGGCAAATTATTGATATTAAAAGTCTTGAGAAGAGATCTACTCTAAGAATACTCATGTTATGATACTGGCCCGATACTGGCCACTGGTGTGAGCGGAAATTCACCCTGCCACAGCTATCCCCTATATTTTATAGGTTATAATCTTATATAGCTACCCTGCCCCACTAATTTCCAGTTTTCCACGTCCATTGCTTTCTCAATGCTATGTCTACGGTCTAATCTGGGAATGGTGCCACCGAGGTCGGAGCGTGTGTGGTCGGGGGGGGGGGGGGGGGGGGCAATACACAACAACTACGTGGACTACGAGGGTCCATGGATAATTAGCAGATGGACCTCCAGAAAATTGTGAATCGAGGCCCCATGTTGTCAGGTGGGTAACAAAACGAATGTCCACTCTGATGCCTAGTGATGGCGGGAGATGTGGACCCTCAAACTGCACTCTACCCCAAATTTCACCTGTTTTCACCGGGATGAAAAAACGCCAATTTTTTACTCACAGGTGGGGGGGTGGGGGGGTGGGGGGGGGGGGGGGCTTGAATATTTCGACCCTTTGACCGGAGAGGTCCGCGCAAAAGAACACCACCACACAAAATGTTCACCAAATTAAGATAATAGACTGTGGCGCCTAGACTGAGTCAATAGTGCAATTTTAATTTTAATGTACCCGATTGTTTGAGTGTGTTGACTTTTGTTTTTCATAACTTCTTTAATATGCCTGTGTCGACAGCGTTGATTTTTAAAGGGGCTGTGTCACCTGTGTCGATATTTGTAAAGGCCTGTGTTGCTTGACGATTTTTATTATTATTACACTTATTTGTCCATGGCTGTTGATATTACTTCAAATGCCTGGGTCAATTTAAAAAAAGGCCAGTGTCGCTGTGTCGAATTTTACCCAAGTAATAGGCACTACTAGTATTACCTTACACTGGTTGCATGGTATTACTATTAAGGAGTGATGATGTTTTAACAATAGGAGGGAGGGGGGCAATTTTGACTCCTTGTCCGGGGGGAGGGAGGTAAAAGATTCCACCTGCGCATCAAAGGGCCGGCGGGCACACCAATTCTTTACACCCCTCGCCCCTAAAAATGATCGCTCACGTAGTAAGCATAATATAGAGTCCCACATTAATTTTCAGTCAGGGTTCTTGTCACGACCACGCGAGTGTCATACAGGACACACATCATATCCACATGGACAGGAACTCCTGGGAGTTTATATTCCAAACGAGAATAAAAAGTCTTTAATTTTTGATATAGCGTAGCCGTTCAGCAGGATACCATCAGTTACTTATTAATGTTTCTATTATTTAGATAGTCCAAATGATAGAAATGTCACAAGAAATGAGTACCGGTAGTTTTATTATCTCCAGAAAGACAATCCCTCACCAACAGCGTATAGGCCTACAACTCCATGAACTTAGGCATCATAGCTATACAATACATATTACATATATCTGTAGTGTATTATCTGTGGTAAAATAGTAATCACTAAAAGTTTCAAGGTCAGTGGTCGAGTCAGGCACCTACTTTACCACGTGAGTGGACCGAACTAGAGCGTGGAGAACAAGGTGTGTAATCATTTAGATGTCACCGCTCCCACCCCCATCGCATCCTTGTATTTGACCTGCTGTAGATGCAATGTAAACGTCTTGGCTGTATCCCGGGCTGTATGATCGTGTCACGTTTCTACTCCATGGTTACCATAGAACCAGTGACCTGTAAGTTATTCCGGACATCTGGTATGTGTGGACGATTTCCTGTATCCAGACTGTTCGGTATATTCAGCTGTAATTTGTCTACTCAAAATACACATTTATGTTATGGGTTGTTCAGGAGAACAGTTTTACAAACCGCGGCAACAAATTGACTACATTTTGTATTATGTTTAGTCCCATCCCCCATAGGTATAACAGAAAGCTCAGAGATAAGCCGCCCCGATCTGCAGGATACGAGTCCGTGCCCTGCCCTGACCTGTTGGCCTTGATACTCGGTTGTTGTACCTCTTGGCATGATGCTGCGGGCAGAATCGGAGATAAACAAAGTGTAATTTGAGGTGACTGGTGTAGTTGGTTAACGCTTATCGGTTTGTGTAATGGTACCCATATGATGTAATTATACACTATATGATAATGGGTTTGGCCTGCTCATTGTCCTCCCAGTGTTGGTGGTTAGTGTGGCTACGATCGATGAAACCACTCCCCGGACTTACTAGGACACCCACCAATGGCACCAATGGCACCATGTCCAAAACGGACTCTCGAAGCTTGTCATCGGCGGCACAACAATACAGAATCATCGGTGATTTTCCGACATCCCGTTGCAGCAGTATGTGACAATAAAAAGGAAAAAAAAGATGAAAAAAAATCGACATTGGTCATTGTACCGTAGCGTAGTGGCCCGGGGTAGTGGCGTTGGGTAATATAATTTGGGAAACTTGGGACGGACATGAGCTGTAATCGTGTTGCCTTAGCACAACACTGGGTGTGTGGGAGTGGGTGGGAGGAGGGCCAGGTGGTGGATGCCGTAATGTAAATGTGATTGTTGCCGTTATCGGGCCTCTGATGTGATAGACTGAGTTGTTGGTCTCTTATCGACACGTCCTGTGGCGGCTGGTGTGTGTCGTCTGCTCCACACCGGGGCACGTTTCTGAGTTCCCGTTACACGCTCTCTAGGGCCAAGAGAAGATGTTGCGGGAGAAATTATATAGCAAAATGTGCAGTCGAATAAAAGATGTACGTCTGTCAAGTTGGGGCAGAGATCCGAGATCCAAGTGAGTGTAGGAACAAGGGAGCGTGTATCTCGGTGAGCAGAGTGTGCATGATGTGCCATAGTGCATGCCCACAGACGCAGGCTTGTCGACAACCAGCAGACGACATAGGACATGTGTAGTCTGCGTCACCATGGTAACGTGATCTGCGCGGGTCATGACGTTATTGCTGGCGTGCTGACCTGTTGCTGCACTCCACGTTCCAGCCTCCACCACAAAGTAGCGTCTCCGTTTACAAAGAACAATGCCGGGAATGGTCGTGCTGTGTTGTGGCGACGACCCAAACTGATGGTGCGTTTATTAAACACGGCTGTTGTTGGAGACCAACCCGCATCTGTGCATCTAGAATTATAAACACCCGTGCCATGTTCGGTTCAGCAACATGAACTATCGTGTGGCTGTGGGAGGTTGCACTTGCTTCAGAGGGCGATATCAACAGCTTCACATCATCTTCTCCCCTCGCCCCATATCAAGCTGCGCGAGAATCCTAAGCTTAAAGCAGTAAAGTTCGAACCTCCTAACTCCCCCTCTCGCAAGGACGGGGGTCTACACCATGCGCAAAGATAGCCTGTAGATAGCCTGACCGCGCCCTTAGATCAAAATATAGAACACTTTCGTAGGTCATTACGCTCAATATCTCCTGTAACAAGGGGTGTCCTTCGGAGGGGTGGGGGTAAGTTCAAGTTCAAGTTCATAAAGTTTTTATTTTGCCTAGACTGGAGTACATTCATCGTTTCAGTTGATCTTCCATCCTAACACGTCTAGGAGGGTTTATTCAATATGCACACAAAGTTCTGACCCTTTATTATAAGCCGGAGCTGCACAGTATTACATATGTTTAACAGTAAAAATACCTTGTGTGCCCCTATCATAAGTCGACATAGAAATAATAAATTAGCTAGTAACACATTTTTTCCGGAGGGTGGGTAAGCTTACTGGGGTGAATGAGACAGGTCAGGTGAGGGGACAATCCACAGGTAGGTTTAGTGACTTAACGGGGGAATCAATCCCTTCCTCTGAGCTGAGCGCATTTCATGTGAACACTTCTACTGACATTTTAGCTTCACACTATACAGTATTGCACAATATTACATTATTGTTGTAGTTCACCAGAGTACCGTGATTGGCGCATACATTACAGATTATTTATACAGTATAAGTATATACATTATAGAATATGCCAGGACACTGGATTACTTTGATGCTACTGCAGTGATGGGAGTACATACAGAAGTCGGCCTCTGTCTACACTCCTCATCACTCGGGTGTGCTCCCATACGGGTACATGTATGTGTGGGGGAGTGGACTAGGCTGGACTACCTGCCCTGGCCACTCCCACACGGCTTCGGCTCCTAGCTATGCTGTGCTGTGCAGAGTTTATCTTCACTTGCTTCCTACTTGCACCAGATTGGTGGCGCAAATCACATGTGTATTGCACAATACACATCCACTACATGCAATACTCATCCACTGCAGACAGATTTTTATCTAGATCAAATGGTAGTTAGGCCAAAAAAAAAAAAGTTGTGTTTCCGGTCACCCGACCCTACCTAGCAAAACAGGGCCGACCCTAATTTTTTTTTGGACATTTTGGGAATTTTTTTTTTTTTTTAAATAAATTTTTTAAATTTTTTTTATTAAAGGCGCACTGAGCTCAGGACCTAGCCCTGCCGAGTTTTGTACGTAAATGACGTCGTGGGTTCAGTGCGCCTTTAAATTATTCCTCTACTTTTTTTTAAAGGCACAAAGAGGCTAAGTATACCTCATAGTTAGTGTACAGAAATCTACCAGTTTTTAAAGCTATTCATTATTTAGTACTGTAGTATACTTAGCCTAAGGCAACCTCATTCTGATAAGGGAGTGTTCATTTATTAGTTACAGGAGGGTGGTGGGTTGGGGGGGGCGCAAAAAATTCCGACCCCTCCTGAGGGGGGGGGGGCGTAAAAAATTCTGACCCCTCTTGAGGGGGGGGGCATAAAAATTGAAGCCCCTTTTTAGCAAAAAAGCCTGCGCATTACTATAGTTCAAAGGGGGGGTGGGCGAAAAAACCTTTGGCGCCTTTGGCGAGGGGGAACGCAAAACGTTCCATGCGCTCTCAAGGGGGGGCGGGCGTAAAAATTGTTTGCGTCTCTGTGCGAAATCTCACCCCCCCCCCCCCCCCGTCAGAGGCTGGGTAAAAAGGAAAAAAAAAGTCACTCACTCCTGTTTTCCAGCTACAAAATCCATTCACCATGAAGAAATCTTTAAAAATAATCAGAAATTTTGCCCGTTCGCTCAGGTGATGAGATTTCGCACAGAGACGTGAACAATTTTTACGCTACCCCCCCCCTCCTCGAGGCTATCAAATGAACATAGGCCTATGTTAGAAATATCGGATCCCCAATTTGAAAAGCCTAAGGCCAGACCAAAAAAAAAGTTGGTAATGGATTTCATGCACCATATTTTCGGAAAGTTTTTTTTTTTTATGATTTTTCTTCTGGTAGTTTCCCCAGGCAAGAGGGAACCTATGTTTTTGTTTTTGCGAAAAAAACCTGGCCACCCCCCTCCCCCATAAGAAAAGTACGGGAGTCAAATCGTCAGTGCTTCTTAAAGGATCGGTACCGTAAATTCCCGCGTATAACCCGCGGGTTATACGCGAACCAAACCCTCAGTGTGGGTACTACAAAGTTCCTAAAGTCTAGGTGCGGGGAATACAAGAGTTTTTGGTAGTAATGTACAGTACTAAAATCGCAATTTTCAGACCTCTATTGCGGGTTATAGGGTTCTCTCAAAGTCGGGGTGCGGGTTATACGCGAGATGCGGGTTATACGCGGGAATTTACGGTACTAAATTCCCAGGCACCATCAAAAAAAAAAAAAGAAAAAGAAAAAAAAATCCGATCCTACCTACGTAGCTTTTTTCAGGATGTTACTGGAAACACACCTTTCTTTTTTTTTGGCCTTAACGTAGCTAGGGGTTATTGGATTTTTAACACCTATACATGCAAGATGTAAGTGGTAACTAAAATACCCTATTTCAGTATTTGGATTGAGGTAGGATGACCCCAGACTACCCATCTGGTAGGATAGACACTGAGATAGGATCGCAGCCTGCCCCCAGACTATCCATCTGGAAGGCTAGACGCTGAGGTAGGATGACAGCCTGCCCCCAGACTATCCATCTAGATAGGATAGACGCTGAGGTAGGATGACAGCCTGCCCCCAGACTATCCATCTGGAAGGCTAGACGCTGAGGTAGGATGACAGCCTGCCCCCAGACTATCCATCTGGTAGGATAGACGCTGAGGCCGGGGAGTGGATGGTGACCAGGGAAGGACACCCGAGTGTGTGGCACGTAAAACAAAGAGGCTCACCGACCTCGCCACCCCTCCCAGACCATGCCTATGGGCGATGACCCTGTACTACCATGTATAAGGTCTTTGCTATGGTCTCCGTCTCGCCTCCATATAAGATGCCTGCAATAGCCAGGACGGGGGGGGGGGGGGGGGTAATGGCAGCAACCATCATGTCCCTTTGTGGCACTGCATCGACATGTTATTACATGACTGACACCTTCTGATCATAGATGTACCCCCCCCCCCCCCACACACACACACACCATCACCATTGGGACTATGTTGTATGTGTTTACATTTATTGTGGGCCTTAGATGTGACCAAAAGACGGATGTGACCAAAACCGTGGACGATGTGGCCAATCCCTGTGGACGTGGTGGACAAAAGTTTGGATGAGTCCTAGGTTAATTGGTTAGGATATATGATACATGTATATTATGTCTAATACCCGTTAACGGCTTATGCAACCATAATTCACTTTAATGGGCGGAGCTGGCCTTCTAAAGGCCAAACCCTGTCCTCTAGAGTCTAATGGACAACATATATTTTGGCACCATCGTCTTTTGGCCACATTGTCCATTAGCCACAGCGTCTTTTGGCCACATTGACATAGATTGGTCAGGGTTTCTGCACAAAATTGGCCACATTGTCCATTAATATTGCCCACATCGTCCATTGGCCACATCGTCCATGTTTTGGCCACGTTTGGGAGGGTGGTGGGTTTTCGTGCAAGCCCTTTGAAGCATAGTAACACGCGGGCTTTTTTGCTTAAAACAGGAAAACTTTTGCCCCGCCCCCGACCCCCAAAAGGGGTCCAAATTTTTTACACCCCCTCCCCCTGTTAAGGGGTCCAAATTTGTTTGCCCCCCCCCCCCTTTGTTAAAAAATGACCACTCCCTAAATAACATTCCCTGGTAATGGCAATAGCCTGGGGACGTGGATGTATACATGTATATGTGTACTATTCCTAGCGGCCAATGATCATGGATTCGCATGATGACTATAGCCTGCCTAATGACTATCAGCTAACGAGCCCCCTTAGCATCATATGTGAGGATATGTGAGGTGGTTTATTGGTTTGTAGATTCTGTGATACAATGTGTATTAGAATGGGAGAAGTCTGAGTGACATGAGGAATTGAGAGGGATGGGTTTGGAGCGGGGGGAGGGGGGAGTGTCTGGACTACACAGTATGTATATCTAGAGAGGTTTGGTGATTGGAATCCCAGTGTATTGGGGTGATCTAACATTACTGGTGCAGCCTTTAGTACTGACATGATATTTCCTGCAGAATAGCAGACCTTAGTATGTATTGTTGACCCAGGGGTACCCTGGGTCTCTGTGAGACGGTTTTCCTACAAAAAACGTAGATTGGTCAGCTGACTTTGAACGTTCGCCCTGCCTTTGTTTTTGTTTTTTCTGTTCAAAATAAATCTAAAGTTCTACTGTGGAACAATCTGTGTCCCCCTCTTCTTTTCAAAATGTCAACAACAAAAAATTCCCCATGAAAAAAGCCCCTCAACAAATGTCAAAAACAACCCGAAAACGGAGTCTGTGTGAACTAATGCTGAAGATAGGCCAGTGACCTTGAATCCTGACTTTAAAAGATGCACGTTCACACAGACTTCCTATACCTACAAGGGTTAAGAAGAGGTGAGATAAAAAAGTGAGAAGCTTTTAACAGCAAGAGAAAGGCCAATAGTGGTGCACAAAGACACATGGAGGGGTAGCAAGCACACTGAGGGAAGAATTGCACAAAAAGACAAAGGACTCTCGGGCCTCCGGACTCTTGGGCGTCCGGACTCTTGGGCGTCAGGACTCTCAGGCGTCCGGACTCTCTGGCATCCGGACTCTCGGTCGGGCATCCGGACTCTCGGTCAAGGACGGGTGTCAGTTACGCGCTGCAGGGCGCTGACGCCCTGTCGCTTTTTCGGGACGTAAAACGGAGGTTACGCGCTGCAGGGTGCTGACGCCCACAACCACCTGCTTGCCCACACCCACCTGCTTGCCCACACCCACCGGTCAAAATCATCTGCAAAGCACGCCGCCCCGTGGCCGACTGACACGGCGAAACAGAAACGAAGATGCTGTCGCAGTTTACGCTCAGACCGACTCGCTTTTTCATGGGCTGGCAGGCAATGACGCTCACAGCCACCTGCTTGCCCCCAACCACCTGCTTGCCCACGGTCACCTGCTCGCCTACATGTGTGACACATGACTTCAGTGCAGTTTTTGACGAGGACCCTGTTTCTGCTGTCAGAAATGAGAAATAATGCATTGTACTCAAATTAGATCACTCATTCGACTTGGGTATAGGGACTTGGGTATTGGGACTTAGGTATTGGAACTTGGGTACTGGGACTTGGGTATTGGGACTTGGGACACTGTGCATTACATTACATCAAATTGCCTGTTCCTTTCTTAATAGGTTATCATAGCCCTGGATCACAAGTGATGTATATCACACAATCAATCTTTATAGCACAGTATTCATACAATGTTATATATGTCGCACGTCATGCAACAATGATGGGTGCTGCAGGGCATGCATGTTTCTATCATGGCTGATGGTTATCTTATCAATACCATGGCACGGCTGGTGTACTGCCGCCTAGTACCGGTAATGATAATATCAGATTCTATCAATCCTCCTGATCGCCCAGCTCTCCAAGCACATAGTGGTTCGCTGTCGCTATATAAAATACCGCATAATACGACTAGACATGTGCTGTGATATATTCTACAGGTGCATGTATTCTGTCCTGGTCAGCATCTCTGACGCAGACGACTTTTATAGATCTGATACTTGTAAACCAGGACCAAATAGATACGTTAAAAAACACAAAAACATTTGGTGGGAGGGACGCGGTCCACATCCTGTTCCTGGTCATATTGGCGTTCCCCAGCATCCTGGTGGTAGTGGTGGTTGTGGGACTAGGGGGGGGATGCTTAGACTTCCCATCCATGCCCCCTCCTCCCTACCACCTTTAATCTGCACCTAAAGCATGCTATTTTATCTCAGATGGGATTCGCCAATTATATTTTATGAATTACTCTCTCTTGTGGGACGTTTTAAAAAAACACAACAACACTTATACTTCTGAGAGTCCAGTCTTAGTTTCAGAGTGGCTAAAACAACGATTTCTCTCTTCCTTATAGCTTTTGGAATAGATCTGTATTTTTAAAAAGCGCTCTCCGTTTCAAATTATGTGTGTCAACAAGGGGTTATCTGTGTCAAGCGGTTGGATGTCCCTACACAGACAGCAGTTATTACAGATAGCGTTGGTTACTACAGATAGCGGTTGGAAGGGGACTACATTTGAATTATACAAGTAGTGTTTTTGACACAGATAGCTGTTGTACAGGGGGGGGGGGGAGCACCTACTGACCCATGACCCTGTTTTAGCCGTGTCGTAGGTGGAAGAGTGGATGCGGATGGAGAGTGCATTGGTGTTGGTAGATATTCCTGAGTTCCCAGGTACATGTCAGGGATCTGTGGCCTCGGCACAGCTGGTTCCTCCTCCAGTCTCACTGAGCACCATAACCTTTCCATGATCACTCCATCCAGGAGGAAATAGACTTCTCCGCGAGAACAGAGAAGGTATTTTGCAACAGCATCATGAAGAAATAAAAAGAATGAGGGTTGGGCCACTCAAAAAAGAAAAGTTGTTTCTCATCACCAGGGAATGAAAAATATGATGAGGGAGGCTTTTTTATTTTTTGCTATTTTTACTCGCGGGCTAAAATGTATAGGATAAGATATGATTTTCATGACCAAAATAGAATTTTTCGATAGTTAAGAATTTATTGATCTTTAAAAAAGTAGAAAATGTAAATTATTTCTATCCTACAGCATTACTGGCAGTATTAGCTTTAATTTAATACCAAATGCGCCAATATTTATCATGTTTTTCATTAGAAATTAGCAAAGAAAAATGTTTTCCTCAAAACTTGATTTCTGTGATGCGCGTGGTGATGAGAAGTTCAAGTTCAAGTTCAGAAACCATTTAATTTTTTTGAGTGGCCTTAACTCATGACCTCTTATGGCGGCAAACCCCAAAAAGGCTGTTATTCTGGATGATTAACAAGAAATAGGGATGGGTTTTCAACGAAGTAGATGTGAGCAATCATAAGTGATTACGATCGAGAGTAGCATTAAAGTGTATGTCCCCTTTGTTTAGTGATAATATATTTTTGTTTTGATTCAATCCACAAAACTGCGTGAAATGAGACAAATTGTGGTGAGGCGGTTGTAGTTTGGCCGGACGGAAGGCGGCGTTGGGTGTGCAGCTGGTTTATCAGAATGTGGCTGAGGTCAGGCAGAGACGGCAGCCTGAGATCCCTGCCTGCTGCACACCTGGAGCCAGTTTGGGGTTGATAAGAGGGCGTGTGTGGGGGTGTTGGTGTTGGGGGGGGGGGGGGGTAGCACCCTCTGTCCTTCCCTCCTCCCCTGCTGCACTCTACAACCCCCAACACACCCATCTCTGTGCTATTGGTGAGTCCAGAGAGACGAGAGACGCAGGGACGTCAGAGAGTGGGGATACATCAGGTGCACGTCTCCTGCACGGGGGCAGCCCGGGTAGGCGGCTCATGGAGGATGCACCACAACCCCGCAGCCCCTTTGACGCACACGCCATTTTATACCTCATCCAGCAGCAGTTTGTTTACAAGGCGGAATTTAATCAGGGTCTGCCCGAATCTGCACTCAACTACGCCCCCCCCCCCCCCAAGAGCAAGAACCTCTGCCGCTCTCTACCACACGCCGGGTAGGCCGGTTCTTCCTGATGTTAGATATAGCTTTGGCCCATAGTTCCGGGTCACCGTTTGGCTTAGGCTGAGATAGGCGCAGTGTATTATATTTCAGTGAGGCTCCACACAAACCTCCGTACAACGCCTTGTCAACATGAAGCTGCCGCTGCGGTACCTGCGGGTGCAGCTTCTGGCACCAACTTCTCCTGCCCAGATTTGTTTTCAGTTTCCTCACGGATCAGCTGAAGTCTCCACAAAACCAATTTATGAAATTTGAGAGGGAGTTCTTAAAGGAACTCAGTACGGAAGCTCAGTACCAGAAGCTTATACTAGTAGTTTGGGAAATGTCTCTATTACATATTTATAATTGAACTTAGAATCATCCAATAACTAAGACGTCAACTTAGGCATTTAAAAACATAAAAAGGGCAATTACACTGACATGTTCAATGTTCCTGGTCAGTCTTGATCCACATATAGCAGAGAATGAGGCGGCTGTGCTGGGGCTGTGTTTGTCCAGGGCCGTCACTGGTGCCCCCTGCTATAGCCGGGCCCTGTAGGGGGCGGGGCTGCCCCGTGCCATGCCGTACTCCGCTCCACGCACACACACACACACACACACACACCTCCCGCCCTCAACACACGCTGCTGGTGCTGGGTTTACATGTTAGACTTTATAACGCACACATGCATTGATTTATTGTATAACACGGGAAATGGTATACTAGTAAGGGGAAATTATAGGAAACAAGGAATGGCACATTAAAGTATTTGGGGACCAGATCCACCATTCATTGATATTGTATGCTAATACAGTAATTGATTTGCTCGTGTAACCTAATCTGCTGAGGTATTGGAGGTGGCTGGGCGTGCTGGGGCTGTCAGGCAGCCCTGACGCTGTCTGTGACAGCCAGGTGGGGCTCTGTACCAGGGCGCAGGCCCCTCCGTCTCGCCCCGTCAGGCCCTTCATGACGCTCACCTCCAGGGGTGTCGGCCGTGGAGTGGTACTGGGCAGCACTCTGGTCCTTGGGGCAAGCTGGCCCCATCTCGACCACCGAAACAAGGCCCCACAGTCCTGGGGGTTGGAGGGTTGATTTACACTAATTTCAGGGTATATTGTGCCTGGGTGGTCGTCTCAGGTACGGGTTTGGGATTGTGTAGTGGGTGGAGGGCCCGGCGGGGGGGGGGGGGGGGGGGTGGCAGGCGCCCTGTCTGACTTGTCACTGTAGGCCCCGCCCATCCCTCCTCCAAACACCCCAACCCCACCGGGCACCCATCTTCCCATGTCCCCACCCCTCTAGATAAGCCGCTCCCTGTATTTGGACACCTCGAGGCGCATGTATTTAAGAGTTCATTTATCTATTTTGAACCCCAATTTAGCATAAAATCTCTAAAAAAAAAGGAGTGAGAGGGGCACCCCTTTTTCTAAAGTGCGGTGTCAGCTAGGCAATCAGTAAACCCTCCCGACCACAGATGTTGGGGTCGGTGGTCTGCGAGTTGAGCCCCTGCGGCTGTCCCCCTCTATAAAGGGGTGTGGGCACAATTATTGTAGAAAATCGTCCCCTGTCACGGCAGCATTCCACCACCTGACGCCACGAGGCCAGGAATATTGAAGTGATGTTTTTCGTTGCAATATTTATTTTTTGTAGGTATAATATTTATATACACGTGTTCCTGCTCCCTCTCAATCTCATACTATACCTATGCGACATGGGGAACAAAAGAACCCTTGTCGCAGATAATATGTAAGGGCGGAATATCACGTCAGCTCATAGATGTGATCACTATGATACATGAGAGCTGTTATCATGGCGTCCAGCCACCTGTACTACCCCACAACATGCAGCTATTGATAACGGCAGGAGGCAGGACAGGACGGTACACCAGTACACCAGCCAGTACTACCCCACAACATGCAGCTATTGATAACGGCAGGAGGCAGGACAGGACGGTACACCAGTACACCAGCCAGTACTACCCCACAACATGCAGGTATTGGTAACGGCAGGACATGAGGTACAATTGAGGAAGCCTTCACAGGATGTTAGATCTGCCTCTGGATACATGGCGGTCCCACTCCTGCACTCAGGACCTTTGATCAGTTCTGTGGTACACGCGGGGTACACGGTGCCATGAGTCCAGATTGCGGATATCACCGCCTCCCATCCTGCATTCTGGTGCCCCAGTTCTGAGGTACATCATCCGGCGGATATCACCGCCTCCCATCCCCGGCCCCCGTACTCCACATCTATTCTGACACCATCAGCGTTCTGCGATTTCTAAAGTATCCCCTTACCACGGATTTTTGAGTGAAGTAACACCCCTTTTTATAGCAAAATCACGGATTTTGTTGGTCCAAAAATCTACCCTATTTTTAAGAAACACTGACATCTTCTGAAACTCCTCCCCTTTTTAAGAACAACGCAGATATATTTAGACACTCTTTCCATAAAATGTCCCCCATCCCCCATCACCAGCTCCCATTCACATGTGCAAAGGGGTAATATAATTAAGAATTAGCAGGACCTGTAGTAGGGACTGTTTTGGCCAAAAATAGCTTATCCATATGGTAAAGAATACCACCTTTTTCTGGTTTTCACAAACTTTGCCTTACAGAAATACCCCTTTTTCTGTGAAACGCAGATCCGTGTTTTTGGGAGAATTATGACCCCTTAATCAGCGTTTTCAGAACGCTGAAGGTGTAGGAAAGAGGGAAGTGCGGGGGCCGGGCTCCCATCCTGCATTCTGGTGCCCCAGTTCTGTGCCTCTACATGGGTAAAATTCGACACGTGCGACACGGCGACACGGCCCTTTTAAAAATCGACACGGGCGACACGGCCCTTTTAAAAATCGACGGACACAGACCCATTTATTAGGCTCTAGTATGTTCTATATAGATAAAAATCGACACACCGACACGGCCCTTTTGCTAAAGATCGACACGGCGACACGGCCAAATAGTTGGGTACCCATGTAGAGGCACAGTTCTGTGGTACATCATCATGCGGGTATCACGCCTCCCATCCTGCATTCTGGTGTCTCAGTTCTGTGGGGCCATGAGTTCAGGCTTTGTGAAAGAGATTCCTGGAACAGTTCAGCCTGTTATATAACTTACACTGGCCTCCTGCACCTCTCCCTTTCTCAGTGTCCTGGTGACCACAGACGCTCTGGGTGTCAGGTTCCACGTGCCAATCGGGGAGCCTCTGAGGCTGACATGCGTCCGCGTGTGTGGATGGTGACCAGTAATTGGGTGCATAGAAACTCCCCAGTCCAACAGCTGGAGGATCCATTCTGTCCAAATGACGGGAATCAGCATAACCCCCCTGACGTCCGCCCGCTCCCATGACGGGTGTAGTGTAGTGGTGAGCAGAACCGACTGGGTCCATGGCCGGGGTCCATGGGGACTTCATGATATCACACCCTCAAGGGGTCCTTTATTGACCGCCCCAGTGTATAATGGACTCTTTTTCTCGGGACACCATGGTGTAGTAGGAAGTATTGTCAAGTAAACTCTCTGTATCAGGAAGGTGTGAAAAGAGATGATGACTGTGCATTTTAAACGTTAGTATAGACTATCCTTTCCCATATTTTAAAGGGGTTAACTTCCTAGTTGCCTTTAGAATAAAAAACTTACTTCCCGAGTACTATTTTGGAAGGTTACTCAACTTTGGATTGTGGAGATCATTATGGTATATAAAAACAACTGTTAAAAAGAGACGTCTCTGCTGTGTGCAAGCAGGTGGATTGCCCATAGTAGGGAGCAGGGATGGGACAGGCCCGGCCCTTTGTGGGAACCATCTGTACATGCTGTAGGAGCACTCTTTGTGAAGCAATTCTAGGAGGTACTGCTATTCCACCGGCCCAACTAGTCCACCTCCTGCCCACCTTCCACTATTAGGAAAGGGTCCAGATAATACCAGCACCATAGGGGCACAGACGGGTAAAATCGACAAGGCGACAAGACCCTGTTTTAACCCTTATGGACAAGGGACAAGACCCATTTGTTAGGATCGAAAAGTGACACAGCTACCCCCCCTCTCATTGCTGTAAAAACAAGGCTCTCTCAAGTTGGGTCACCGGGGCCATCCATGCTGCTCCTTCATACACAGACATGGTTCCTGCAATATTTAGAGTCTGGCTCCAAAGGGTATACATTGCACATAGTAGACGTCAATGTGTGTGTGTGTTAGGTATTTCTAGGTGAGGCCCAATCATCGTTCCTATCCCAATCACTACTAGTACCTGTATCTAGTGGCATTGTGTGATGCCACAAACTGAACTGAAACTAGAGCTGCCAGATGCCCATTTCTTGCTGTTTGAGAAAATCCTGCTTTGTCCATAGGTAACTTTTTTGACCAAGCAGTGGCATCTTTGCATCATCCTCTTATCTTATATATGAACCCTGAACATATACTCTGACTAAATTCCTGCTGGTGGATCTGGGAGTCAGTGGGAGTGTTCTGCTGGTGGGACTGGGACAGTTGATGGGTTCAGTGGGAGGGGGTACTAATAAGGGATATATATGCGAGTATTTATGACATTGCTATTCCCAGAGAGACCCTTTCTCCCCAATAGAGCCACGCTGGTGGAGTGGTGCCGGTTTCTCAGAACACTCAGTCAATATGCATCAATGCGCCCCTCCCCCGAAAGGTTTGCATGGGTAACATACCGGGTGACTAACATAGTAAGACAATAGGTAGGTCAGTCGGAACTCGCTTGGAACATGAGGCGTGTGAAGGGGGAGGGGTGCCAAGATACTGCGGACCTTGATCCAGGTCTATAACAAGTCAACAGTTTGATACAATTTATCACTCCTCCCTCTCCCAAAGAATAGAACAAAAAATGGTTGGTCTTATTTCACTGCTTACGGTCGAGTGCCCTGAAATACCTTTTCTTTGCCCTGTACTGGGTGAATTTGCGTCATAAGAATACAACACATTTAACAGCCCTACTTCTTGGGAATACAGTGAAAAATGGACCATTTGAGAATGATGTGATTTTGCTGCAGCAGAGTGTGTATTGATGTATGGCGGTGCAGGTTTAATAGACCCATTACGGTGGTGATATCTAACGGCCTTCTTCTCGGTATGCTTTACAGCTGGGTGGCTTGTAAGGTGTTGAAGTGGGCTTGGCACGTAATGGATTGTTGGAGATAAACGTCTCAGCAGCCTCCTTGATAAGTGACATATGTGTTAAGGTTTCAGCACTGATAGCTCTTAGAGACCATGGTCTATGGGGTAGTTACAGCTATGGGTGCCAGCGTCTGACAGACTAATAGACGATCACATCATGACCCTGCAATACAAGGTGTTGAGCTCAGCCAAAACTTTCAGTGTATGAACAAATAACACCATGTTTAGCTGACAATGAAAAATCATTTATCAAAGGACTTACCCCGGGACTTACCAAGCGAATCCATGGAAGTATTGGAAAAGAAGAAACTACAAATATGTTAATGCATGTCACAATTATGGTTGCTCCTCATTTTCCCTGCTTTCAAAACTAATTTTGTCGATGGAACTACACACATACTTAGGTGGATAAACCTAGCTGTCATTCTCGGTGTTTCGAAATCTCCAATATACAGTGGAGAAAGTGTTACTATCCGGAAGCCACGATTGTGCCTGTTTCTGTTTCAGGAGGCCCTAGGGAGTGGCTTAGAAAGTTAGATATAGGTCGTGGACGTAGTTAGAGGTTCTACCCTTTGATGCTAGTAAACACATAGACTAGGTCAGACTAGGTCCGCGGAAACAATTCTGCAAAGGACGTAAATCAAGTGCACCACTTTAGCACTCCCTACGAATTGTCGAATTCCCATCTCCATCCAGCAACTTTCTACAGAATGAGAAATCAATTTCCCCGTCAATTTCGCTGTATTGCCTGCCAGGCTGGCGAGTATCTCAACTCCTTCAGACAAGGGCAGCGTAGTCTCAATATTATTGATTTTCTACAATTTCATGAGCAACTCATTCACATGCTTCATTTTATGAGAGAACTCTGAAAATGAGTATAAAATTACCAAGTAGGAGTCTGTGTATGTGGTTGAGACTGTAGGGAATAATAGCCAGTCCACCCAGAGGTACCAGCATCTATAATACATGTCTATACACTGGCTGCAGGATCCTTTCCCCCAAGTCTGTATCCTAATCATTATCATACAATGAAAGACTATTGACACTCTTCTTGTCTTTAGCTTTTCTTTTAGATATACAATGTATCTTGGTTCTGCTGGTAGGTTGGGACCAGTAGGTTGGGACCAGTGGGACAGGAACCAGAATATATGATGGTAGTTTTACCATCATACTTTCTAGTTCAATTTCTGGTTCCTGCTAGTTACTCCTGTTCACTGATTCCAAACTAACCACAGAGTCTGGCCAAACCCAGCAAAAAATCCCAAGTTCAAGGTCATGTGGCTGTTACCAGAGCCTTCCTTCGGAAGGATTTGGGAACGAGAGTCGCCCCAGGCACTCCCAGCCCGCACTATTCCCGGACATGTGTAGTGGCAGTATGCAGGCTGCACTGCCGCAGGATGCCCCTTTGTTTGTTTAGCCAGCTGGCTGTGTTATTGCCATGATGTAATTTTCTACAGAGTTGTGTTTCATTGGTTTGGGTTGCTCGCTGGTCCCCGGTGAATCCCCCTGCTGATTGATGACCCCCTTTCAGACAGACGCCCGTATGGATGCATTACTCAGATGGATGCATTACTCAGGGCTAAGTTCCCTGAGATACTCAGCATTCTGAGAATAATAGGTCTAAGGAATCCTAGACGATATGGCCAAAATCGTGGACGATGTGGCCAATCCATGTGGACGATGTGGACCAAACGTTGTATGATCGAGTCCCAGGTGTAGAGGTCGTTACAGAGGTGTAGGGACCAATTTTTCATGACACATACTTTTATAGTATAGGAATATATATTTTTATGGGAATTTGTAGTGTTTGAGGCCCCTTTGGTTCTGATTTGGGACCCAGGCCCCTCAGCCCCATATTTTTCCTGTGTAAGGTTTGGGAATAATATGTACTATACTATATAGGGTCTTGGCAAAGTTGGGGGAGGGGGCACAAACACATTCAGCCCCCGACCCCCTTTGTGATTAAACCTGGCCTCATAAAGGGTAAACCCTAGCCTCTAACGGGCAAAATATATTTTGGCCACAACGTCTTTTGGCCAGAAAGTCTTTTGGCCACATCGTCCATAACTGCTACAGTATGGCTTGGTCAGAGTTAACACTCCAAAAAATGGCCACATCGTCCATGTGGACGATGTGGCCAATGGCATTGGTCACATTTTTGGCCACATTAGGGCCCCAGACGGGGGGTGGGGATACATGTGTCACTTGTCGAATATAAGAAAGGCCAATGTCCCTTGTCGATCCTAAGAAATCGGTCTTGTCCCTTGTCGATTTTAAGAAGTGGTCTTGTCCCTTGTCGCCAACCCCCTGCCCTCCCTTTGTCCTTTTTCCATATAGGCTAAAACCGGGTCTTGTCGCCTTGTCGGTTTTTCCCGTCTGGGGCCTGTCTGGGACATTGTCCAGAAATTTGACCACATCGTCCTTGTTTTTGCCACACAGTCCAGTGGCCACATCGGTCATTGGCCACATCGTCCATGAAGCGGTCTTGAATCTAACATAACGTAGTCTACGCCTTGTACTTGCGAGTCTGCTTGTAATATGGAGCCATTAAAGTATAGATACAGCCGTAGCATGGGGAGTTCATTTCCATGTGTATTATGACAGTCCTAAGGACCAATACCTAAAGCATATTGTACGTACGGCCCTCAGGCCTGCAATACTCTGTACCATATTGTCACACAACACATCTATGCTGGGATTTTTTTTTTATTAATGTTTCTTTTTAATAGCTGACAAGCTCATAATGCTCGCCGCTTATGCAAAATGAGATCCTGAATCCATAGCAAGAGTGCCCGCAAAGAGGTGAGAGACCTTGGTATTTTGGGATTACGACGGACCTATCTCTTGAACTAGATTTCACAGCAATATGAGCGGGAGTCAGTTTGTACAGACGATAAACTGGGGGATTTCATGAAGCGATCGACGCTGATCAGAGCTATCAAACAATAGGAGGGCGGAGCACATTAGTATCGCCTTGTGAGTGTGAGGTGGAGGTAACAATGTCGGTATTACTAGTACCTACATTTGATGAGATAAGTAGCATTCCCACGAGGCCCGCACAATGTCACATTGTGTGATTCTGTTTATGGCTCTACCCACACGAACACATAGTACCTACCAAATACAATAATAATAATATGCTAATACTGAAATATGGTATCGATTCATTGTAATATAAGAGTAATTCATTGGAGTGTAAACAATAGACCCACGAGTCTGCAGTATTACTTTTATGGCCTCCCTTTGCCTGCCTGAATGCCCTTTTGCCATCCACCTGTACAGGGAGGACTGCCAGTTCCCACTATTGCACCTTTCTGATTGCTCCAGCTCCATAAAGTGGAGTTTGTGAAAGTGCTTGCATTGCCCGTGTGTTATATTTTAGCACAGAGGAGAGAGGTCCTCCCTCATCTTCGTCCACTATATAAATCTGTTATATTTTAGAACCAAAAGTTGGACCCCCCCCCCCCGCGACATAAGAAAGTGCTTTCCATGAACGTTACCAATCAAATATATATTCATATATTAGACAGGTTTTTAGGTTGAAGTTGAAATTGAAAGGCCCAAAGTGTAAGCAAAGTTAATCGCTAATTCAGATGTTAACTATAGGCATATAGGGGAGCCTATTTTACCAACATCTTTCTACTTTTTGGGAAATTGACCAGCAAGTCAGTTTGTAGCACCTTTGTAGCCCCCACAGCGACTAGCTGCCGGTTTATTGGATGTGATAATGCCATGTTAATACATCATGCAAGTGTCACTATGATTGAGTGGATGTGATCAAGTGCATATATATAATATCGTTTCGTGATTTTCAGAACTATTAAACTCTACCTCCATGTGTAGACATCCGCTCCCACTTCGGGGAGTGGTCTAGTTTCATGAGTAGAGCGAAAGCTGAAACCAGTGAACTCACATGGAGTGACATTGAAATCGACCTACCAGCCGATAAAGTGTTTTTCTCCACTTGTCTTCCACTTTCGTTGCTGTGGTTCCCCAGGATCCGATGAGAAATCCTCGAAGCCTTCATCTCCATATAAACTACATAATTAAACTCAGCATTGAGGCACCATGGGGTTAACTGGCTGTCTGCGCCATGTGAGAGCCGTGATAATTTATATGGGTTTGTAGTGTTTGCTCTACGATGATAAGCACTATGTACACATACAGTTGTACTATTCTTATTCACGACAGTTTAACATTTAGTTCGGTAATATAAATCATAGTAAAATCCCATGACAATTATTAGAATTTTCCCCATTTTAGTACTTGAGTTTGACCGTGTCCAAAAAAACGATATGGTAAACTGTGTCCAAAAAACGATATGCATAGTTCACAAAATCTTAAAATATGTTTTATATGACACATCAGAGTAATTTAAGTGCATGTTGGCTAACAATTAATACAGTTTGGATATACAGTGTAGCGGTATAATCGGGTATTGGTCTAGATTATTAAAGCTTGTCCATGTTGTCTCTGCTCACCATTATGGCTTACTCTCAGTATGGCCATTAATAAATAGCAATAAACGTGTATTATAAGAGCAGATTATACAACGTAAAATCTGTAGAAGGGGGACATGCTAAGTTTAGCACCCAACACAGTAGAATATACATGGACTAGGTGTTTCCAGGTCGGGATTTGGATACTTGTCAACGCTGCTGCTACATGGTTAGTCCCTCAGGCCTGTTTGGATAATCTCTGGTGTTTGTGCGCCATGTTTATGTATTGGGGCCAGCCCGTCTGTCATCCTTTAATCCAAAACAGGGCCGTTTGTTGATGAGGAGAACTATTTATTTACCTTCCCCCTGAGATTAGACGTTGCACAATGTGCAGGCGGCGATCTGCAGCTAGGAGGAGGGCAAAAAGGGACTTCTGATCCCGTCCCTGATCACCGTCCACACATAGCGAGGGGGTTATGCAGTGGGTGGTGCTAGCGCCATTTTGGATTTGGTACCAGTCCAGAACAGTGGAGTTCCTCTCACAGAGAACCAGCTAAAATCGCAAAGCATGCCGACCGGGGGGGGGGGGGGGGGTATGTCACTTCCGATGGGGATTCCTGTCAAAGTATTGGATATGGCGCGGACACTTGCCAGCCCCTGCCACACATCAGTAACAGGTCCCTGCCACACACCACTGTCACCAGTAACAGGTCCCTGCCACACACCAGTAACAGGTCCCTGCCACACACCATGCAGTAACAGGTCCCTGCCACACATCAGTAACAGGTCCCTGCCACACACCATGCAGTAACAGGTCCCTGCCACACACCAGTAACAGGTCCCTGCCATACATCAGTAACAGGTCCCTGCCACACACCAGTAACAGGTCCCTGCCACACATCAGTAACAGGTCCCTGCCACACACCAGTAACAGGTCCCTGCCACACACCAGTAACAGGTCCCTGCCACACATCAGTAACAGGTCCCTGCCACACACCAGTAACAGGTCCCTGCCACACATCAGTAACAGGTCCCTGCCACACACCAGTAACAGGCCCCTGCCACACACCAGTAACAGGTCCCTGCCACACACCATGCAGTAACAGGTCCCTGCCACACACCAGTAACAGGTCCCTGCCACACACCAGTAACAGGTCCCTGCCACACATCAGTAACAGGTCCCTGCCACACACCAGTAACAGGCCCCTGCCACACACCAGTAACAGGTCCCTGCCACACACCATGCAGTAACAGGTCCCTGCCACACATCAGTAACAGGTCCCTGCCACACACCAGTAACAGGTCCCTGCCACACACCAGTAACAGGTCCCTGCCACACACCATGCAGTAACAGGTCCCTGCCACACACCAGTAACAGGTCCCTGCCACACACCAGTAACAGGTCCCTGCCACACACCATGCAGTAACAGGTCCCTGCCACACACCAGTAACAGGTCCCTGCCACACATCAGTAACAGGTCCCTGCCACACATCAGTAACAGGTCCCTGCCACACACCAGTAACAGGTCCCTGCCACACACCATGCAGTAACAGGTCCCTGCCACACACCAGTAACAGGTCCCTGCCACACACCAGTAACAGGTCCCTGCCACACACCAGTAACAGGTCCCTGCCACACACCAGTAACAGGTCCCTGCCACACACCAGTAACAGGTCCCTGCCACACACCAGTAACAGGTCCCTGCCACACACCAGTAACAGGTCCCTGCCACACACCAGTAACAGGTCCCTGCCACACACCAGTAACAGGTCCCTGCCACACATCAGTAACAGGTCCCTGCCACACATCAGTAACAGGTCCCTGCCACACACCAGTAACAGGTCCCTGCCACACACCAGTAACAGGTCCCTGCCACACACCAGTAACAGGCCCCTGCCACACACCAGTAACAGGTCCCTGCCACACACCATGCAGTAACAGGTCCCTGCCACACACCAGTAACAGGTCCCTGCCACACACCAGTAACAGGTCCCTGCCACACATCAGTAACAGGTCCCTGCCACACACCAGTAACAGGCCCCTGCCACACACCAGTAACAGGTCCCTGCCACACACCATGCAGTAACAGGTCCCTGCCACACATCAGTAACAGGTCCCTGCCACACACCAGTAACAGGTCCCTGCCACACACCAGTAACAGGTCCCTGCCACACACCATGCAGTAACAGGTCCCTGCCACACACCAGTAACAGGTCCCTGCCACACACCAGTAACAGGTCCCTGCCACACACCATGCAGTAACAGGTCCCTGCCACACACCAGTAACAGGTCCCTGCCACACATCAGTAACAGGTCCCTGCCACACATCAGTAACAGGTCCCTGCCACACACCAGTAACAGGTCCCTGCCACACACCATGCAGTAACAGGTCCCTGCCACACACCAGTAACAGGTCCCTGCCACACACCAGTAACAGGTCCCTGCCACACACCAGTAACAGGTCCCTGCCACACACCAGTAACAGGTCCCTGCCACACACCAGTAACAGGTCCCTGCCACACACCAGTAACAGGTCCCTGCCACACACCAGTAACAGGTCCCTGCCACACACCAGTAACAGGTCCCTGCCACACACCAGTAACAGGTCCCTGCCACACATCAGTAACAGGTCCCTGCCACACATCAGTAACAGGTCCCTGCCACACACCAGTAACAGGTCCCTGCCACACACCAGTAACAGGTCGCTGCCACACACCAGTAACAGGTCCCTGCCACACACCAGTAACAGGTCCCTGCCACACACCAGTAACAGGTCCCTGCCACACACCAGTAACAGGTCGCTGCCACACACCAGTAACAGGTCCCTGCCACACACCAGTAACAGGTCCCTGCCACACATCAGTAACAGGTCCCTGCCAGGTGTGAGTCCTCTCCAGGCTGAGCGAGGACTCCGACATCAAGAACACGTACCCGGTACGTGCAGTAGGGACAGCTACACGGCAGGCTATGGGATTACCGCAGAGCATGGGATTACCGCAGGCTAATCTCCCGCCCAATCCCAAAGGGCTTAATCCAGCCTCCCCACAGCACTGCTAATTCATGACCGGTGCCCGTAATCCACGATTATTGCCAACACGGGAAGTAGCGTTTACGTGGGTCCACATGAAGCCTCTTGTCGCCTCCTGAGGCCACCAACTGTCAGTTTCAGGTAACATCTGCCGGATACTCAGAAACGCTGGGGTAGGCCTCGCCTCTGCCTCTGGAGAAATTGATTTTACTATAGCAGAGGTGCCACTTGTCTTACCTTTTCAGGAATTCTTACTTTTTGCTGATTCTGTATTGAAAAGGGATCATTCAAAAGGATAATCTGAATATTTCCTTCATTTTGTCGAACGGTGAGTGGCATCTCTTTAGAAAAGCTAAAGCTTTTCTACACGAATGAGCTTATTGTCCTAAATTAGAAATGTTGGCCCTGTTTGGTTGAGGAAGGTGTGGTGCTGTGAAACGGCCCTTTGTGCAGTGCTACACGAGATGCGAGGTGGTGAAGTGGTACAGCGATTACAATGGTAATCTGCTTAGAAGTGATAGCTTAGTCGTGTCGCGTTTGCTCTCCGGGTTATGCTGAGTGGCAATGTGCTGTTCAGTAATCTGACGCCATCCACTTCTTGTCACCGTCTACAGCCAGGTATTACTCTGATGCTGCAAGACTAAGTACAGGTATTACAGGGGAGGGGGAGGGGGAGAGGGGGAGGAGACATTTATTGGGGGTCTGGGGAGATCTAGAACTGGGAAAAGATCCATGGTGGGATATGGCTCTGAAATATGAATAGACTCAAAACTGCTTTGGATGGGTGTACGCTTGTAAAAAAGACATGCATCTTAATATTCCAGCCCACATCACTCCCCCAAGTCCGTGTGTGCGGCTGATGATGAGGGCGGGTGGAGTTGTCATAGACACTACTTTGTGGTTGGGGAGAAGGGGCAGGGGGGGGGGGGGAGGTCTTTTTGTGAGAGAAAAATGATCTCACCCCGCCACTCTATCAGATATAGCCGTGAAATAATTAAATGCACCCTTGCATTGTCCCACCCACTCACTCGGATCCGTCCCAGAATTCATGTGGTGCGGATTTTATATTAGGATGAATACTCTCTTCCACTTTTCCAAAATCTGTGGAATGATTTCACATTTAATTTGATTGAAATCTACAGAAAAGTAAGAAAATGATGGACAAGTTCAGAAGGACTGAAACATTTGTCACTCAATCCACGTGGATACTGTAACATGGTCGGGGTTAGGAAAAAAGGAATATCCGCTTAATTAGGCGTGTAATTAAATGGGGTTATTTTATAAGAGAGTCAATAATGAATTAAAAAAAAAAAAAAAAGTATAATTGTCTCTGTGATCGCAGCCCACGTTAGAAAATATTTGTGAATGTTGCTACAGCATGTCCAACATATTTATTGTCAAATTTTATACAAGACAAGTTAATGTGAAATCAGGAAGGGACCATTCAGAGATTCACTCATGGATCATGAAACCTGGCTATGCTACAAATGCACTGTTTTCAAAACATGTCATGAACTTGAAATAACTGTCTAAAAATACTCAAATGAGCCGGAAGATATTTGACTGTAAATACATCGTGCACCGGGTTACTTCCTTGTATAGCGCAAGGTGTGTCACCAGCTGTTCTCTCTTTTCCGAAGCACATTTCCAAGTGCTAATTTTCTTTTTTCTCTCTTTCTTTGCAGATTATGGATGACTATTACCATTTACGGCATCGCCACGTAGCCAAAAGGTCATTACGTCATAGCGCATCTCATCACGAAATATTAACAAATGAACCTCAGGTAAGTTTTTAAACTATTAGCAGAAAATATTGCTTATTTGTGTGAGACTGTGACGCACACAACTATACCGCCGATAAAAGAACCTGGAATATCCAGTCGATTTGGGCATATATTAAGCTAGTAGTTTTCCTTCCGCTGTCTACCAGGTACCTACCTTACTTGCCTTACTTGGTCCAAGTTTTCTGTCGATATGTTTGGTAGGTGAAGGTTGCTCCCACACCATCCCAAACCCAAGATACTTTAAAACTAAAGGTTTATTATCAGGTGACTGGGAAATTGGAAATGACCGTGCAATTGCCATAAACAATGGGATATCTACTTCCAAGGATGGCAAATGACCATGATGTTCAAACAAATATTCAACATCAGACCTTTTCACAAACAACCCGTTTTAGTACAGCAACAACCTGACTCGCACGTTGACTCACTGCCCATAAGTAGAGCTGCAGTGAGGTCTCCTTAGCCGCCCCCGCCACTGCTGCCCGTGCTGTACGGGTGTTGCTGAATGCAGCCAGTGTAGAGCAGCCGTTGTGTCACCTTTTTTTGATAACTTGAATTACAGGCTTTCACTGTTAATAATTTGGAAGAACAGAGAAAAATGAAAACCTGTCTAACACACCCCTCGGGGTACCAAAAATTCCCAAAGGGCAGAGGTTAAAAAAAAGCCTCATTTTTGGGTAATATAATGAACCTATGTTGAGAAATATCTCCAATCTGAAAGACCTCTTTCTACCCTTTGCTGGTCAACTTGTCGTTTTTTTGTGTTTTTTTTGTAAAATTCTCAAACATTCTCGGAGGGGAAAGGTAAAAAAAGTTTTTTTTGTTGCAAAATGCCAAAAATCTGGGCGGCGTAATCCGTAATCCAATTTATCAAAATAGAACGGCTTTGCGGTGCAGCAGGGTGTGTGGGTGAGGTACTAAGGAGCAGCTCGGCGGCCGGCGGTGCAGCAGGGTGTGTGGCTGAGGTACTAAGGAGCAGCTCGGCGGCCGGCGGTGCAGCAGGGTGTGTGGGTGAGGTACTAAGGAGCAGCTCGGCGGCCGGCGGTGCAGCAGGGTGTGTGGGTGAGGTACTAAGGAGCAGCTCGGCGGCCGGCGGTGCAGCAGGGTGTGTGGCTGAGGTACTAAGGAGCAGCTCGGCGGCCGGCGGTGCAGCAGGGTGTGTGGGTGAGGTACTAAGGAGCAGCTCGGCGGCCGGCGGTGCAGCAGGGTGTGTGGGTGAGGTACTAAGGAGCAGCTCGGCGGCCTGCGGTGCAGCAGGGTGTGTGGGTGAGGTACTAAGGAGCAGCTCGGCGGCCGGCGGTGCAGCAGGGTGTGTGGGTGAGGTACTAAGGAGCAGCTCGGCGGCCTGCGGTGCAGCAGGGTGTGTGGCTGAGGTACTAAGGAGCAGCTCGGCGGCCGGCGGTGCAGCAGGGTGTGTGGGTGAGGTACTAAGGAGCAGCTCGGCGGCCTGCGGTGCAGCAGGGTGTGTGGGTGAGGTACTAAGGAGCAGCTCGGCGGCCGGCGGTGCAGCAGGGTGTGTGGGTGAGGTACTAAGGAGCAGCTCGGCGGCCTGCAGGGCTGAGCAGCTCGTGCTACAGCCGTGTGAGGACCGCTCGCCGCTACACACCGCCACAAGGCCGCACCGCGCTGCTGTTGATAAATTATGGATATGAGGTGTTCTGACCGGGAAGCGGGTCTTCACAAGTTTTACCAACGTCCCTTCAAAGGCCGCCCCGCCCGCTCACTTGTCAGGGGCCTCCACTCGAGGCACCTCTCATCTGGACGCGTGGAATGAGGCGGGTGTGCCAGATAGACGAAACAGGTCCTGTGGTGGTGGAAAGCTTTCAGCCTGCCCTACCCACATCCCACACCCGACATACTAAACGTCGTCCAACCTAACGTGGCTGCTTCAGCACTGGATGAATGCAAAGAATAATACTGCATCACCTCGTCACATTACACCTTCCACTACACTTCTTTGATCGACAACTTTTGATCACCTCATAGGGGCCTCCAACATTTCAAGTCCATGTTCTTTTTTTTTTAGAATGTTGTTATCCCTCCTTCAGAAGAGGGAATTGCATGTACAGTGTATATAATGGTACTAGGAAGTAGCCGCTCGCACACACGGAAGAGTACAATACCCCAGGGACCTCTACACATACAGACTTGACCCCCCGACTGCATAAATAGTTCAATGGCAATGGATCTAGAACCAACAGAAATAGTCTTAAGTATACGACCATGTCCATGAAACAACTTGCCTCGAGGTTGGAGATGTGGAGGGTGCTCGCAGACAGGCTTAAATGAAACTGGGGGAAATATATTTCCTTACTTTTGAAGGAGGCTTAGCAGTGCACCAGTAGTCTACTGCCATCCACTTCATGAAGTTGGACGCCATGTACTTAACTGTGGACGGACTGTTGGTCGGCCACAGCTGGCATCCATCGGGGGTTTCCGGGCACAGGTAGACAGCGGGGTGGGTGCAGCATGGCAGCTATTCCCTGAGCCCAACCCTCCCTCTGTACCCAACCCACCTCCCCAAGTACTGCCCCGGAACATGCAGGAGGCCATCAGCCTACCATCAAAGTCTTCAACAAGTCTATCACCAGGCCCCATGAGGCTTCTCTACACCGTCGTCGGGTGTCGCTCGGCGCTGACCCGTGTTCAAGGCAGGACCCTCTATTTACTAAACATCACCAGCCATTATAGATCGCACCAAGACGTGGCTTTTAAACAAGCCATACCGTATTTCCCCGTTTATAGCATGCACCATTTTAAGCCAGGTCAAAAGTGGTGCTAGGTCTTATATAAGCTGGGACCCGAATACAAGCCTGGGCAAGGAATAAAAAAATCATTAAATGTCAACTCTCAGCTGACAACTATTTAAATAATTTCTGCATGTATAAAACCAGAATTTATTCCATAAGCTATAGTATATTGAAACTTATCGACCTATATTTCGACCAAAAGTATTAAAAATCGATTCCAATTTATTCCCGAAAGTACTGAATTAATTAGATAAAAAGATACATGTGTACCAGAGAAAATCGCCTCGCAAGATATTATGGGCCTGCCTCGTTTATACTCCTGGTCAATATATCATTTGAAGAAATCAGGGCTTATAAAAAAAGGGTAGGGATTGCGCAGTCGGCAGTGCACTCGCCCACAGATCGAAGGTCGTGGGTCCGAGCCTCTCCCAGAGTTGACTCAGCTCTCCATCCATCAGAGGTCGATGAAGTGAGGAGCATCAGAGATTTATGTCACTGTGCGAAAGTAAGCAGGAGGCGGTGACAAAACTTGGAGACAGAAATGTCAGAAGAGTAGCGAGCATAGGCTTGCCCCCATGGGCACTGTGTATTTGCGTTTACATCTGTTTCAGCAGAACTTTAGAGAATGCTTGCACCTTGAACATTACATGTCAGCACAATGCCAATACAGTAGTATTTCAGCGTAACCTGAGGTGTGTGATGTCATAATGGAGTGGGTGTCAGGTAGAGATGGTCAGATTGGTAAACATTTAAACACGTCTCCATCACTCTTTCTTGCCTGTCTGTAGTATAAACCTCCTAGTGACCAAGAGCAGAGAGGACGCTGTAGGGGTGCTGAACTGAAGTGCACTTATCTGAACTGTACGCCTCTCCCAAATTAAGTAATATCTACAAGAAGATTCCTTCTATCAGTCTGGCATTGGTTAGCCAGTAGGCCTCTAGTAAACCGGCAAGAATGTTAATGCGATCCAGGGAAGGGAGCTGTACAACCGTGATCTGCAGTAACTAACGTGATCTGCAGTAGTGCAGATAACGGCAGACCATCTAAACGTGATCTCATCAATTCAACGTTATTTGCATGAATGGCCTTTTCTATATTCCATTATCCAATGCCTATATCCCCCTAGAAGTCCATCTATACAATGCAGACTTGATACTAATGTAAATCAAATCTTAAATCAAGACCAGCAGACGTTTCTGTTAATCTGATCAGAAATAATGGCTGAATCTTCCATTTGCACCTGAAGTAGTCTATGACAAACTCTTTGTGTGTGTTTACCATGTATTGCCAGCCACACAGGCACGGCACCAGCAGCAAAACCAAAGATACGTACTGCATGTGGCTTATTGAGATGCGGCCCTGCAGGTAAGCTCTGTCTGTATGTAACATTATAGCATGATGTGCTCCCACGGGGGGGGGGGGGGGGGGGGGGGGCTACTCACTCCCCAACAGTACACCCCCCCCCCCCCCTCACTGCCCTACCCCACCCACCAGGCCCCCTACATCTATACACCCCCTGCTGTGGGCGGGTTCAACAGGTGTGATTGGCGTGTCTCGAACCCAACAGGTGGGTTCAGGTAGCGGCGTACCTGGGATCCATCCAGCTCCATAAACACCCCCTCCCAGCCTCCTCAGCCCTAGTCCCCTGCTGCACCTCCCAGACCCTGCTGTCAGTGCCAGTGCTATTTTGTGTTTCATGTATTAATGGAACCAGGTACAAAACAGTAGTACCCGTAGTATGACCAGAACAATGTAGTGTACATAGCGCCTTCCCTGTGCCTGGACGTCACGGGGCGTGCAGCTAGCCATGTTTGTGGAGGTGCAGGCGGCGCCCCTGCCTGCCTGCAGGTGAGCACCTCGGCATGTTTCCTGTATGGAGCCCGAGACCCAGGCACGGGCCTTAATCTGCCACATCTTACAGCAGCAGGAGGCCGGCCTGCAATGTGTACAAGATCAACCTTCTACCCTACACACGGATAAAACACTAGAAGGGCAGATGGAGTAGAAGGGGTCGGTAACTGGTACCACAGGCTCCCAATACGTGTATTGCGTTTCACCCTGGGGAACATTGTACAGACAGCTTATCTGTAGAATGTCCTGCCTATGCCCTGCTGTCAAAATATATAAGAATGTGAAATCCATCATGATACCTTCACCGTCAATCATAACCCATATCAAGTTTATCTCCAGCAAAGGAACATGGGTTATTGACTCAGGGTAAACTGAGTAGTACTAAACGACTGAACCATGGTTTAAGACGTTTTTGTTACATAGGAGAATGTCTATCATTCAGCCTGTGTTATAGATAGAAATCAGAGGAGCAAAGGGATAGATGGGCAAGGTCGGGGAACAAATGTTTCCTTCGAAAAGAAATCAAATATCTCTTTTTTTTCAATGAGATATTGGGCTGCGATCTTTCGACATGAATTTCTCTCTTTCGCATAAACTCTTAAGTACTGTTAAATTGCTACCCTCTTAATGAAAGCCACATAGGGTTCAATGTTAAACCAAAGATAGAAATCATATTTTCACCCACAGAGCCTCATATTTCTCTCTTTACATACAGGAATGCCATCTACTACAGTAGAAATACCCTCATATACACAGAAAAAAACCATCTAGGTTCATTAATTTAAATTTAATCTAAATGAACCAGGAGAGGTGGAAGCGAGTCTAGCGCATGCCACACGTCAAAGAGTGGCACCCCGTGAAACGCTCCAGCTCCAGCTCCAGCTTACCCTGAGTCATCTGTGAGGGCACTCACACACTCAATCTTGTGATTGTACTACAAGTGGGGTTGCTCCCCAACTTCTAAATGGTACGACATATGCTATTGAGAATCAGTTGACAAAGATTCCCATGTACAAGCTTCTTTCAATAGTTTTTTTTAGAAAGTAACATTTATAACAAAGAGGCTAGCCTTGTCACATATCCTAGGGTTCAACTTCCTTTATACCAACAAGTTCTCACTTTTCTATGAAACCCCTGCTGCAGTGCTCGTTGCTGTGAGGGTGAAACCCCTGATGCAGCGCTCGTCTCAGTGAGGGGAAACCCCTGCTGCAGCGGTCGTCTCTGTGAGGGGGAAACCCCTGCTGCAGCGGTCGTCTCAGTGAGGGGAAACCCCTGCTGCAGCAGCAGTCGTCTCTGTGAGGGGGAAACCCCTGCTGCAGCGCTCGTCTCTGTGAGGGGGAAACCCCTGCTGCAGCAGCAGTCGTCTCTGTGAGGGGAAACCCCTGCTGCAGCAGCAGTCGTCTCTGTGAGGGGGAAACCCCTGCTGCAGCAGCAGTCGTCTCTGTGAGGGGGAAACCCCTGTTGCAGCAGCGCTCGTCTCTGTGAGAGTGAAACCCCTGATGCAGCGCTCGCTCCTAGGGGTGGCTCCTCTTGCACGGCTGGCTGCAGGTGTTTTCTGTTGGCTGCAGTTCATCCCGGTGAGACCCTTCACCCTGGATGCTCTATAAACCCAGAGACCTACAGAGAAGAATTCAAACTCCACATATGGGCGGCACTACTGAGGGATTTCCTGGCCCTTAATGAGATTAGCACCTCCCCACATCTGAGAGATGGACACCAGGGCTGTGAATTTTATGGCCCTACCTCCTCCTGGGCGGTTCTCCCTTTGGTCTCCATGTTATAACCAGAAATTCACCATATATAGGGTCAATTTCTGGAATCTCCCATCAGACCCCACTGGGTTCTTCAGCTAGTTAAGAAAGCCAGAATATAATTACAATGTAAGTTAGAGTCAAATATATGAAGCTGATACTTAATAAGTTTCACTGTACATAGAGAATATAAACATAGCTTTCAACTCATATGCAGTTGATGCAGATCTATTGAATGGGGTACATGTAAAATGTAAGATAAACCTGCCAAGTTTAATGGGATAAAATGTCTGTCAGTCCTTAATCTAATATTCTTGATATAAGTTTGGATTTGACCTCATATACACATATGTGTTCAAAAAGTATGTATTCTTATCTTCATATTGCATCTACTTTGATAGAGATCAAATTCTAGGATCATATTTAATTCTTTTTTTGTTTAATTGACTCAGGGTTACCACCCAGAGTCTTATGCAACGCCTCTTGAGGGGTTGCATCAAGATAGTGAAACTTTTTTTTTGAGGGTGAATTTTGACATGAGTTCATGGTTCAAAAAATGTAAAAACTTGACAGATGGACAGATTAGACACTCAGGTTTATGGAACATCAGTCACTTATATCAATATTCACCTCTAACCATTTGAAATATTGAAAATAAAAAATGTGACCTTAAGAAAACAAAAAAAGTGTTTAGATAAATTAAACTCTTAAGTACTAGAATCGATTTTCGTCTACATTACGGTCCACACAACTCCAGTGCTAAGTCAATGGCAGGTATCTTGTAATACTAAGTGAGACACTTTTTGTAAGACCTTTTCTGTGTGTTGGTCCTGCATTATCTTTGAATATCTTGAATTACATTAATGTGTGGACAGATACAATCTAGGTACAGGTGTGTGAGCAGGGAAGGCTGGGGCTGATATGGCTGGTTTAGGGGTATGGTACACGCCACACGTCAAAGAGTGGCGCTACTGGTACTTCTCGTACTGCGTGAGATGTCAACGTGTGCAGACGAAATTGTACCACCCATATCTCCGCCGTTTTTCGTCAGATCAACTCGCTTTTTGATAGGGACAAAAGGCGGTACATGCCCGCAGCCTGCAACTGTCGCCCACACCCACCTGCATCCGACACCCACCTGCTTGCCCACACCTACCTGGTCGCCCACACCCACCTGCTTGACTGAAATGTGATAACATACTAGTGTGACACATGATTTGAGGGTAGTTTTGACTCAGGAATGTGTTTCTGCGGTAAGAATTGATAAATAATTCAGTGTTCCTGAAATAATATTCATAGATTCTGTCTTTCAGTCAACCAATTTAATCACTTTATTACCCTCACCCTGAGTCATTTGTGATGTTAATCACATGTTCAATCTTTTATTTTCTAGACCAACTGTGTCCATCCCACAATCCCATAAGAATAGACAAGTTCCCTCCCACATATATATGTGTACTTACACTGTCCCTTTGTAAACCAATACCACTACCTCATTAAATTGCCATCTACACCCCACCACATCCCAAGATGCCCCCCTCACACCAGGGGGTATGAGCAGCTCCATTACATAGAACGACCAGATACCACCTGCTGGGACATTTACTGACCATGTCTAATCGAAAATAAGCTGGACCTGGGGTAGGCCCCCTGATATCTCTCTCCCCTATGGAGACTCATTGATAAACCCATGCAGCAAGAAAAGGAACATAACATTTTGTGTGTATTTGTTTCTGTAGGATGCCCATAACATTGTCCATAATATGTATCCCTGCATGCATGGTACAAAAGATGGTTAAATCGTTGGGTTAGTATTACTGATAAGGTTAGAAGAAAAGAAAGAAAAAACATTGGAAGGATGCTAAGAAGTTGCGTATGCTGCATAGCAGTGGTGAGCGTTGGCTGGCAGCTTGTGGGGGCAGGTAAATGTCAGTGGTGTAGCCACGCTGCATTGTTTACACGCTGCCCTACGATGTAGCAGCAGCGTGTTAGGACAAGGCGTACAGTAAGCAGGCTCCCTTTACACACCCTGGCAGCTCACCCCAGGCCTCCCCATCTAGGCCTGCTAGGGCGCAGCTAGTGGCTTCTGCACTGGCTTCTGCACTGGCTTCTTGGTTATCTCCTGTTCCACAGCCATGCCCACTGCCGTACCCTAGTAAGACCACTTTTGGCACACGTACAGTCACTGCCTCATTTTGCTGTAGGCTCTACGGCTCTAGCTGTAATGCTTCCATTAACCTTTTTACAGCAGAATAGTCCGTGCCTTTATTTCAGCATGGTGCATGATTTTCAAAAGATCTCAGCGGGGAGAGATAGGAAAGAGAGAAAAACGGCGGCGGATCTGTTATCCAAGTTATTATAATAGAGAGTTTGAGATCACATGTACAGCAACGTGTACTTGTTGGACAATGCTGAAGAATGGGCTATACGTTGCCGTACACGTTACAAGTAGGCATATCTTAAACTCCCTAATCTAAGCGGCACCGTGCTGAGGCACCCCCCCCCCCCCCACACACACACCCGTCTCCACCATTGTTTGATCACTGCAGAAAGGGAGGAGGTGGTTTGTGGTGGCAGTGAGTCCTGTCAGGAACCATGTGTTTGGATTGGCAGACAGTACCCTGTCAATGGGTACCTTATCTAGTAACCCAGCAGGGGCTTGAAGGGGGGGGGGGTGGGGCGAAAAGAGTATGGGACGTGCCCGGTAGCGGTTTTCTCCCTTACCTCATAGATGCGGGCATTCATTTCATAGATTCATTCATCCATAGGTGCGGTCACTGCTGTATTGGCAAGCAGCATATAAATATGTCTCCTACTGCAAGGCAAGACTACTACTATTTGTGGATGGATAAGTTGCTAACTTGGGATAAGCCTGGGGAGTCATTGTACACTTGGACATTAAGCAAATCAATCAATCAATCCAACTGGCTATTATACATGTATAGTGTTAGCATGAGAAGGGACAAATCACTAAATAACCAGAAAAGAAGGAAAGGCCTTCGAATTTAGGTTGGAGGCTTTTCGCTTGTACATGTATTTATGTGTAGCTTTATACTCTTATACCCCCAAAATTACATCACAGCCAACATGTCGGCGGCGGCGTTTTG
Source organism: Harmothoe impar (assembly GCA_947462335.1). Lineage (NCBI taxonomy): Eukaryota > Metazoa > Annelida > Polychaeta > Phyllodocida > Polynoidae > Harmothoe > Harmothoe impar. The sequence continues at coordinate 33,341,016 of OX381709.1, read as the reverse complement.
TAGGAAGCCGCCAATCCATGGGAAGGACTTTGATTCTATGACATTCTATATGGTCAATCGGACATAACTCAATACCTGGCATGCTTGTGATAATGCAGATGAAATCTGATTGAACTAAGAAAGAAAGGAGTTACATGACATAGCTGGGGACGTCCTGTACATGCTCATGTGGCTTCCAAGGTGGCTTCCCACTCTCCCAGGGACCCCACACACACCTTGGCTAGGATGTAGGCTAGCATGCAGAGTAAGCAGCAGTACTCGCCCAGGGTAGCTCAGGGTATGTGAACTGGTGATTGGTAGTACAATACTAGTATACCACGACCCTGACTCCCTAGCACTGTTGGCAGCCCTCGGGGGACCCACATAACCCCCTTGAGGTTGCTTTAATGTCAGGGTTACAGACAATGTGTAATATGTAAAATGACTCCAAGTGTCACCCTCCATGTTGGTCTGGCTGGTGAGCTGCGACCAGATTCCTGGGTTTAGGCTTAATCAGGCCTCTGAGGCCGCAGAGCTGGCAGCAGACACAGTCTGGTTGACGGCTTATGGGTGCTGACGTAACAGCCGCATCCCGAGAGGGGCTGATGGCTGCCGAGCTGCCAGACCTGCAGGCCAGCATTGATGAGGTCAGTCTCTTAATCATACTGCCCCAACCCATGCCGTACTGCCCCAAACCCCGCCGTACTGCCCCAACCCATGCCGTACTGCCCCAAACCCCGCCGTACTGCCCCAAACCCCGCCGTACTGCCCAAAACCCCGCCGTTCTGCCCCAAACCCCGCCGTACTGCCCCAAACCTCGCCGTACTGCCCCAAACCATGCCGTACTGCCCCAAACCATGCCGTACTGCCCCAAACCCCGCCGTTCTGCCCCAAACCCTGCCGTACTGCCCCAAACCCCGCCGTACTGCCCCAAACCATGCCGTACTGCCCCAAACCATGCCGTACTGCCCCAAACCATGCCGTACTGCCCCAACCCATGCCGTACTGCCCCAAACCCTGCCGTACTGCCCCAACCCATGCCGTACTGCCCCAAACCCTGCCGTACTGCCCCAAACCCCGCCGTACTGCCCCAAACCATGCCGTACTGCCCCAAACCATGCCGTACTGCCCCAAACCATGCCGTACTGCCCCAACCCATGCCGTACTGCCCCAAACCATGCCGTACTGCCCCAAACCATGCCGTACTGCCCCAAACCCCGCCGTTCTGCCCCAAACCCTGCCGTACTGCCCCAAACCCCGCCGTACTGCCCCAAACCATGCCGTACTGCCCCAAACCCCGCCGTTCTGCCCCAAACCCCGCCGTACTGCCCCAAACCCCGCCGTACTGCCCCAAACCATGCCGTACTGCCCCAAACCATGCCGTACTGCCCCAAACCATGCCGTACTGCCCCAAACCATGCCGTACTGCCCCAAACCATGCCGTACTGCCCCAAACCCCGCCGTACTGCCCCAAACCATGCCGTACTGCCCCAAACCCCGCCGTACTGCCCCAAACCCCGCCGTACTGCCCCAAACCTCGCCGTACTGCCCCAAACCATGCCGTACTGCCCCAAACCATGCCGTACTGCCCCAAACCATGCCGTACTGCCCCAAACCCTGCCGTACTGCCCCAAACCATGCCGTACTGCCCCAAACCATGCCGTACTGCCCCAAACCCCGTCGTACTGCCCCAAACCATGCCGTACTGCCCCAAACCATGCCGTACTGCCCCAAACCATGCCGTACTGCCCCAAACCCTGCTGTTCATTCATTCCTCACGTGCCTGCTGTTATAACAGACATATAGAGTGGAATTATCGTGCATTGTCTGTGTGGCTACATCCCTAGAAGGTACACCTGATTGTAAGCCTCTAGTGAGTCAAGAGGTCAGGCCAAGGGTCATAAGAGTATAGCAGGTATACGTTACATGAGACACAACAAATGCTACCAAGTATTGGGGTAGGAGGGCAATGTCTCTTGCAGGCATTTCCCAGAATGGCACCTAATGTTGTAGAGGTCCTGCCGAGGCCCAAGTCATCAGAAGGACTCGTAACCCAGGTCGGGTGGTCGGTGGGCGCGTGCTCAGAAATAAGCGGCGTTATGTTATTGCTAGGATGCTGTGCTGACCCTTGTTTGTAATAAACAACCCTTATACAGATTGCCTGGGGCAGTGCGTATTGCGGGCCAGACGTCCCCGCACCGCACCCAATATCGGGAAGGGTCCTGCTGGTAACACAGCCTTTTGGGATGTAGTACCATTCACACTGGCAAGCACCGCTTGGCTACTTGTTGACCACTTTTTGTGAACTGATAGAATACTAGTATAAAAGTCTCTTGGATGATGCTAGTTCTAGCCTTTGTCCATTGGAGAGCCATTTATATGAACATGAATATAGCTAAAGTAAGCGAAAGTGGCAGTCTAAAATGATATCTTTCCCTGAGAATGAAGTTCAATGTTTAATAGAGATTGGATTTTTATCAAATACATTGGGGCGCGTGGTTATATCATGTAGCAGTAATTGAGCGGTCAGCAGTGTGACCCACATGCATAATTAAAATATATATGTCACTAATTAGTCATGAATAATTATCAAGTCACATGACTCTACTGGCTGAAAGCCACATTTGAATTGTACTCGGTGAGTGAGGACGTGTATTTGTTTTCCCGCCCTGTCGCCTTGAGTATAATGACGTAATAATATTTGTCTCAATTATATTATGATACAATCAATCCAGGTGTAGTATGGGAACTGGCCCAATAACATGTTTGATTCTTGCTTTCAATGAATATTGTTGTAAGTTAATAATTAATTCAGAATTAAACATTATTCCAAATCACTCGCTGTTCTCGTTCAATTGCATTGGGGTTCCACCACACAGCACTCTTAGTGGGTTGGCACCCATCCCGTCGGGAATTCCCTGCACAAACGGCGCTGGTGGTGCCTCGTGCGGCCGGCAGGGTGTGGGAGCAGCAGGCGGCGCAGCTGTGTGCGGCACAGATTGGTGCCCGGCCGCCGCCCAGACGACATGAGCAGCTGACCTGATGCCGCTACCTGCAGCACCCGCTACACACCAAGCTGTCCCCCGGAGCTGTCCCTGCACACCCAGAAAACACAGCTCCCAGAACACACTCCTGTCACTTTCAGTTTATCAGCCTCTGATGTGAGATTGAATCCCGGGGATTAAATCACGATGACAATGTACAATGTACTCATATGTTGCATATCTGGAAAGGTTTTGCTAATAACTTATTGAAGTATAACTCAGTGGACCCTAACGGTACTAAGGCCTAGACTCGGAGCGAGATATATCTGCAACTAGCGTGGGTGTCCAATTTAATTGAAGTAGTCTCTGGTCATTTCTCACATTTTAAAAGGTGCCTATGGCCGAGTCTATTCGCTGTATTTGTGGAAATTACTGATGCACGGGCGATATGTATATTACATATATCACTTAGAGCTCTTTGATATCTATAGCCTGCAAACGATCTGATATAGATTGACAAATGAGCCTTAGCCGTCGTATAAAAAAGTCAGCCATACACAAATGTGGCCTTTAAAATATAATACCAAGAGGTTTTGTTGATTTTGTGTCTCAATAGATATCCGCTATTATGATGGCCCCTAGACACACTTCCCTCACATCACTCCTCATCTCTACATTGAAGGAGATATACTCACCTACCCTTGACTCACATGTTAGAGATTTAGCAAGGTAGAAAAAAGAAACTCCTCCTGTCCCACAAGTGTCTTCCACTTAGCACATAATGGGGAGCTTACCCAGGAAAGCAGCGGCTTATCTAAGCCTTCCAACCAGCCAGTGTAAACACAGTGGGATAACATGAGCCAACTACCAGCAACACATGTTCTTTAAAAAGGGAAAGCAAAGTAATGCATAACTTGTAACCGACCGCATTCAGTTGGCCTGATAACAGCAGAGGTACCCGAGGTATCCAGGGACGTGCCCGAATCCCGCATCTAAGACATTGCTTTACCTACTCAGGCTAACCAAAATACAAACATGTGTTTTCATTTCTTTTCTTTTCTTTCGGCAAATTATGAAAAGGAAATACAAAAAATGGTCCCGATAAACGTATGGGGAATTATTTTTTCTGGAACCCATTTTTACCTTGACTTATTACGTCTAATGAAATCTAAAAAACGAGATATAAACCACCGGACTTTTACATAGGAAATATAAGCTAATCTCGGATGCCCTGAAACACGACTTCGACCAAGCTGAAGTCCTGTATGTGGCTAGGGTGGCAGTATCCACAGGCATGGCTGGCAATGTGGGGTCAGGGGGTCAGGCCTCGGCTGCAGACAGAGACTGATAGCATGGGGGATGGGAAGTCAGCGAGTGATGTCATAGGTTGTGTAACGTGTCTACGGACGGCATACCGGTTAGTATGGAGGCCATTAATCACGTACCTGTGGCGCTGGGAACCTGGCCGCCGACAGAAAACAGCCTCCAGGACTGCAGCAACTGCAGCATGGCTGCCGCTAATTAGGTGTGGGTCGGGCCTCATTATGGGAGTTACTCATCAGCCAATAGAGCCGAGGATCCATAAGGCCCCGTCTGCATGTGCGCAATAGTGGTACATGGATCTCTATTGTACCAACTTTACATAAGTGAACCCGTTCCTAAAAAGATTACATGTATATAGATTACAAATTAAGATAAAGACTGACGGATACGGTTCTGCCGAAGTTTCCTCCACACTGTGCCTCTGGTGTGCAATCCGGGATGCAATGTCTGTCCGTGTGAATTGAAAAAGCCTGGTGTCTTGTCAAAGCATGGGGACAGTTATAAGGTTTCTGCATGTCTACCATCACTTCAAGTTCAACTAAAGAATTGTAGAATCGTTCCCCATGCTAGTCTGGTTCAGTGGCGGGTTAAGACGGGACATGTGGGCCGCGCCCCCTATATTTGGCCTGTAGTTAATATTGTATTTGCATATTTTAAGCCAAAATTTAGAAACGGGTTGAACCCCTCCTTTATCAACTCCTGGATCAGCAACTACCTATGAGGGTTATACTTATTTGCCGAAAATAGGCCTTCAGTAAATGTCTATGGCTGAGTCTCATCTTACCTGTTTGTGCGGATATCAACCATGCACATACCATTCACTGCTCTCGCCTGCTGCATTGCTTGAGCAGTACTGTTTTCTGGTGTCCAGTTGGCATCATGATGCACCAACACAGTTACTCGCAGCGCTGTCTTGGTGTCTCTTGCTAACCCTTCAGGGGCGTATCGACAGTGTAAGGGCGCGGTATGCATGGATGTTACTTGTGTATTGAAGCCCTATGTTGCCCTTAAATGGTTAAGCTGCACTCCTGCCACAAGCCATTACTACCACACCCTTCTCATAATGCCACCTAGATTTCAACACATGTTCATATCTAGACCTGAGCCGGATTTCAGTGAACTGTCACTGTGTATTTATCAAAGTGCTGACACACCTGTCAGTGTTGGGGGAACAGTACGACATTCTTTGGAGAACATATCGGTATAGTGTAATACTAGTTCAAGATCTAACGATCCCAAACTGTCACAGTAACTGACTCAACATTGCAGCAACCTCCATGACGTAGGCTATATGAATATAGACATATACTTGACATACACTATGCCATAGATCTTCATCACAAAATGGGGTATTGAGGTCTACATGATAATAGTAAGACAGCTCAGTTCACATCGTCATCTCCTTATATATGGTCATTTATATAGTGGGCCCCTGAGTGAAGTCGGATCGAAACGGTTTTCGGTATTTAAAGGTATTTTTCAAACAATTAGAACACAGCACTAATCATCATGCAATGGGCACGTGCTTATAGGCGTATAACAACTTAATGTGAAAAGCCAAAGCAGAAAAAAATAAAACCATAATCAGATTGCAGCGCCAAATACCAGTGACGTGAATTGCCTTCAATTTCTATCAAACACTTTTCTTTCTTTTACCAAAAGAAGTTTATTTCCCCTACTTGTCGCCCCACGTTGAACCTGAAATACACGATGCTTTGTACACCTGACATTGGCTTTAGTCTAAGATGTTTTGATTGCTGGATTGAATAAATAAGGTTTGTGTTATTCCGGTTAAGACATGGCTACAATATGTCCTGTTTTTGTCCTTTGCAGGTGACATGGTTTGAGCAGCAGATAGTTAAAAAGCGAGTGAAAAGGGATATTCTGTTTAACGACCCCAAGTGGCCTCGTATGTGGTACCTGGTAAGTACACCTTTCATGTAGATTTGTTTTTACTCAGAGCTGATATTCAGTTTACAGATCTGCCATAGCTAGTATGGAATGCAGCGTGAACGAGTTCCCAAAGGTATATTCGGTTTGCTTCATGTGGAGAACCAAATGCACTATGCATAAGTTCTACCAAGACCGAAACTGATCTCATTATCCACGACCTGTGCTATCATCAGATTAACTATGTAACCTTTCTTACTGTGAATTATTTAGGGATACCGTATTTCCCCGTTTACAAGCCAGGGCTTATATTGATATCAAGTGGTATATTGACCAGGCTTATAAACGGGATTGGCTTATAAATAGGGCAGGCTTATAATAATATGTAGGGGGTAATAATATCGAAAACTTCATCAAAATATAAATAAGCTGATTTATGTAAGAATTATGTAAATACTCCAATCAGATGCAAAGTTATGACCGGATAAGTGTTACCTGATGATTCTCGAATCCTTCCCCTGGCTTATATTCGGGCCCCGGCTTAATATATATTGGACCTAGTGCCCCTTTGACTCGACTTATAAATGGGCAGGCTTATATTCGGGGCCTGGCTTATAAACAGGTAAATACGGTATATTTCGTCCATAATAATATGCCATAATACAATGCTACTCAAGAAGCGTTCCAAACTTTATAGGACCACTGAGCAATTCTCAATTCTCGTGGCAATGTCTTCAATCCTCGTATAGTTATCTTTTATTTTATTTTTTTATTTTTATGTCACAGCATGTAGCTAAAGGTAACCTGTGTCCAGTCTGACTGTTTACTGACAGTCGTCAAAGTAGCACAGTGGTGAGAGGTTGATTTCTTCGTCCCCAGAATAGCTATCATATATTAAACTGAAAATCAAGATCGGCAGCAGTTCACACAAGGTGAATACCAATCAAGGGTAACGATAGCAGCTAAGGTTAGGTACAGAATGTCCCGGCACCAGAGTTCACCATTGGTCATATGGAGTTTTCCACTCCCGAACGACAAATACAGGTTATTCTTTACAGGTTATACAAGTCCTAATAAAGTGCGCCAGGAGCACTACCTCGGCGGTGTCCGGGTTCAGCATTGTATCACACCAACCATGTAAGCCTCTTAGACGTCTAGCACGGGCCATATACTCTGTTTGTCACTAACTGGCCGAGACATTGTGCCATCGAGTTCTACCCCAGATCAGTAGATTTTTTAAAAGCTATTCTGACTTTCCTTAGGGGCAATGAAAGAGGTGGCTGGAAGGATTCTACTCAAAGAGTGTAGTTACTGTAAGAAGAGGACAGGCTGTGTGGTATGAAGAAGTGGGGGACCCACGTATAAAACTATGAAGCCAAGTATCACGTTCTCCACTTGATGGTCCTTTCCTTATACGTCCGTGTTGTATTCATATTGGGGACTTGGCGTTAGTGCCAATGTTTGCCCATCACTTTAGGGCCTGTTTATTAGCTGGCCGCCAGAGGGAGGGTCACCAGTAGCGGCCAGATTGTCACCAGGGGGAGGTGTGGAAGGGGGGGGGCTAGCCGGAGTGTTGCCTGATATTTCCAATCTAAGACCTCAGTTGACCCTTCATAGTGTTGACTCAGGGTAAATCATCCCTGAGTAATATACGTCTACCAATTTTGCATTTTAAGACTATTTTGAGACATGGGAGAATCATTGTCTTTCAGTTATTATTCGAGATAGACAAACGGGGAAAAAATGAAGAGATATGCAAGATCTGGGGATACAATTTTCCTTCGAGAATTCTTTTTAAATCTCATTTTTTCTTTGAGATATTCAACTGCGATCTTTAACAATTTTTTTCTCTCTTTCGCTACTATGTAAATGAACTAAAAGAAAGCTACCACCCCTGCTGGGCACCCATAGACTCCAAGGCATTAACTTTTTGGGTTGAAGATAGAAATGGAATTTTCAACCATTCTGCTGCTATTTCTCTCTTCTACCCCCAAACCGGGCAAACAGTGGGTCAATTTGCCTATCACGGTCTGGGGAGGGGGGTGGAGAAATCAGTTTTCATTTCACACAAAGAGTGTCAGGAAATGATACAAGGGGAAGGACAAACCCCCCTCCCCTCCCCCCCCCCCCCCCCACATGAAAAATATAAAAGTCATAATTTTGGGATTTGGGATTTGGTGAAGAAGATTTTTTTTTTTTTTTAAAGTCTCTAGTACAACCTACACTCGCCAGGTCCATCTTGGACCATCTGTGATCATCCAATAGGGTCCATAAAGCATACATAATTTTCGTACTGCGCGAGATCTCAACCGTCAACGTGTGCAGAGCAAAATTGTACCACCCATATCTTCGCCGTTTATCGTCCGATTGACTCACCTTTTGGTAGGGACAGAAGGCGGTACATGCCCGCAGGCTGCAACGGTCGTCCAGACCCACCTGTACACCCACACCCACCTGCTGTCCCACACCCACCTGCTGTCCCACACCCACCTGCTCACCCACACCCACCTGCTGGCCTGAATGGGAATAACATACATGTATGACACATGACTTGAGGGTACTTTTTAACAAGGAATTCATTTCTGATGCCGGAATTGACCAATGAAAGATTATAAGGGAGTACTATATCTAAGTACATAAGTTACATATCCATCTAACCCTGAGTCATCTGTGACGCCACTCACACACTCAATCTTTCCAAATACGTACCTTCCAATATCGATAAAGGTTCACCCCCCCCCCCCCCCCCCACATTGTTGTTGTAGGCTTAGTATGCAAGCTGGCCCCAACTCGTCCTCGGACGCGTCCGAGCGACATCACTGGTATTTGAGGGGCCATGACCGCGTCACTTCCCCCGTATATTGGGGGGATTCCTACGCGGTACCCATCTGCACTTTTAATACAACAGCACCAAGCGCACAGGAACTATTTTAACCAGCAACCTTTGGTGCCAGCGATGACGCTCGGGAACAGAGGTCGAGGTGGGGCCAGCTTGGCTTAGTATGTTCATGGATGCATACAGGGGTGGGAATTGCAGGAGGCTGGGCATAACATGTCTGCGCAGGAGGAGGGTGGCCATACAATGTATACACTTTATGAAGCACAGCCCTGTCCCGTGGATCACTCCATGCCACCCACCTCCTGAACCACACCCACACCATGCCCCTTTGGGGATCAATGTATACATGCACCCTGCCTGATTGCCTCTCAAGTTGCTGATGTGTCGGCGTGATGTAAAATAGTTCTCGTGTACGCTTTCTTGGCGCTCTCAAGTGTAACTGAAAAGAAGCCCTCACTTGCCAAGAGGCTCAGAAAGAGGCACTCTCCGGAGCCCGTAAGGCATCTAAGATGTTTAGGTCTCCTCAATGCTCCCACTTCAGAACCACCGCTTGTAATAGATTGTCGTTGACAGCATGGTTTCCAGTCGGGCTGGTCGTCCCACGAGCAGCTCAGCCCTGAGCAGCTCCCTGCTACGTTGCTGTCATCAGTCAGGTATTAGGCAATACATGTATAAAGCAAACCATTTCAGGTAATATACTCCCCACGACATAGGACTTATTTTCTTATTATTATAGAAAAGGGAAATGGGGGATAGGGTATTTCCCCGTGTATAAGCCCGGGTTTATATTGATTTCAAGTGGTATATTGACCAGGCTTATAAACGGGACCAGCTTATAAGCGGGGCAGTCTAAGATACTGACCCCGGCTTATGTTGGGGCCCCGGCTTATATTGGACCTAGTGCCCTTATGGACCCAGGTTATATTCGGGGCCTGGCTTATAAAACAGGGAAATACGGTATTCACAATAGAATTTAAGAAATATTCTGATAAATGCTGGGCATGGTTACCTAAAGCATATCTATTGTTGGCCTAAGGCCTCAGCAGCAGAGCAGGTTCGAGCTGCTCCCGAAGTGGTGCGCCTTTGGCTGTGTCTCACGACCTTGAGCCAATGTTTTTGTCTCTGACCGGGTGCCGTCTCTGACCAGGTGCCGTCTCTGACCGGGTGCCATCTCTGACCGGGTGTCAGAAAAACGTGTTTTTTAAATGTTAACCTATACTCATATATATAAGGATATGTAAAAACGTTATGGCAGCTCTTATGTAATTATTATTAGCCTCCTGCTGTTGGTAGAACATAACTAAATCCCCAAAGTGACATCCGGTCAGAGACGGCACCCGGTCAGAGACGGCACCTGGTCAGAGACGGCACCCAGTCAGAGACAAAAACATTGGCTCAAGGTCGTGAGACACAGCCCTTTACTCTCCAAGGAACCGTTAACAGTTGCCTGTACTCACTGACGCTGCTCTGACAAGGCTGGTACGTGAAACGTACACTGCAGGGTAGCTCTAATGGAGGATGCAAGGTGTACCCACATACATGTTTGGTGTACCTCAGGCCCCCGTTGGGATGTACCCAAACCTACTGACGGGCGAAAACATGGCTAGTGGTTTATCTTTCCTTGAGCAGATATCCTCTTTAAAGGGCAGCCCACTGTGATATCTTTCACCTTAGGATATATGCAAATAACGAGCCAAATTTCTCAAAGTTTGCATGTCACTGTCTTTTAATTACCAGTATTTCTTTCCAAAGAAAGCTTATGGAAAATACGAATTGGAAAAGGGAGAAGTCTTTCCTATCTAAAGATGTTAGCAAAGTAAGACCCACAGTTGTACACAGTACCTACAGAGATAGCTCCAGACAGTTAGAACACCATACATGTACGTACACACTATTTGCCTTGAAGCCAAGAGATAAAGAAAACGGTGTAAAAACGTGTAGGACTTATAAGCATATCTGACCACACAACCACACAGAAAAACATAATGCAGATAAACACGACGGTAAACATTGATAGCAGGAAAAAGCACGACATCGTATTTGCTTTTCCGACGGTCTAAGTAAATGATTTTAGTGTGAATACGCGATGGAATGGAGGCATGAAGAAGTTAGGCCTCAAGAGTGTTATGGGAAATTTGAGACGTGTGAGGATGTATGCCCCCCCCCCCGGTCTGTCTGAGGTAATGCCTGGTCTTAGTGTATTATGAGGGTGGCCCTATAGACTCATATGGACGCCCGCCTACACAAGGAAAACCCAGGGAAGTCCACACATAGACATCAGCAGTTGGATTCTCCAAATATATTATCATACTTTCGAGTTAACCAATTTGCTTCCCTTTTCGGAATTCCCAGCGACAAGCACTACTCTATATACGCTTATACAGAACAAACCACCCACAGGAAAGAAATCTAGGGGGAGGATAAGAAGTAAATGATTTGACTAAGAAAACAAGGTGAAAGGGAAAGCAGTGGTGAAGAGCAGCGCGTCTAGTTAGAGACGTATATAGGGCGTGTTTGGGGCACACAGAGACTTCCGGTATCTGGAGTGGGATTAGATTAGGGGGCGGTGTTGTGAGCGTCACGCGGGGTCGTGTTGCAGCTGCAGCTGGTGTCAGGCCGTGTTGCAGCTACGGCTGGTGTCAGGTCGTGTTGCAGCTACGGCTGGTGTCAGGTCGTGTTGCAGCTACGGCTGGTGTCAGGCCGTGTTGCAGCTACAGCTGGTGTCAGGCCGTGTTGCAGCTACAGCTGGTGTCAGGCCGTGTTGCAGCTACGGCTGCTGTCAGGCCGGCTCGTGTTGCAGCTACGGCTGGTGTCAGGTCGTGTTGCAGCTACGGCTGGTGTCAGGCCGTGTTGCAGCTACAGCTGGTGTCAGGTCGTGTTGCAGCTACAGCTGGTGTCAGGTCGTGTTGCAGCTACGGCTGCTGTCAGGCCGGCTCGTGTTGCAGCTACGGCTGGTGTCAGGTCGTGTTGCAGCTACGGCTGGTGTCAGGCCGTGTTGCAGCTACAGCTGGTGTCAGGCCGTGTTGCAGCTACAGCTGGTGTCAGGCCGTGTTGCAGCTACAGCTGGTGTCAGGCCGTGTTGCAGCTACAGCTGGTGTCAGGCCGTGTTGCAGCTACAGCTGGTGTCAGGCCCGGTCGTGTTGCAGCTACGGCTGGTGTCAGGCCGGCTGGTGTTGCAGCTACGGCTGGTGTCTCAGAGCCGGGTCGTGTTGCAGCTACAGCTGGTGTCAGGCCCGGTCGTGTTGCAGCTACGGCTGGTGTCAGGCCGGCTGGTGTTGCAGCTACGGCTGGTGTCTCAGGGCCGGGTCGTGTTGCAGCTACGGCTGGTGTCAGGTGGTGTTGCAGCTACGGCTGGTGTCAGGTCGTGTTGCAGCTACAGCTGGTGTCAGGTCGTGTTGCAGCTACGGCTGGTGTCAGGCCGTGTTGCAGCTACAGCTGGTGTCAGGTCGTGTTGCAGCTGCAGCTGGTGTCAGGCCGGCTCGTGTTGCAGCTACGGCTGCTGTCAGGCCGGCTCGTGTTGCAGCTACGGCTGGTGTCAGGTCGTGTTGCAGCTACGGCTGGTGTCAGGCCGTGTTGCAGCTACAGCTGGTGTCAGGTCGTGTTGCAGCTACAGCTGGTGTCAGGCCGTGTTGCAGCTACGGCTGGTGTCAGGTTGTGTTGCAGCTACGGCTGGTGTCAGGCCGGCTGGTGTTGCAGCTACGGCTGGTGTCAGGCCGGGTCGTGTTGCAGCTACGGCTGGTGTCAGGCAGTGTTGCAGCTACGGCTGGTGTCAGGTCGTGTTGCAGCTACGGCAGGTGTCAGGCCGTGTTGCAGCTACAGCTGGTGTCAGGTCGTGTTGCAGCTACGGGTGGTGTCAGGCCGGCTCGTGTTGCAGCTGCAGCTGGTGTCAGGCCGGCTCGTGTTGCAGCTACGGCTGCTGTCAGGCCGGCTGGTGTTGCAGCTACGGCTGGTGTCTCAGGGCCGGGTCGTGTTGCAGCTACGGCTGGTGTCAGGTCGTGTTGCAGCTACGGCTGGTGTCAGGTCGTGTTGCAGCTACAGCTGGTGTCAGGTCGTGTTGCAGCTACGGCTGGTGTCAGGCCGTGTTGCAGCTACAGCTGGTGTCAGGTCGTGTTGCAGCTACGGGTGGTGTCAGGCCGGCTCGTGTTGCAGCTGCAGCTGGTGTCAGGCCGGCTCGTGTTGCAGCTACGGCTGCTGTCAGGCCGGCTCGTGTTGCAGCTACGGCTGGTGTCAGGTCGTGTTGCAGCTACGGCTGGTGTCAGGCCGTGTTGCAGCTACGGCTGGTGTCAGGTCGTGTTGCAGCTACGGCTGGTGTCAGGCCGTGTTGCAGCTACGGCTGGTGTCAGGTCGTGTTGCAGCTACGGCTGGTGTCAGGCCGGGTCGTGTTGCAGCTACGGCTGGTGTCAGGCCGTGTTGCAGCTACAGCTGGTGTCAGGTCGTGTTGCAGCTACGGGTGGTGTCAGGCCGGCTTCTGTTGCAGCTGCAGCTGGTGTCAGGCCGGCTCGTGTTGCAGCTACGGCTGCTGTCAGGCCGGCTCGTGTTGCAGCTACGGCTGGTGTCAGGTCGTGTTGCAGCTACAGCTGGTGTCAGGTCGTGTTGCAGCTACGGCTGGTGTCAGGCCGTGTTGCAGCTACAGCTGGTGTCAGGTCGTGTTGCAGCTACGGCTGGTGTCAGGCCGGCTCGTGTTGCAGCTGCAGCTGGTGTCAGGCCGTGTTGCAGCTACAGCTGGTGTCAGGCCGGCTCCTGTTGCAGCTACAGCTGGTGTCAGGCCGGCTCGTGTTGCAGCTACGGCTGGTGTCAGGCCGGCTCGTGTTGCAGCTACGGCTGGTGTCTCAGGGCCGGGTCGTGTTGCAGCTACAGCTGGTGTCAGGCCGGGTCGTGTTGCAGCTACGGCTGGTGTCAGGCCGGCTGGTGTTGCAGCTACGGCTGGTGTCTCGCGGCCGGGTCGTGTTAGTGGGGGATACATTTGATAGCTGCGATATATGATATAAAGGCATCTCTGTAATCATGCTGAAAAAACAGCTCCCTTCATGATGTAGTCTGATTTTTAAAAAAGAAAAGAAACAAAATCTGGATAAGACTGCTTATATTCCCCAGCTATCCCTAGATGGGTCTATATGATGAGAGCCATGATCCGGGACCGTGATAGAGGGTGAGTCCTTCACCATGCTGGAAAGCAAGGCCGCCATTGTCGGCCTCCAGTGTTGAGATCAGGTTGGTGTGGTGCTATATGAGGCTGGCCTCTGTGGTAGGAGGTAGTGTATGAAGGGTTGCCAGACTGACGTAAGAGGACGCTATGGCCCTCACGTAGGCACCTCACCGAGGCTAAATCTGTTTGACAGAACCCTCACCTTCAGGACTTCTTCTTCAGAAGTACCTGCTTGTATAGTTTAAAAGGGGAGATAAAAGGCCCTATATTTTATTAGTCCTCCCCGAATAGGAAAGGCTGTGTTAAAACATACTATAACAGGGACCCTGTGATGAGGAATAGGCAACTCGGTTAGCAAATTCAGGTATATATCAGCCAACTGCTTTAGGAACATGAGCTGTGCACCTACCAACTGTTTAGGGGGTCGTCACCCAACTTTATGTTTAAAAAAAATCGCTCTTAATGATTAACGTCCGTGTAGTACATCGGTAGTTGTGTGCCGACCCCCAGGACAAAGATCCCCATTAATCAGTCAGTACCCCTCGTCTTTTATTGGCATTGATTGGCAGAGGTGTTGCTTTCTACAGTTCGCGGTGTAAGCACCAGAGCTATTGATAGGTGAGTGAGTTACTTAGTCCGTCCACCTACAGGGCGGCACCTGTTCCATCATTCACCATTGGTCAACGGTTTACGGCCGCATTGATCGTCTCATGTCGCCCTAAGCAGTCCGCTCCAATCCAGCCAGCTTCCACAAGTAGGGAAGGGTCTGGACAGTATTCCACAAGTAGGGAAGGGTCCGGACAGTGTTCCGCAAGTAGGGAAGGGTCCGGACAGTGTTCCGCAAGTAGGGAAGGGTCCGGACAGTGTTCCGCAAGTAGGGAAGGGTCCGGACAGTGTTCCGCAAGTAGGGAAGGGTCCGGACAGTGTTCCGCAAGTAGGGAAGGGTCCGGACAGTGTTCCGCAAGTAGGGAAGGGTCCGGACAGTGTTCCGCAAGTAGGGAAGGGTCCGGACAGTGTTCCGCAAGTAGGGAAGGGTCCGGACAGTGTTCCCCAAGTAGGGAAGGGTCCGGACAGTGTTCCCCAAGTAGGGAAGGGTCCGGACAGTGTTCCCCAAGTAGGGAAGGGTCCGGACAGTGTTCCCCAAGTAGGGAAGGGTCCGGACAGTGTTCCGCAAGTAGGGAAGGGTCCGAACAGCAAGTAGGGAAGGGTCCGGACAGTGTTCCGCAAGTAGGGAAGGGTCCGGACAGTGTTCCACAAGTAGGGAAGGGCAACCCCAATTTGTTACTGGCACCAACCCTATGCACTTACACCACAAACAGTTACTTGCCAGCACTGCATTGGTGCATCATGACAACAGATGACCCTAAGACCTAGAAGTATCATGCCGTCCTTAAAGGGTCCATCAGCAGCTGACAGTGGGAGGTATCAAAGGATGCAGGCGGCACAGGGCGCGTGATGGATCCGTGTCCGAGTGCAGAGGTGGAGGAGGATAGCCCGGCCTGCAGCCACCTGCAAGGACACATTGGGCATCTACGCCTCACAAGGCGCCTCACAAGGCGCCTCTCAAGAGGAAGCGGGGTTAAACCCCGCTTCCTCTGGCCTGGTGGGGGGGGGGGGGGGCACATGCAGTGTCTTGGGACATATGTGTTAGAAAATTACATGTTGCCCCACATCATGTGAGGAAGCTGTGGAGCCCCAGGCGCTGTCACTCTAGCCATGTAGCGGCTACAGAAGGTACTCTTGGAGGTGCTCACCTGAGGCTAGGGTCACACCAAGGTCACACCCTATAAGGGTAGTGTTTGAGGGTGTATGGACCTGGAGGCTGCAGTGTGTGGGTGTGGGGGGAGGGGGTACCAGAGCTACCATCATGTCCCGGGGGCAGCAGCAGCAGCGGACGCTGATCCCCGGACCTGATCTCTGCCGCCACATCCATCATAGAAGCTGTCACCTCAACACCTCCCGCCGCCTCATCCAGCTCCCTGCCCCAACGCCCTGCCCCAACGCCCTGCCCCAACGCCCTGCCCCAACGCCCTGCCCCAACGCCCTGCCCCAACGCCCCCGCATCAACGCCCTGTCCCTGCCCTTCACACAGTTCTCACCGGCCACAGGGCTCCCTAGACCTGCACACGTCTCGCACAGAGCAATATTCTTAGATATACATTTTAATACACAACGACTCATAATGCAGTAAAGTGCCGAGGGAACCCAGAGAGCGGGATGTAGCTTAGGGAGTGCAGAGGCAAGAATATAAATCGGGGATTACAATGTCCAAAGAAGGGGAGAGGTAAAGTCGGAGACGGTCAGCCAGTCTAGGTGGCATCTCGTGCTGCAGGCGCCGCCCAGGTGATCCCTCAGCGCCTGTACGTCCGGGTACCTCTGTTGGGCACCTATTACACGCCGAGCGGGGCAGCCCTGTTTCTGCTACTGATGGTCCTCACTGAACACTGGCACCACCCCCGTCCTCCAGGCGTCGGCTACCTGAGATTGGTGGTGGTGTTGCCAGGGACGGACCCGGGAATTACAAACAAAGAGGGGGTCCACCAAACACACCCTCAACAAGCTACTACGGTTCTGCAAGAAAGGAATTGTTTCTCAGCAAGTTGCTATATGTATATGCATGCTTCATGCCAGGAAAAGGACATTGGAACCGTATCCTGCTCTTGAATCCCCAGCGCCCTTATAAATAGGGCTGGGCACCTGTCGCGGCTCCCCTCAGACTGTCGCATGAGGGGTACCGATATCTGGGCCTTTAAAGGGTGTCAATAGCCCTGCCCATGCAGCACCCGTCCAACAACTCGCTGCCGGTGCATCAGTCCAGGTGCTATCAGTAGATCTGCAGCAAGAGTGGCCTGGCCACAACACATGATGATATCCAGCTACAAAGTAGGAATCTGTTGGATCCTGACCTCCGCACCCAGCTATGTGACAAGACCTGCTCCGGACATGGCCGACACGTGACCCCTCACGTGACCCCAACACGTGGCCGGTGCGGCACCACGGGCGGGGGGGGGGGGGGGGGGTTAGGTATGTGTGTGTGTAGTCGACATAGACGACATACAATCAAAGGTACTGTAACACAGTATATCGTGTATGTGGACTGAGAGTGGCTTAAGTTTCCAACATTCGCACACAACTTATGACAAACTCCATGTCCCTCACGTTGGTTGACCTAACCACGTCCCGTCACTGGCGGGTATCTGAATTTTGAATGTCTTATAGGAGATAATAAATCACCAGTCTATAATAAATTTGAGCCTGCAGCTGAAAAGGATGGGAGCTAATATATAATTTTATTGTATGTAAATGCCATCACAATCAGCTATGTGCTCACTGGCATATATTATATAGTGCACGTACGACACATACAACAAATAGAATCATACAGAAAGAAAAAAAAACTTGTAGTGTATGCTCATTTCGGAACAGCAACAGAAAAGTAATATAATATGACATTTGGGAACTAGGGGAGTAAACTGAAAGGCAGGGTAAGTCGGGCAGTGCGCAGTGGGAGGGTATTCCAGGACAGCAGTCATAAGGGGGGGGGGGTAAGGTTAGGGCCAACCCTAAAGTTTATTATTCGATTTTAAAATCTGCGAATATCTGGAAAATTGCATGATTAAGCAGGGAGTTTTCTTGGGTACTTTAAGTTAATAATGTGGAGCTATCTAACCTAGCTGACTTCTCCATACAACCTGAAACACCTGCAGTATGTTTGCCTTGCTCTTGGAGGGGTTGGCAGCTCCTGGGGAGTGGCAGGATTACATTAGTGAGCGCCCAACTCAGAGGCAGGGTCCGCCCTCCGGGAGCAGACCCTACATCGACCAGCCCGGGCCACTCAAGATGCTACTTGATGAGGCGCTGGTCCCAGCAGATAACCCTTACTGAGCTGCTCTTAACCCCAGCTCCAGTACACACACATGCAGACACGCCCCACCCAGAGGTGGCAGGAGCACAGGCTGCACGTTTCATTTGGTAAAGTTGCATGTATTCTGTATTGTCTTGTATTGCTGAGCTCAAGTTGTAAGGAGGCCACATGAATTAAGCTTGTGAGTTTGTGCTGAGTTTTGACTTTATCATCAAGTAAAAATGTCTGGGTGAAAGACAGATGATACCTATGGCATTTGGTTTGATTTCTCTTGGGAACCAGTCTGTAGATTTCTTATCCGCATCAATCAGTTTGGGTATTATATGATGATATCTGAATGAAGCCCACACATACAATAATGAACTGAATTTGAATTTGAAAATATGATAGTACATGTAGTTATAATATCCTTTTCCTACAATAAATTCTTCTCCAAATGAGATTTTCCAAGTCAGTGTGACAGTTGAACCTGTCAGTGGTTGTTGTATATTATAGGTTATGCTGCTCGTCATGTTATTGTTAGGCCCACCACCGTCTGTGTCGTCTGGCGGCCATGTCCTACATCCTGTGGATCGCATGTCGCTGACCCAGCCCTCACCACAGCCAGCTGCATGGCCGGTGTGTATGTCACGATCCTCGTGCCGCGGGGGTTAACGATCAACTCACGCCACCATGTGTTTGTACCATAGACTCAATCTGCACACAATCTGTACCATACCATGATCGGTAATAGCAACTTGGGTCATCGTGACAGAATAAAACATGTAGAATACCCCAGTCTGACTGCAACAACACCCATGACACAAACTGTAAGTCTTAGTACAGTACTGTCTTTACTTTCATATAATGTAGTCCATCCATCTATGATCTATTGTAACAGAATGTGTAACAGAATGTAGCGTACGTTACAAAAGTTAGTCCAGTCAACCCTAGACATTGTACAGGTGGCATTTTTGCTAATTTGCTACCTGGTGATTAAAGAGCTGCTGTACTACTCAAGCCGCTATAACAGCGTTGTTGCTGACTGCATTAACAAATTGGGTGGCATCACACCTATTCACTAGGTGATGAAGCAGGTACATGTAAAACCTGAATGCAATCTTCCTATGATATAGAGAGAAATTAGAACCTATTAAATAGTGAAAGGTGTAACTGGCACAGGGCATCAGCTTGGTCTCATCGTGGAGGGGTACTGGGTCCGAGGCCCTGTGCCCCTGATGACGACAGTGTGGGGGTGTGAGTAGTATGTGTACGGGGCCTCTGACCCAGGGTCACACATGGCGACCCCCGTCACTTGCCGCCTGGTCACCGGTCTCTCCCTCAGTGCCAACAGTCGGCATACGGCGTCTTCCACTTATCGTGTCTGTATAGCGTGATGCATCAAAGAACCCTTCACTCCGTTAAAGCTGCTATACTACTTGGCACGCTCAAACCTATGTTATCTTTATTTTTATCTCAGATGATTGTATAACCCTTTCCCTATCATAATCTGTCATTTATTTTGACAAGAGATTCTTAATATGTGCAAAACAAGACTCTAATTCCAGCTACTATTTATATTCTGGTGGGCTTTGATAAGTTAGAGTTAAAAAATGACATCAGGTGGCAGCAATGAGTGGACTGCTACCTGGAAGTCCTGCATTGCTGATCTTACCAACAGAGTCTACTATTTCCTAGTGTAACACTGCAGATGGCGCCAACTTGTTGATATAATTAAGTGCTGAATAGAATGCTGGAAGCATTCTATTTTTTCTGATCTTTATCTTTGAATTTAGCACAGTTAAAAGCCACAAATTTGATTGAGATCTTACCAGTACACTGCACTAAGGAGACCCTTTATAAATATGCAGAAAATGAACGTTCTATATATCTGAGGTAGTATGGCAGCTTTAAATTACAGAGGCGGGATTTAGGGTTTTATGAAGGCCAGTGATTGAGATATAATCTATAATTTAAAGAAAAAGTGCACTGGTCGGATTTCTTGGTTACCTTATTAGTGAGACAGATGGAAAAATGGACACAGGCTGGCCGAGGCTGGAACCTCATGGCCATAAGCTCACAGTAAACCACCCTGACTGCCTGCATTGTAGAGACGTGACCTGGAATCGCCCCAGCAGCCCGCAAGATAGCACGCCGACCGGACCGTCCAATGTACGGCTCCTTAACCTACAGCACAGGCACCGCTATCCTAGCACAGTCTAAGTGGCCAAACGGAAACTTGGACTTGACCAAAATACATGTATCAGTCCAGTGGCTAAAGATGGCGTCACGCATTTAGAGACTGCTATCAACCTTGGTGCCATGTCATGTCTGGTAGAAGGCAGAGGATGCTGGCCGGGCCCCTCGTTCCTCCATCCGGGTACTCCATGTCGGGTACCTGAGTGTCCAGACACCCGTTACCCGCACCCCAGCACTGCCATCAGCTACACGCAGCTGCAGCTGGAGATTACAACCAGTGTTTGCTGCACTCATGTCAAAGTAGCCGCAAAGTAGCATTTTCACCCATTACGATCGCGAGGAGAAAAGACTCCCATAGCCTTTGAACAAATACAGGGCTGACCCAGTAATGGGAGGAGAAAGTGGTAACGGCATTTCCAGTTAACAAATCCAAATCTCTCTAGAAAAGAAAGAAACGAAACTTTTTGACTCGACCTACATGTGTAGGTGTGGCAGTAGCTGCGCGCGCAACACGGTTAGCTGCCGCCGACCTTGGACCGCGGCCAGTATGCGGAGGTCGTGGTAAATGTGCGGCATAAATTGTCATTAGGCAGATGTAATAAGGGCGTAAAGCAGGCTCGTTCATCACCTGGACCCGGGCTGCACACGGGCTGGGCGGGGCTCCTAACTGCACGGTCCTTGTAGGTTCCGACACCACCAGCCCCCTGGGTCATCTCTCTTCACCTTGCCAGGGAGCCTCCCACAGTATGTCCGGTCCACGGGTGAACATGAGACTATACTACGTGTCGCAGCTGTCGGTGAGGTGCTAGGTCTAAATAAAGAACTATAAAATGTCTAACCTGATGACCAGGCACTGCGTGTATAGTGGCGTAGGAAGAAGAAAAAAAGAAGTTGCCACCGCCCCACCCCCTCACATTTTCTTACACCACTGACGCACGGCACTATACTAAACAGAGGTGCAAATGAGTCATTACAACCCAAAGTGTAACAACTGCTATTTGATGGATTAGTTGTTCATATATTATGATCCACAATGGGTGGTTGCCCATTCGATTACATTTTGTACTTCTTATTTCTAGGTACATTGGACACGGCTGCCTGTCCTCATCTATTCAGACATAGTGTTGTATTGTCTACCATCTCAAAACGTATTTATGGTAACCAATATCTCAAAAAGCAAATGTCAGAAACGAAAATAATTACGTGCAGGACGTAGACCGAGGTGATATTAATAAAAATAGATTTATCGAAAAAGATGTGGAAAGGCATTAATAAGCCCTACTCTGTAGTTACGGCCTACATGCACCCTCAATGCTGGACGAGGAAGTCCCGGGCTGCAGCAGTGCCACCTGGCCAGGTGCCAGCGGACAAGTCCCACATGATGTTTCACGTATTGTAGACCGCCCTTTGCCAACTACATTTTGTACCAGCAGTTTTATCCTTTAAGGACAGCAGGGTGCTTCAATTCACTGGCCTTGGATGCATGGATGCAGCACCAGCAGGCACTGACAACTAACCAGTGATGCATTTATGCATCATGCCGATCCCATGGGTTGTGTACTCCAAAAGAGTAGGCATGCATCAATGGCATGTATTGACGCATCATATAGATTGATAATTGAACAGGCAGCTTTGAGGCATAATGTCATCCTTAAGGGGTTAATGCGGCCTTCACCAGCACTAATTACCGGACTTAAACATACAATTGAAGTGTGTCGCAGTGTCATTAGTGGTTTAGTCAGCCCACATTTGTGCCTACTCTGAAATGTGTAGTAGACTAAATGGCAATGTAACGGTCTGTTTATAAATATATTTCTCTAGAAACGAACAACTTAGCTGATTCCGAATTGTATAATTAATATGTAGACATTAAAAAGATATAGCACTGGGATTAATTAAGAGGTTGTTGAGGCACTTCCAGTCAAATTGTTTTATGCTTTACGCTTTATCAGTGACAGGCCAGAGTCGTTAATCTGTATTCTGCTTACGTCTTAAAGGATAAAACTAACCGCGACAAAAATCAATATGATCCATAACCATGTTGCCATTTCCACCTGTGTTGTACGAACAAGGCATGTTGATTACCCCGCAGGATATTGATCGCAGCAGCAAATAAATGCCTTCTGTCATGCACATGTAATAATCCTAACTGATGCTGTGCATTATACTACCACGTGCAGACTGAGAGACCAACCTCGAGGAAGTTGTAATTTTTGTGGTGTCTCTCAACATGCAGTACTGTTAGAGCAGAGTGAAGCTATCATCAATATCCGCACACAAGTAAACGCGCTGCTGCAGTAACCATGCAGTTCAAGGCTCCTCTCAGACGCTGTTTGGAATAGAATATCGGGTTTCTAAAGGGACAAATGGAACTTGGGGCCATATTTCACGGCCTCGTTGCAGAAATATCCATTGTGTTGAGCAGAACATGGGATAAAACACACAGCAGCATAACAAAGAAAGTTGGAAAGACTCCCTGTGCCCATATTCCAGAACCCTCATTACAACGAGGGACAATTGTCTTCAGTGGAAACAGTTCACTTGCTGGCCATGGTGTTGCCGCTGAGTTATAATCATTGAGAAGCGAGTCTGGATTGTGACTGATCGGGAGCTATTCTGACGCAGGTCGTGCCTGCTATAATGAGTGCGTAAAAGGATCAGAGCCTGGGGGCTAATGAAGGTCAGCGCGCCCAAGGATTGATCTCGGATGTTGTAATGAGCTACCCGCTGAGCAAATCAATTTGTTGGCCACAGAAAAGGGCGGGTGTGAACACTGACATTCTGACAATAATCCCAACCACTGCATCCCACATGCTTCCATCCTCCTTCCCTATCTGCAACTACTCGACCAAAACATATTTGTCCAATATTGTGAGCGACAAGCAAAATAGTTTGTCGATTCAATATTATAATCGACCCATTTCAGACCCCGATGAGACATGATGATAATGGGTGCGCAGTGCAGAATGAAGCAATTATGACGGGGAGCGAAAGGCATTGGGTGTCTTGAAAACGGCGCTCTCAATTAATCACTGCAGAGATAACAGGGCTTTGGGGGTGTCGTTGAGGGGTTCCAGCAGCAGGGAAACTAGCCCTAATGGAAACGGCTCAAGTCCCAGAAATAAATTAGCTGCGGGGAAACGGAGGCGTTGCTTTGAAAGGTACTCAGAGTCGACATTGAGTATGGGGAATATGGGCTTCATCCCAACAGCCAGCCTCTGGGTCCGTACTGTGTTCCCCCTTATTGGCGTGCAGGTTACAGATTGTTGGTCCCTGTTCCCCCTATTGGCGTGCAGGTTACAGGTTGTTGGTCCCTGTTCCCCCTATTGGCGTGCAGGTTACAGGTTGTTGGTCCCTGTTCCCCCTATTGGCGTGCAGGTTACAGATTGTTGGTCCCTGTTCCCCCTATTGGCGTGCAGGTTACAGATTGTTGGTCCCTGTTCCCCCTATTGGTGTGCTGGTTACAGATTGTTGGTGTCCTGTTTGGATGCCTAATTAACTTGTGTCAAGATAACTATGTATTTAGACAAGTGGGTATTTTAGAGTATGGCCTTCCTATAGATTCAATGCTTGATGCTCAGTGGACACAGAACTTACAGGACAAATAGCAATTCATCAGCATACTCGCTATCGGCAACTAGTTTATCTAGAAGGATCCCATATAATCACATATGCCGAGAGCTACTCTTGGAAATCCTGGATGTGGCCCCATTGTTAGTCGAGGCATGTTTGAGATAGGGCGACGTGTGCATTGAGGGTCTTAGTTGGAGCGGAGTGGTGGGAGTGGAGCGGTTCAATCACTCGGCCTCCGGTACCTGATGTGCATGTCAGTGGGCGCCTTATCTAGCGGCCAGCCTACTTATCTATGACCAGGCTACCTCTGTACTGCCCGCTCTAGTCCCGGGGTATATACCCGGCCAGCTGCACCCACCCGCTCCCCAGGCAGGCCGTGTTCCCAGCGTGTAGCTACATTGTATACGTGTTGTATCGATTTTGCATGTTAAAGTTGATGCGATATGATTGTACAAGTAAACTACATTGGCCAGTTCTAAGATATTGTTTGCAAGTACTCAAACAAAACAATTATACTTGTATGAAGCTGTTACCCAACCGTTAAAATATAAAAATTAAAAACCACCATGAAATGATTAGAAGGTTCCCACGTGTCATGGGAAGTCGGGGAATGTCATAGAATAAAAAGTTGTCAGCAACAGTCATGGAAATATCCTTAATTTTCAAATCCTAGATCCGCCATTATGGGGGTCATGACAACATCCATTAGAATATACCATTTGCTTTTGCGATTTTAGAAATTGGTCATGGAAAATAGGTTATGGAGAATCAGGTAAAATCATAGAATTTCAGTCTGAAAATTGTGTATGAATCCTGAATAAAACATTAACCAAACATTAAAATACTCTAGACACCACAGACAAGGCACTCGTGTGGACCATCCTTTCTGCGTGGCTGCTCACATTTGCCAGGCTAGTTTCGAGCCCAGTATTTCTTGGGTGGCACTCCACCTCCAATACCTTCTTGATGATACCCGGCCTCTGGCCTTAGCATGCCCACGAGTATCTTATTGGTGCCGGAAGATATCCCATCCAGGCACTGGAGACTTCTCCGGAAGATTGGATGAGTCGGCGCTGTACGCGTTCCCTTTTGCAGACAAGATGCCCTGGTAAGTGACTAGCCAGTGCTGCACTCACACCCTGCTGATCCTACGGAGTTAATACACTAATTACTCAATAGTGCTGCTTTGGTGCAACATGGCAAAGGAAAGTGACCCTTGAAGATGGTGCTGTCCTTAAAGTGTTAAGCTTAATGGTGCTACTTTGTGCGGCAGTCGGCGTGAAGGGCGGCCGTCGCCCCATAATAGTGCTGTCTATAATAGTATTGGCGGCCGGCCCGGGGGTCAGTGGTGATCAATGGAGGCAGGACTGACCCCAGCCGGCCACCGCTGACCACACAGCCCTGACTCATCTCTCTGTAGCGGCCAGCACCCTCCCCACCCCCACCCAGCCTCCCTGTCCTCCAATACAGCACGCGTTGTCTGTGGCTGCCTCACTGTGTACCCCCAGCCTACACAGCAGCACCCACCGGCCGGCCACAGGACCACTGGTCTGCATCCCAGTGGTCGCACCAGCAGGCTGCCCAGCAACTCTGTAGTGCATTGTCATGCAATAAAGATCGACAAGAAGTGTGCCACAGTGGTGACATGTAGTATTGTTAATGTAGCACATGTAACCGAGTCCACATGCACAATGTCACTGCTGGTGAACAGGTGAGAAGGGTGTTGTGCAGTGAGTGATCTCCCTGATCTCTGTTTTTAATTGATCAGTACCTGCACACAGAATAGGGTTCATCCTGACCTGGGAGTCAGCAGCTAGCGGGGACGCGGGTCTACCCGGGATCCAGCAGCACCCAGCCCCCCTGGAGGGGTCCTTGACCCTTTGACCCCTCTCATCGGTACGTCGTCAGCTCCGTCTCAATCAGCCCCCACCAGCCGGAACGCAGCAGGAACGCAGCAGGAACGCCGCCTCCCCCCGCGCCCCCTGGCGTGCCCCCGCCGCACCACCGACTAATTGGTGCCGGCTTAATGTGATCCTGTGATCGCTAGACGGCGCTCGTCATTTCCACGTATTGATTTCTTGTCTGTTATATGAGGAAACAGTGCTCCGCCTTCCTTGCTTCCCGAGGGTAGAGAACGGTTCAAAGATGCCCACCCATGCCCCACCCCTTAGCACGCCATCATTGAAGCTGTTTCTTATTCTGTTATGGATCTACATGTAGGCTATGTATATTTACATGAAGACGGTTCTTAGATCCGTAGAGGTTTTTTGTATTACTGTTGTGCACTGCTATGGCGGTACAGTGCACATAGATCACATCTAGATACTTATGTGCTGTATGGTTGAATCAACTGATTATTCTCATGTATATACGATCAGGGATGTGATTCCTCCTACAGTTGTAGGATTTCCTACACTTTTGAGCAAAAAAGTCCACCCTCGTGGTTTGTCCAGATCCACTGAGATATTTTTTTCTGAGGGTGTGTTTGTGGGGGGGGGGGGGGGGTCTGTCAAATTGTCACAGGGTGAGCAGAATATGTGACAGAATGAAACATTTGGCTTTTAGATTTTCAAAATGTTCTTGGGGCCATGCCCCAGAACACACACCCTCCCCCACTTGCGAATATTGGAAAGCAGCATTTCACTTGAGGGCTGCATTTAGTGTTTTGAGATACCTTATATTGAGACCTCAAAATTCTCCTACAGTTTTACAATTTTCAAATCACATCCCTGACGATGCTGTGACCCGGTCCTGTGGTAACGATATACGTCTTTTTCTACATCTATGACTATTAGAAGGTCCCATATACTAGTAGACCTTTTGTCCTTATTGTTGACTCAGGCTCAGAATAGATCGTATGAATTGCTGATTCAGCATGATGAGCTATACAGCGCACTTAAAGCCCAGTGTGTGGCAGTCCAGGACGCTGTACCTCCATGATAATGCGACACTGACATCTCTTTGTAGATTACTCCTACATTTGTAGGAATCCCTCCGTACGTTTTCTCCTGTCCCTGTAGTTCGGCGGTAGACTTAGATACTATACTATTTATAGTAAAGTGGAACACAGTTGATACCAGTGAAGTGCATGTGTAGTCCGGCGCCAGTGGGGACCAGTCCCGGGAGACCAGAGGTCTGCTGATATCAGTTGGTCAGTATAATAATGAGGCCTCCGAAAGTAAACGTCACGATTATGGCATATGAGAAAAATAATGTCACCTTTGTGGGGAATTCTGTGAAAAATGGCGCTGTCATTAACTAATCTCAGTATCATGTATGGTATTATGTAACTATCATAACAGCAAAGCTCCGTGGAATACATGTACCGGTCATGTTAGAATCTAGTGCTTGGGAGATGATGTTTACCATACACTGTTACAATATCGCCTTGTGTGCTGAACAATACGCCATCAATCATCTCTCCCCTAAGACTGTGTTTACTTTACTTCAAAGAAATATCATTTTTCCCCTCTCATTTTTTGAATGATATGCCCTTTCTCGGTTTTCGTCCGAGAGACTGAGAGTTTATGACCCACCCTGTCAGGAGTGACAAAGTGCAGGCACCTGACTCTTAAGTATGAGCTATGTGTGAGTGGCTCATTTCAAGACACAGCCTAGAGTCCGTACAGACTCTAACTGCAGGGGAGAGGTTGCTGTGCATACACTTAACAATGTCAGATGCGTTGGCATTAATGGCACATTCCTGGCTCGTTACAGGAGGCTTTGTCATCCTTTATGGTATGTAGATGAGTGATGACGAAGCACTCTAGACAAACAAGCAAATAAACATCCTTGTCGGATTAAGAAATGGAATCAAATATCTGGTGGATCACAAAGTCTCTTCCAGCAATGAAGGTCTGGGGAGACTCTTTCTAGAAATAAGTCCTCTCTCTGTCGTGGTGATGTGCTGGTAATGCCAGACGCCAACATTAAAAGACTGGATCTTTTATACACTGGTCTCGAGTAAGCAAGCACTTAAATCTGGTCTGGAGTAAGCTCCAGTTTGCACAAACACCGGAGGTGAGATATTAAGGAGGCAGTGCGGTAGTGGGGCTGTTAAGGAGGCAGTGCGGTAGTGGGGCTGTTAAGGAGGCAGTGCTGTAGTGGGGCTGTTAAGGAGGCGGTGCGGTAGTGGGGCTGTTAAGGAGGCGGTGCGGTAGTGGGGCTGTTAAGGAGGCGGTGCGGTAGTGGGGCTGTTAAGGAGGCGGTGCCATAGTGGGGCTGTCAAGGAGGCGGTGCCATAGTGGGGCTGTTAAGGAGGCGGTGCGGTAGTGGGGCTGTTAAGGAGGCGGTGCCATAGTGGGGCTGTTAAGGAGGCGGTGCGGTAGTGGGGCTGTTAAGGAGGCGGTGCGGTAGTGGGGCTGTTAAGGAGGCGGTGCGGTAGTGGGGCTGTTAAGGAGGCGGTGCGGTAGTGGGGCTGTTAAGGAGGCGGTGCGGTAGTGGGGCTGTTAAGGAGGCGGTGCCATAGTGGGGCTGTCAAGGAGGCGGTGCCATAGTGGGGCTGTTAAGGAGGCGGTGCGGTAGTGGGGCTGTTAAGGAGGCGGTGCGGTAGTGGGGCTGTTAAGGAGGCGGTGCGGTAGTGGGGCTGTTAAGGAGGCGGTGCCATAGTGGGGCTGTTAAGGAGGCGGTGCGGTAGTGGGGCTGTTAAGGAGGCGGTGCGGTAGTGGGGCTGTTAAGGAGGCGGTGCGGTAGTGGGGCTGTTAAGGAGGCGGTGCGGTAGTGGGGCTGTTAAGGAGGCGGTGCGGTAGTGGGGCTGTTAAGGAGGCGGTGCGGTAGTGGGGCTGTTAAGGAGGCGGTGCGGTAGCTGAGAGGGATAGCACATAGGCGGTCCTCCAGGCGCAGCTCAGCCCAGCTGGGCCGCCGCAGACTTCAGTAGCGCTGTCACGGGACCCATTAACCCAGCTTACATGGACATGATGCCGCTCCCGCCCCGCACAAGGTTGGCCGGGGTCGTGCTGAGATCGGGCCTCATTTATTGTGATGGGCGGCCGTCAGCCCAACATTAGGTATTGGTGGGCAAACGCCGCCCACTTAGACTGCAGCTGTGGGCCGGCAGGCTGCGGACCTGATCAGAATGCACCCCTGTCTAATGGCGGCCCCACCGATTCACGATCAATATTTTCACAGCAAGACGTAGGCCTTTGACAGGCGGACCTTAATTGATGGAGTCGGCCTAATTGGCTGCCATGACGAAGGATTGCTTCCCAGTGCATGGATGGAATTATCAATCTCATCGCCACGAGAATATACATAGAGGTTTTTGTCCTCCACACCGCTAGCTGTTCCCAGATGGGAATAGATATGACATACAATCGAGGCACCCTGTGATAAATAACAATCTATGTGGTGCTGAGGGATACGATTGGTTTTGGCCATCTCTTTCTTCAGGGGGTCTTCCATGAAGCCACTTCTGGGATCAAAGTTTATCCGGAGCCGTTTTCCTCACCAAAAGTCGTAGCTCAACTTATTAAGGATTGGACATGCCATGTATGATATTATACTTCTAACATTGCCACTTCGCTAACATTGCTGGACCAATCTAATGATAATTGTGCTCGCTCCCAAAATCGGGCAAGTGGAAGACCATAGCCCATAGGTTACTATATCCAAGCAGTCCTTAACTCTTCCAAAAAGCTTCGAGTAGATACTGCCCAGAACACTTACCAGATACGATGTATATTACCAGCGGGTCAACACGTGCCTATGACATTAGTTGTGACTCTCGAGCAGTGTTATCTGGTGTATAAGCTACCCAAAATCATATTTTAGAGTTAAACTAGAACAGAAGCGGTTTCTTTGATGGGGGGGGGGGGGGGGTTATCCCTGTGAATAGCAAATTTATTGATTGGGAAGTCAACTGAGTCTATCCTTTCTAATGCATAGATGCTTTAAAAGGGGTGATTGAAGGAAAGAATAGAATGGAGGATGGGGATAGGATCGTTTAAAGTAGTTTGAACCACTGTGATTCTGCAATTGAGAACATGGCGTACAAGTGCAGTTCAAGCCATCCTCGGGGGTTGTCGACCATGAGAGGAACATGTTACGTCCATCTGTGCTGCGCTCACTGCTTTGACCCAGCCCAGTTCTCGATTTGCTCAAACTGTAAACATCCGTATGCATGGAACAGACTTTGATGACGGTGACGTCCTCATATTTCATAAAGCCAGCAGCAACCCACTGCCCTCTTCATTACTTCTCTCTGTCTGAGGTTCAGAGGATTCCCTTAAAGCGATTAGTCACTGTCCGCCAATTCCCTGTGAGGTTGGGTAGCTGTTATGGAGAGGCTTTGTGGAGTCTACTGTTGCTTATTTTAACCTAACGCGATGGGCTCTCAACCAATGAGATACTTGTTTGGTATTCATCTCGGAATTCTTAGGGTGCAAGAGTAGGCCTGTGGATCGTTATAGGCTAATCACTGCTTATCTCGCTATACCATGTTAAATAAATGGATGCACACGCTTTATAACGTGGAAAAGGGAATACACAGTTAGACCTGCCTGCGGCTGAGTGCCATTACTCCAGGTTCCGCGCCACAAGCTACAGTAGCAATGATTCTGTGGGAGATTCCTTGTGATTGGAGGTGACTGGATAATGGTGGCGGTGCCTTGTATTGTAGCCAGGCCTGGAGCCCCTTGTGAAGCCACCGTTGGAATCTATATGTGTCTATCGCTGTTACCGGGCCGGTAAGGGGCGCCCCACCCCGGAGGGATACTCAATAGTAGCGTGGCCACATCAGCACGACACTGACCCTACAGCTGGTCAATGTCCCTCCTGCGGCCTCTAGGCTGCTGCAGCATGCCCGCCCATGGCAACCTGTGCTAAAGCCCTTCACCTCAGTG
Organism: Harmothoe impar; assembly: GCA_947462335.1. Taxonomy (NCBI): domain Eukaryota; kingdom Metazoa; phylum Annelida; class Polychaeta; order Phyllodocida; family Polynoidae; genus Harmothoe; species Harmothoe impar. The sequence continues at coordinate 33,310,400 of OX381709.1, read as the reverse complement.
CTAAGGCCCTGTACCAGTAGTATGTACCACCCCAGCCAACTCCAGAGCTGAGGCCCCATACCACCCCAGTCAAGTGCAGCTCAGAAACCCCGCCAAATACAGCACACTCGGCACGCATGTCTGGCTCGTCACTGTATAGCCTTACATATCGGTAATTTTGTTCATGTATTATATTAGCAGCAGTAGTCCTAAGGCCAGGCAAATACAGAATTAGCGATTTCTGTGAAACCTGATAATTGGGAAGGAATTGGTGGATGCTACTTTAACAAGGCTCTTAGTAAACATGAAATCAAACGTACTGTGTATGCTAGGATTCGCCAAGTTACCATCTCTCAAATGTTTTACTTCTAAGTACTTCTAGATATATTAAGGATTTTCAAATTGCCATGGTAGAAAGAAATATTGAGATGGAAGGGGATTCTACTAGGCCGTATTGACCTCTGGCTGTACACTCAGCCAAGGCACAGCCATCCCTAGCCATAGTCAACCAAACAAAATTCCCAGCCACTCCTCATGATTTATGCACGCCCATCGCGTTCACCTTAGATGTAGGTGCCATTGATGCCCAGTCAGTGACGGCGCCTTATAGTAGTACACAGTCAACTGCCGGATGTACACACCCCCTTTCTTTGTCTCACCGGCCTGAACAACAGCTGGACACCTTTGCGCCCACCAGAACGTTAATGCGCTGTGACCCTCTTTGGCACAGTGCGTCAGGATCAATGTGGATGCCCACTAAAAAGGGAGGTGCCTCTGGCCATCCTTTTAGCCCTTCAAGGACACCATGATGTCTTAATGCTTCATATTAACTTTAGTAAATAACTCCCCCGTGCTGCATAGGCACATCGTGCTGATACTTGGAAAGAGTATTAACCCGATAGTCACCAAGAGGCATAGGCTACAGGCTAAGGCTGGATTCACGCATTATGACGACAACCATGTATGCTGCATGAGACTGCCAGCACCATGCTGGCCTCATAGGGTAAGCTGGGTGTAGCTGGTGTAGCACTGGTAGAGTGGGGGCCACACCGGGCGGCCACAGGTCAATACGGACCGGACACGATACACTGCCTCCTGTCAATGACAGCACCGCTGCCACAATGAGTGCACTGTACACCCATGCCGCAAGAAAGGAGACTTCCCTGACAAAGTTTGCCCTACTTTCTGTGAGGAGAATTCTCTAACTTTTCTAGGATTGTTTAGGGATTTAATTTAAAAGTATCCCTCTAACATGTATATTGAATATGTCAGTGTGTGCCTCCGGGCAATGGAAGTACAGCATAAAAAAGAGCAAGATGTTTCGAAGTTGTTTTTAACCGGAAGATGTTTTTTCTGTGGTTGTTGTGAGGATTATCTAGGTCTCATATGATAGCCAAAAAGCATTGCACGCGGCATATGGACACATTGGTACTCGTCGTACAGTTTCACAAAATACTCAACTTTAACCAAAGATTAATAAAACTACACATTGGTCACATGTAAATTCCTGGAAACCAGAGACTGTGATAAATACGACAAGGACAGATGTAACGAGAAGTACAAAAAACACTCCTCCTTACCAATGTTAAGCTTTTGGGAAGCCACCCAAAACATTCATAGTAGGGCCTACTTAGCTGCTATCTGAGCACTCAGCTTCACTTTCTCCATAGCCCACGGCATAAGGTAAACATCATTCACTTTATGGATGGGTTGTTTGGTTTTTCCCTTCCAAGATATATGAGGTGTGTTTTTGCTGTGTCTGCCCTAATGGTCAGGTTAGATATCTCTTGGAATACGGTGATAACAGGGTGGTGCCCCCTTCTTTGGTTGTTGGAGATTGGTTGTGACTTAGAGCAATAGGAACATGCGGCATGTAGGACGTGGGATACGCTGCGTTCCCCGTGGGATATAGATGGCCCCTGCCCCGTTACACTGCCAGGCTAGCATGAAATTCAAGCGCAGGAAGCCACTTGACTTTGGTGCCTGTCGATGTGGCTTCCCATGTGGCTTCTACGCAGTTTCGCTCGGAGGCTAGGAGGTTGCCGCCATACTCATATCATCTTTCACGGACCCATACATGCTAAATCAACCCTCTGCGTTTACCACATGCCTTCACTTCTTTTCACCCTCAGGGGTGGTGCCGAGAATTTGTTCACTTAAACTTTCAGCAATTCGTCCTAATACTAATAGACAGTTTTGAATTGCCTTTGAAGTTGGCTGCTGCTGCTTCTGAAGCCATGCCGTGTTTTGGGGCAGGGGAAACGTTAACTCAGGGTGGAGATTATCCGTGCCCTGCCCGCAGCAGCTTTGTCGACATAACTCCCTGCCCCAGCTCAGACTATAATGTGTTTCCAATTCACAAGCCCAGACCATCTCCAAAATATTTGCCCTGTGCAGCCGTGTGTGGCTTCTATGGTTCTGTTGGAGTCGCGACCCCTACCTCTGCCCCTGGGTGCCCTCCTCTCTCATCCTGCCATCTCTTGGATGCCCACACGTGTGGCTGGCAGCTCCAGGTAACTAGTCCCTCCCCGTCAGTGCGTGCAACCATGGCTTACCCTTGTCATCAGCGTTAGGGGGGAGGTGGCCGGCTGTGGTGGATCCGGCGGGGGTGTGAGGTGTGGCGGTAATTAGCTTCACCTGTAGACGCCCCCATGGGCTGCATAGAGATGCACAGGTCCATCAGTTAGGGGCCATAGGTAGGGAAGAGCAGCAATCAAAGTCTTACACATCTCCCTGGCTTTAATGCATATTCATACCCGGAAGACATATAAACAGATTTAAACAATTCTATTAAGTTTTTACATTTCACAGTTTTAGGGATAGGTCTAGCTACATTACCACAAAATGAAACCTCTCTGATAAGCAAACCAAACTTTGGGATTTGAGGTATAATTTAATTATGCATGTAGTATTTTCTCAGAATGGGGGCCGCTTTGTAAGGGGTCCCCCCCCCCTAGGAATTATAGTTTAAAGTGCTCGAAAATCGGCTTAACATTTAATCTCAAAGAAGACGGCGGATTATAAAGGGAGGTTTTACTTTCACTTCTTAAAGTTGTCAATACATGGTAGCGCAAGAAAGAATGTTGTGCGCCATGTTATATCGAAAACTATTTCTGTACTTGTTTGTGTGCAGGAAACAAATCCTCTTAGGAAGATGCAGAGATAAGTACCTCTGCTAATTAATTACGAAATAAACATTTCTTTATGCAAAAAGAGATGGTAACAGATAACCAGTATTAATTTCCAGTGCCACAAAGGGAGTAGGGACGAGCAGAACTGTACTTAATCAATTGTAATTTACTGTGGTACAAAATAAAACAACAAAAAAGTAAGAGTTGGTGGTGATATCACTCTCAGATGCTCGACGTCACCTCAGTAGTGGCTCGCACAATTAGGGGGGAGGGGGCGTGAATATGGTCATCATGGCAACTAGATCTGTAGTGTCTCATTTCCTTATTTTGGACAGTAGGTTGGCTGTTCTGAGCTGGACTGATCTAGACTGAATTGATTAGGAGTGGAACAAACAGTTGTGGGAACCTGAGAGGGCAGTGCATTAGGCATTGCTGATAACAGGATCCGGTACGTGCCGCCATGTTAGCAGCAGGCCGTGTTAGTGGGCCATCTAGAGGTATGTTTAACCATGTGCAGGAACTGTCTGCACCGACACACACTTGTGCGTGTATACAGTTACTCTCAATACTCTCAGGGTATCAGTTAGTACAAACATGGAGGCAGCACAGTGAAAGACAACATCCGCTAACGTTTGTTTGATTGAGGAACACACATACCCTCAAGACACGATTAACTGTTGGGGATATTGTTTTTAGTTTAAATGTATCATGTGACAAAATGAATATTCTATTTTATCTATTTTATCATTTATCATTAACTCGCTAGGTCGAATATAGTTGACACCATACTAATTGGAAGAAATAATTTGCAAGCATGTCCTAAGACTACCACCCTAATATCATCGTGTTTCCAAATAAGGCAAGCTTAGTATAATCGTATTAGTACCATATGACAATGTTTGACTTGGCCTTTAAAATACGTGTTTGCTAGTTACTTGTGGTACAAATTGCACTGCCTATAATTCGTGTATGATGTTTTACTGACTTCTGTCTTTAGTGTCATGAGTTAATTTCAAATTCCAGGACTACGAGGAAGCGGAAAGTCACAGAAAAAAATCTCATAACCCCTTTTACAGCTCCCGACACCAGGTAAATGTGGAGGTGCCTCAACCTCTCCCCACCAACCGCCACTAACACTGCCGCACCTGTTCACCCAGGACGCAGCCTCCCCCACTAACGCCCATGCCTCCTAACCCCATGCTCCACACTAACATGACGAGTTCAATACACATCTGACAACTGGTTTTGAAATGTAAGATACTCGAATAGTTTTGCCCAATTGTGCCACTAGCTTCACCAGAGGAAAATACTGGGAAGTTTCACTAAAGCTTTTATATTTGTGAAGTATAGATGCCATTGGAGCAGATTTTTAGCGGTTCAATAATCTCCAATGGAATTTAGACCCAATATGTGTACCCCGTTATATGCAACAAGCGAACAGTGTCGAACATTGCTTATAATCAATCTCCTATCAGTCTAGAAGTTTACAATACCATCGTGATCTCCAGGTTTCAATTATCAGTAAGAGGGGCTTGGGACTCTTGATTGGCGGGCTGTATTAGCATGAAGAGTATCTGTACAGGACTGCACCATGCCTTTTGCCTCTTTGACTTGTCTCTGAGGCGCCCCCTGGCGGCGTGGGGCAGGATCAGGACATGGCCGGGTTGGATTAGAGACTAACGCGGGATCATCATTTGGCCGGGGTCCCACCGTATGGGCATCCATCAATTGATCCATTTCCGAAATCCCTGTTTTGGGGTCCTGACGCCGGGGGCTCTGACCATGGCCGCGCATGCGCGCTGAACGCCTGCATCTGGGAGGAAATGAACAATTGGCAAAAGACGATCCTGATAGATAGTGTGGTGGGCGGGGACTTCCAGGACATTGATCAGTGACTGAGGGGCTTACGGGTTTTACTGTGGGGAAAACGACGCCCCTTCTTCCACCGTTCACGAGTCGGTGGCACGCAGTTGTTCGCTTTAGAAAATGGCTGAATTGCTGATGCCCTTAGCACACCCTACGTTAAGGCCGCGTGTAATGGATGCTGGCGGGTGGACTGGGCCGGGGAGCACTAGGCTACCATTTAGTACAATATGGTCCCTATCTACATGCTGCTAACCTCTACATGTCCCTTTCTTAGAACCCACCTACACTTAAGGTTTTTGTCATCTTTATGTTTTTGCTAAAATGTTCCGGTTTGTCCTTGTCTTAAATCAAGGAGGAAGAGACAGCTTTAAACAAGTTTATGCTAATGCTTCAACCTATGTAGTTAATGCTGGGCTTTACCTTCAGTGATATCAGGGACATTCCCACCCGACAGTTAGGTGGCAGAGGGATAAAATACACTTACGTGTGTACAATAAGGCTAGGTGCAATACTAGAAGTGGTATAGTGCTGGGCTGGTGGTAATGCTTGTAGTATCGGTGATGGTGACTTCTACATGATTCTGTAATGTTTTGAATAAAGACAATCGAAATATCTTGTATCGGATTAAGAATCTCATCTTGGCAAATCAAACTGAAATATGTATTCCTGCATAGATGGCATAATGTAGACTGTGAGTTAGAAATGTAGAGCGTGTTGAATTGGCACAGCCTATGAACGGCGTTGTGTGCCTGAATAACTCTAGGTTGGGTTTTAAAATGTATCATCAGCGTGTAGAAATGTTTGTTTGAGAAAATGCACTGCTCCTCCGTTTGAAAACAAAATGCCACTGTTCTCTTATTCTTTTCTAACCTTACCTGTAGTTTAAACTCTCCTCTTACCTTCCCTTTACAGGTAGGCATCCCGAGCTTGAACTCTCGGTCGGTAAGTTTCGCCTCTCCTACTCTTCTTTCTTCTTGATGCTGTTATCGCATGCCATAAGTTCATAGGAGAACATTTATAGATGACGTCACTGATGTTACTGTGAGACCGATGTGTATGTATGTCTGAGCAGACAAGCAGAACGCATGAGCCGCACAGCACGAGCGCAGTATCTTTTCTGCATGGCATGAACAGACAAAGGGGTAGCGGAGCAGCCAGGCAGAAGGGATGCTCCGTGCGCCATGTTCCTGCCTGGCTGCTCACATGGATGTGTCTTCCCTGTTGTACAGTTTGTACCGTGCATGGTTCCGTGTCTATCGCTCTAATATCAATCAAATCCCCAGACAAGAAGAAGCATGCAACTGACAATATGTTTGTTTCTATGCACAGGCTTTGTACATGTTCGCATATGTTTTTATAGATTTACTGCATTTCAAAATATAAAGAAAAGGTAAGGATATACACAATAGCACAATATACATACACCAGGACGTTTGTTTATTCTCGCATTGCAATGTCGTGACTAAGCTTGTACCATTGCCATCGTAACAAGACGCATGCAGTGTAAGGAGCAGGCTACATGTGTACACGGAAAGGGAGCACCGATTAGTCAAAGCCTAATGGTGACATAACATGAAGCGCCATCAACACGAATAGCTTCTGTTTCAAAGCAGCCAGAACATGTCTCACATCCAACTTCCATCAGCTAAAACATGTCTGGACATGGAAAAGCTCAATAAAAAACAAGATTTGCAGAGATACATGTCGGTTTGAAAAGCATATACATAGTTATTTCTATCATTGTTAGCCGTGTGTCATGTATGACAGCACCGACTTAACAAATGCAGAATCAACACAGATGGCGGTATAGTTTAGACAGATCTACCCTGAGTGTAGCCATCATGCCCACCCAGTAAGAGTGTGAATAATTCACAAGATGACTGCACTTCACGTTAGCAGGGGACACAGATTGCACTAGCGTGTGAACGATACCTAAGTGTTGTCGGTTGCTGGCTTGGCAGGCTGCCGTGTCTCAGGGGTGCTTTTTAAGAATGACAGTGACGGATCCAGAGGCTGAGGCGGGTGGGCAGGTCGGACGGCGGCCGACCCTGTCTTGTTGTGGTACCAGCGGTATAGCACCCACCGCCGCCTTTTAAACTCACAAATATGGATCTCCCAGACGTTGGCAAGGTCGACTGGAGTGGCTGGAGAACAAACTCAGGGATAAGGACATCTCATTGTGGGTGGTAAAATGTAGAATAATGGCCTTACGTATGGCCACCTACCTGCCATAATACATGGGAGGTGGTAGTCATTGGGTAACAGGGAAGTAGATTGTTTTATTGTTACAGCATCGTAAATAAACGGCTAAGACACAGCAGTGCCTCAAAATATCAGTGGGTCCACTATCTGTAATTGAAGACTGTATAATGTAGAAGTTGTGAAGGGTGCCCCCCTCCCCAGATAAAGACTATGAATACACCAACTGTTTTAGCTGATCGGGATTTGCTGCCAAGTCCTCGTCAATGAACTGTAAGAGCCAGCTGGAGGCAGGATCATCCGTCAAGCAAAGCTCCCCCCAGGAGGCGGGAACTGAAACTGAATAGACAGTAGGAGGTCTCATGGGGTGACCTGAAAACCTGTCCCTGCCAAAAACCTGTCCCGACCAAAAACAAGACACAGCCAGTCTGTTTGAGACATATGTTCCCCCTAACACACACAAGTACAGCCAGCTTGTACCTCCCGACAGCTCACATGCACTTTTTGGTCTGTTCTTTTGATAGTGCTGGGGAGCTATAGCTATAAGGAGGCTCGTTGTGCTTGGTACTGATCTATACCAAACTACGAGCAGCTCAGCCACGAGCAGCTCAGCCACGAGCAGCTCAGCCACGAGCAGCTCAGCCACGAGCAGCTCAGCCACGAGCAGCTCAGCCACGAGCAGCTCAGCCACGAGCAGCTCAGCCACGAGCAGCTCAGCCACGAGCAGCTCAGCCACGAGCAGCTCAGCCACGAGCAGCTCAGCCACGAGCAGCTCTGCCACGAGCAGCTCAGCCACGAGCAGCTCTGCCACGAGCAGCTCAGCCACGAGCAGCTCAGCCACGAGCAGCTCAGCCACGAGCAGCTCAGCCACGAGCAGCTCAGCCACGAGCAGCTCAGCCACATGCAGCTCAGCTTCATCTGTATAATTCCCTCCTTATAGGTGAGACTATAAAGATGAATATTTGGTAACAATTTGAGTACACTCTGAAGTCATTTTTCCTCAATATTATACACGTACAAAGGTCATCCTTTTCCAATTGAATAAAAAGGAAGTTCTAGCTGGAATATTTACATAAATTTTGCAGTTTTGTGAAGGTAAATTAATGGTTTATCTGTTATACAAATGGTGTATCGATATAATGCTTTTGTCGATGCGATAATCCGGATTTAGAAATGTCAGTGTATCAGTTATGGGGGGTATCGATGACATCGCTACTTGTAACAATAGCTTTTGTTACATGAAGGGGACAAAAAAAACAACTTTAAAAACAGACACTCTGATGGAGACGTCATTTGAAAAAAAAAGTGAAGTTTTGTGAAATCTGACAGGCCCACTAAGAAGACCGTCTACTGGGTGAATGATGCGTTTAGGTTTTGTATAAAAGGAAAGGAGATCAGGATCAGACAGAAAGAGAGGGGACCCAACAAAGTATAAACTAACAAGACTTACGTAAAACTGTTACTAGATGCATCAAAGATGCCCCATATGGTAGCAACTGACCGGCCGTGGTACTGATATGCAGACGTCTGACCAGCCACGGCAAACACGACAGACGTCTGACCAGCCATGGCACGCACGGCAGACGTCTGCTCGGGCATGGCACACACAGAAGACGTCTGCTCGGGCATGGCACGCACGGCAGACGTCTGACTGGCTGTGGTCCACCGGCTGTAGAGGTTTGTATGCATCCAGCTGTCAATCAGGGAGAAAAGATGTTTGTTGTACGATTCTACAACGTAAATAGTGTATTATACTAGGACTGATGAATCGTCGATCAATCCCTGCTTGCTTGTTATTTAAACAGGAACCCACCTTCAATAGCTGGTCTATATTCTCTGTGCCTGCTAGCTGTATCTCACATTGTATCTGTTTGGCCTGAGAAGGAGGGAGGCGGCAGAGTGAGGTGGGTGTTGTGTGTGGATGTTGGGCAGGACAGGCCTGCACACACCACTAATACCTCCTGCGTGAGGGGAACATGGTGCCAACTATGGCTCCTCTGTCAATCATCCCAGCACAGCCTGCACCGGGGTGGCTAGTGCCACAATACTGCCTGTCCTCTTGGCGGCTGCCTCCAGTGGCCACAGTTGGGGTGGCAGGCAGTGCAGACCCTTCCAGCACTTACATTCTCTAAGCACACTTAAATCCTTTAAGGACGCCATGACGCCTCAAGGCGTTAATTTGTCAGCATGCATGATGCCCCAACGCTGCATCGGCACTGTGAGCATCATATCAAATCTACAGTGCCCCATGCCAACTAGACGCGATCTATGTATGATTATAAGAACAAAAAGGTACATAAACGCACTATGCTTCCCTTAAATGGTTATGAGGAAAGGGAACTTCGTTGCTCTGACAGCCGCACCGATTCGCTACACGCCGATCCTTGCAGTCACACAATACTACACATGTAGTGTAGACTTGGATATCAGATTTTGAAAGTGGGCAGGTAGCGGGGAAATGATTCTAACAGTAGCAGGTCGTCATACTTGGAATCATATATTGGCATCTAGTCAAGAAGTGCTGCCCCATAACGTCCTGTATAAAACTCATGGGCTAATGAAATGAAACATCTGATAGCAGAATGTATGCTTTATATGTGGTAGCAATAAGTAAATTGAGGAATAGGACAACTCCTAGTTACCTCAGCCAGTCTATAGGCTACCTCAAGAATGCCACTCTCGTAGGAATCTCTGGAATTGTCCCTGGGATAATAATATTTTACAGTAAATTGATCAAAATGGAAAGGTCCTCTACTTTTTATTGACCAGGGAGTGGCATATCTAGAACTACTATGGGAAGAAGGTGTTCAGAGAAAAGGAGGTCTACAGACAAACAGCATGGGTTGGGGTGGCAGGGGGCTCTGCCTGTCAGTCTGTCAGTCCTAACCTCCTCACACCCATCCCCACTACCCAATGCTGAGGCACACAATTTGGCAGTAGTCAAATTCAAACAAATTGCCCCGTAATACAATTTCCTGTGAGTGGTAGCTAATAAAGAACACAAGAGCTGCTTTCTTTTAAAAAGATTGGGGAGTAAGAAAAGAGAGAAAAAGAGGTGGAGGTTGGAGGCGGTAGATGGGCCTTGATGGATTTGCCCACGTGGTTTGCGTGGAGGAGGTTTTTCCTGCCCTACCGCGGCTGGTTGTGCGTCTGACACCGTCCCACGCTGCTTGTTGCCGCACACACTCAGTGATGCTACTGGGTGCATCCTCAACGTACAGCTCTCAAACCGGCATTACAACGCACATACTTCTGGGCCATCGAAACATGATGCCGCAGGGTGACCTTAACATATAATACGTGGTCAATGGTTTATAAATCGTTTCTTGTCTCTCAAATGAACCAACCCGATATGATAAGATGTCGTCTGTTCCTGTTGACTCAAGATAACGTGACCCAAATTGACTATTTTGACTAACTTTGTGGAGGGGTACAGTAGTCGTATAGGATTCAGGCCGGATGTAGCCTCGGCCGGTGATGGGGTGGAGGTGTGCCTCTGTGCGGGAGGGCCGCAGCCCGAGCAGCTCCTTGAGCAGCTCGCGGCTAACCGCGATGGTTTTATCAGCGTTACCCCTGTGTAGGGTTTCCACATCTGACGGCAATCAGGCGCCCCCTATCGTCATGACCGGGGCCCCACGAGACGTCATGCTATCCTCCCACCGCAACTTCGCAGGTAGTTGATCTCTCCCTATGCTCTGCTACCCTAAATCCCTCAATTTTTGTTGAAGCCCTATCCAAACACGCCGCTGTGCGATAAGAGATAGCCATTGAGATCTGAGGGCAAGGAACGTCACACTTGAGTTTTGCTGAAAGGGGAGGTATTGACTGTGGATGGTCCGAGAAAGCTGACCTTTGGAGTGGGGTTTCTATGTAAGCTTGTTATCTTATGTCCGCGATGGACTGTCAACTCCGATGGCCCCTGTTCAACTCCTTTGGTTTTACCAAGGGGGTGTGACAAAGGGGGTTTGCAGCAGTTCAGTATAGACTCGATATACCAGGGTGTCCGGCCTGTACGCCCGGCAGGAAATAGCAGTGGCAGGTTAGTACTTAGTAGGGAGGACATTTATACTGAATACTAAGTTTCCCAGGCTTTCGTGTCTAATACATGGAACCCATATTAAACATATTCAAACCACAGTTTTGTGTCAGAAATGCGGGAAAGGCTGATTCTTCTGTAAAACCATGGGCTATAACAGTGCCTCAGCTACCTTACAGATAAGAGCCACGAAACTGTTACTTGCAGACCCATGTTTCTGCCAGCGCACGGCTCTACCAGCCGACTGTCCCCTCTTGAATAATCTAAACCTCCCCCCAAGTTCGGTCCCAATTACACACGTAACAGCCACTGCATAGGTATGCACGTACACAGTTTCACAGTTTGCATAATGCTATCTCCCTATATCAAATCCAAAGTTCGTCATTATGCTTCACATTACGGCTGCATGGTAGTAGTTGGTAAGCCAGATGTACATAGGGGTGGGGCGTAATTGTCAAAACAGTGATAAACTAGTAGTGAAACTTTCTATCACCAGAACCGTGTGGCTAATTTAAAAAGTATTACGGGGAGAAAAAGCTGGTAGATACTTTTGATATAATTGGAATTGTTCTGACAAGAGCAACAAACAAAAAGACTGGACTTTTTTCCCCATTCGTTTGAAGTCTGAGGTTCAAACCGGCGCACACAGGACGTCATCGGGCAGCCATTGTTGTCGGTTGTCAGCTATCAAACCACCACGACCTCCCGCTCCCCCAAGTCTTGTCAAAGTGGAGTTCTATAATTGAACCAGGGCACAGTAGTGCCAGGTTCTTTAGAGACAGGTATTTTTGCACTTTTTGTCAAAAAAGTGTCTTGCATTCTCTCCCTTTTTTTCCTGTCTAACATTGAGAAATAAAATATTTAAATGCTGGCACAAACAAGTTTTGATCAATGCCAATCTATGCCATCAAAGATTGAAACCAAAAAAGCAATATTTCATACAAAAAATTGATATTGAAAAAGGGTCACTAAAAAAGCACAAAACCAACTTTTTCAGGTCAATGCTAAAGGGTGGGGTTTCAAGTAAAGCACAGACCTTCGTGAAGTGTCCCTTTACATGGAATCCTCTTTGTTCTTATATAAAATCAGGGTGAGACGCTTTTTGAGACGCTCTAAGGCCTCTACCTTCGGTAACCTTCATGAAATTGATTTTTTTTTTTTTTTTTTTTTTAATTTTTTTTTTTTTTTAAATTTTTAAATTTTTTTTTTTTTTTATTATCATTTTTCTTTTGAATCATCTTTTTCTCTTTTTTTTTAAATTTCTTTTATTATTTTTTTTCTTAATTATTTAGATAAGGCATGTGACCTATCAAAGTGGATCAGGCGTTTCCTGGAGATTATGATTCTGCTATCAGAAATGAGAAATAATGTATTGTACTAAAATTAGGGACCTGATCATTGGGAATCGATCTTACACTCACACATCAGGGGGACTGCCCTGGTTCACATGTGATATCAATCACATATACCATTCATTCCCTTCTGATTCACATTCACGGAGCTGCTGACGCCTGGCTGCACGGGTGAGCAGCTCAGGCAAGGCATAGAACAAGTCACCGAGCAAATTAAAGAACTGTACATAGAGCAGCTCAAAAACAGCAGATAGAGCAGCTCACAGAGCAACTCAGGATCAGTACATGGGCAGCTCACATAGGAGCTCAAAAGCAGTACACAGAACAGTACATAGAGCAGCTCAGAGAGGAGTAGCTCACAAAACGGTACACGGAACAGTGTATATAACTCCCAGAGCAGCTCTGCCTCTCTCCACCACCCACCTTGCAGCCCCTGCTGCCGCCGGCGGAGGCCCTCAATAGACCTGTCACTCTGTCAGAGTGCGGCAAAGGGCTGTGCACACAACTGCTTTGCTGCTGTGTGTCCCACTGGAGATAGAGCTTTATCAAAGACCACGTCAGATGAGTATGACGCCCGAGGGGGCATGGCTCATTCGCCCTGCATGCAGTACTACCCTGTAACCCCTGCACCTGAGAGTCTCAAAGTGGCAAAAGGACATGTGATGTTAGCGTGGAGTTGTAGGGTAGCGCGACATGTCTGTATAGGTCAGGGTTGGGGTAACAGGTCAGGAGGCAGCACCCCCGGGCACCCTCGGGCACCCCCGGGCACCCTGCCGCCAGCCTTAACCAGCTCCATCTTGTTAACCCGGCGCTCAGTAGTGTCACCCCTCACAGTGCACGCGTGTAGGGGACGGCACAAGCCCTGAACACTTGGCCGCCGACTCTACTAAACACAAAGGAGGGGGATAATGTGACAATCGTAAGACAAAGGGCAGATATCACATGGTAATCATGAATCAAAGGGGGAGCGCATAACAGTCACAATACTAATTTATGTGTCTATGTCTGTGTACTGAAAAAGGAAAATTACATGGGGAAATATTCTTTATCATATCTTAAATCCCTTTTACATATTGCGACTTCATGTTGATATTGGATATATGTATGTACTAGGCATGGAAACAAGAGTTGGAGTGGAGAGATATCCGATTGTTTCCCGTACCACGTGTATAATTGGTCCACTGAAGACAGGGTTTGTGCTAGTTTGTAGAGTAGCTTGACTTCTTTACCAAAGCCCACAAAGGGTTGGGGCTGGGAGGGAGTGCGGCTGGGGAGGCGGCAGTGCTATTGATGGCACTGTGGGGTCCATTACTCCACGCAGGCGGCTGACGGCGCCGTGACTGATACAGCCGCACGGGGAATTGTCCACACCCCGCTACACCCACGTCCAAGGAGGCCAGGTACCGTCCCGTACATGCACCGGCCCTGTGTCTAGACATGCACCGGCCAAGCTAGCTCCCAGTCTCACAGTTCTGCGGCTAAAATTCAATGTGTGACTTGTGTTTGATGGAAGAGTATTGATATGATGTGTGGTAATACGAGAGACGGACGGACAGGTGTGTTACTGGAGTGGACTCTTTACTTGTCATTCTCATTCACTATTCAAAGAAAACGTTTGAACCCTATTCAGTCTAGCCTGTATGTAACATTGAATTTCTTAATGTGGATATCAAAACAACCTCTAATTGAGTTAAAGACATGTAATGACTGCCTTGATAGTTCTAACTGCGGGTCCTTTCTCACCTGTCATACATCCCAGTACTCCCGCCGCTAATCATAGGGCAGATGTAGACGTGCATACACATCGTGCTGATTGGGATGAGCTGTGCCAGGCCCTCCCATCTTCCAGTCCGTAGTGTAGGCTTACCGAGATATGAGGAGGTGTTGACCCTTCATGTGTACATGTACCGTAAAACCTCGTGAATAAGTCTACTGTGAAAGTACTTATATTCACGGGTGTAAATTTTCGCTGAGGTGGCAAAAAAGACTAATTCGCAGGTATTTATTCCATACTGTATTTTTCATTTCCGTGAATATAGCGAAAATATATACCCAGCGAAATAAAGTACGACCACAGTACCTCCCGTATAAGCTGCAAAGTTTGACAAATCCAATAAGTCTCATAGTGGGTCTGAAACTTGCTATAGTATGCGTATAAAGCTTGTGACATATTTCTCATGGTTACCATATGTTGAAACCGATGAGAAAATAGTGCAGGATGTCAGCAAATGAACAACAACTACGTATAGGACTTACCATTTTCCTTTCAGCTTAGGTATGGGCTGATTATATTTGTAAAGAAATAATACCACCCACCCCCGGTCCATGCGCCCCAGCTGCCGGTGCAGGGCGCCCAGCTCACAGCTGCCGGTGCAGGGCGCCCAGCTCACAGCTGCCGGTGCAGGGCGCCCAGCTCACAGCTGCCGGTGCAGGGCGCCCCAGCTCACAGCTGCCGGTGCAGGGCGCCCAGCTCACAGCTGCCGGTGCAGGGCGCCCCAGCTCACAGCTGCCGGTGCAGGGCGCCCAGCTCACAGCTGCCGGTGCAGGGCGCCCCAGCTCACAGCTGCCGGTGCTGGGCGCCCCAGCTGCCGGTGCGGGGCGCCCCAGCTGCCGGTGCGGGGCGCCCTAGCTGCCGGTGCGGGGCGCCCCAGCCAGCTGCCGGTGCAGGGTGCCCCAGCCAGCTGCCGGTGCAGGGCGCCCCAGCTCGCAGCTGCCGGTGCGGGGTGTTACTTATGACAGCCCACCGTTTGTGGAGGGCACATGGCAGTAGCTACCACACCCGGTCTGTCTGCTATGTCAGCAATGCGCACAGACATATGGCCCCCTCACGCCGCACTTAAAAACTCATAACGCCGAATTCCTGTCTCACTTCGCACCTTCAAAGCACTTGCCACATGATAGACTGAGACTATTGATGATTGCCTGCACGCACCTCCCGAAGCCCAGCCAGCTCCTCCCCCTCTAACTGGGTATTGGGGTTCACTGGGGCACGGGGTGGGGGATTTAATGATTCATGCTTCATTTCTCACGTTGAAGGCATAGTCCTTAGACTTACAGCAGCGGGTATATAGGTGCACGTTATGGAAGTAAACTGCCTCGTTTGTCCACACACACTCTGGTTGGAGGTAGATAACTCACATATATGTGAGGCAGATCCTGGCGAGAAGAAAGTGGGTAATGCCTGAATACAGGCCCCAAGCAAGTACGGTCACAGCGGGGACAGTTACGTAAACCTTTATATAGGCTGGGTGGGGTCTAAGCTGTTAAGGGCAGCAAAGTGTTTTAATGCACAATGGCATTTGTCGTCATAAAACATTCATGTAATGCCCTATGTGGTTGACTAACCTATGTAGTACATTACTATAGGTCAGTTGAATGTATGTATAGCCCCAGTACTGCAAGGTGTACTGTGTATACAGACAGCCCCATACTGCCCCGGCTGTCTGATAACGCTACTACTGTACAGCTAATGTGCAGACAGCAGGCAGGATAAGGTGGGGCCTGAGACTGGCGGTATCGGCCTGAATGGACCCCCTTGTACACCGGCCATGGCTATACGTGAGACGGGTAACAGTAGCGACTACAGCACCCACCCACCCCTCCTCCCAGTGTACTGATTGCCTCGCCATATGACAAGATCGTCATCCTACACCCATCCCTTACAAATTGCCGACAAGCTGGCCGCCTTATCGCCCGCCTCCCGTGCAGGCGGCGGCTGCTGCAGTGGGAGCTGCTCGGCGCGCTGACCTATATATTGGTGGTTGTGTGCTCAGTGTGGCGGCGGCAGTCGGCGAGCAGATCGATACGGCACCGAATTACGGCGAGCGGGAATCCTTGCTGCCCCGCCACCGTGGTATCCCGAGCAGCTCCCCCTGAGCAGCTGACAGTGTGCGCGGGGCATGGAAGGAGCTGCCAGCCATCTACAGGGGTGCACCCTGTTGGCGTATAGCCCCAGTCTGTTTACTCTCTACTGGTATAGCTACCTCCACTCAATGTATAGCGTTTATGGCTGTCTATCAGGATAGCTGTGTCTACTACATGTTTAGCTGACTATGGTATAGCTGTATCTACTACATGTTTAGCTGACTATGGTATAGCTGTGTCTACTATATGTTTAACTGACTATCGGTAAAGCTTTTTCTATTGGTATATAGGTTTTGGTTTTATAGGTAGTAGATGCTATGTTTCACTGTCAAGCTGCCCATACCAGACAGGGGTAGTAAATATCCCAGGGTGGCACTACATGATGTTTGTTGCGGTGTGGACCTACCTTAAGGTGCACACGTTTTGATTTGCCTATAACCCCTGATCATATGTAAGGTTTTACAGTACTGTATTCATCCTGCTGAATCTGAAAATGTGGAGACTAGAATCTTCCATTTTTCACTATCTTGGTCTATGCCGTGTTTATGGCTGAGCTACGATGCCACTACTAATGACTACTGCCTGCTCTGGTCCGATAAGACGAACACCAGCGGAACTCCCAATAACATCAAGTAGTCATCGCGAGGAGCTAGCGATTTGTGCCCATATCTCCAGCTGGAGGTAACTAAACACTGATAGGGAAGTGTGCTATAAAGTATATATATATATAATTGGAAAATACCGGGGAGATGGTCTCCCGTCAAGAAAAGTTTCACAGTTTAGTGCATAACATCTGTAATGTGAAATGTTTCATATATCCGTGGGGACTACAGTGGTACAATGACGATGTAGAAACGTTACGATTTATAGTATACCCTGATGCACTAAGGGATTGTAGTTAGACGAACAGCGATTGTACTTTCATCGATTTTTTTTTGAAAGCTAGTATGCAGAGGTCACGAGTGAAAAGTGTAGGCAAACAAGAATATGGTGTACAGCACATGCCACCGACAAAGTCCACGTTCCTATACTACTACCGCCGTCCCCCGCACTGTCACCCGTCAACATGCACTCTTCATATACTACTCACTACCCAGCGGTGCTGTGCCGCACTGTCCACCCGCCTCCGCTGTCCCATTTCCTGCACTACTCTCAGTATACATGGAGGGTGTATACATCACTACTCCCTAAGTACATCATTTCTGATTGAACAGTAACACTGTCTTCAGACTTCAATGTGAGCGCTGGTTGCGGCTGTTGTTGCTTGTCCCGGGTGCCGCATGTAGCGTGGTGTTGCCGCTAACAGTGCAGGGCACAGTGACCGTCCTAGACAGGTGACCCACGTGCTGACCCCAGCCCCGGCCCTCATGGCGGCCCCGCCCTGGAGGACAGTCCCGCACACCACCTGTCGGCCCTGTGCGCCCCCACCTGGCACCCACCACCAGTCCCACACAACGCAGCACAGCGCAGCACAAGCCGCCAAATGCACCCGGCCTAAAAGACGTCAAGCCATTAAACAGGCAGGCCGTGTCCCCGAAAGCCCCGGCTCACGGCCCCCGAGATCCGCCGAGACCTGATGAATATTTAAGTGAGATCGATGGGGATCAAATATGGCGTTGGTCTCTGGGAATGGCGTCTAACACATCCAGACAGCGGTAACTACGGTGGCCTTTTGCTCACAGCAGTTCGTGGTATGAGACTCCTTACTGTACATGTGGAGTGTTTGTGATATCGTTTATACATCACTTTTTCCTAAATAAGGGGAGCCGGGGTGAATATTTAACACTTCTGACAACTAATGTGCATAGCAGCATCCTGTAAACTAGAGAGCGTGCAGACCACAATGGTCTCCTGTGAGGCAAGCACTTCTATGCACTCGATGATGATTTAGGTATCCACTTTGTATAGCTGAAGATGGACCTCTTCTCTGTACATAATAAACATGCCTCATAGCCACACAGGCTATTCAACACACCATGCATACGCTGCTGATCTACTGTGAAATTTAAGTCAATTTGAATTGCACCTTATGGGAACACCTGTCCGCCTCTTCTTCAGCCCAGCGGTTCTGTATTCTTTACTGCAGTATCAATGTAGGGGACGTCCAAGGGAAACCAGACTTGGAAGCAGACATTGTTCATACATTAACAATTTACAATGAGAGTTTTTGTGAAAGGCCATGACAGTGCTGCGGCCTGTAGGTGCGGTGGACACCCCCTGCTCGCCGTGTAGGGCCTGGGCTACAGCGGGGCCGGGACAACAACGGAACGGTCCTTGTTAACTCCCTGCAACATGGCTGGACATGGTCAGGACCATTCTAGACGTAAATGCACGTGGGGCACGGGCTGGGGAATAATTGCCCCCACTTGCCCTTTTGCTGAGGTGGCTGCCTAGATAACCATCTGTGTCAGATAAGATGGCGCTGGCCCCACGTAGACCGCTTACATGACAGCAGCTTGGTGGGTAAGGGGTGAGTTACTAGACTCATGACTAAAGGCCAGTATTCTTTAATGGCCGATCCAACCTCCCCTTACACACTGAGTTACTCACCTAGTCATGGCTGCAAATGGCGCCGGACGATTTACCGCTACGTGACTAACGACGGAGGTGACGGTCATGTGGCCTGGGTGGTGCTGTTAGCGTATGTATATTATATAGAGCAATAAAAGTGAGGCGTTTGTCGTCTATCTGTGTGAGTCATGACGTGAGCTGCTCCCACTTGGCCTCAATCTGCTCACTGAGCAGGTCGGGTACTTCATCTGCCATGTCGCCTCTCCTAAAGCACGGCGCCATGACTCCCGATGTGCCGCAGTTATTCACACGGCCAGATTATATTCTTTACTTTGTGGTAGTTGTTTTGTAAGGCTGCTTTATGTTCTTGTGTTACGACTCAGTGACACACACCCCTTCTGCTGTACCTGATGCCATAGGTAAGGTTCGCCATAGTATTGAGTGCTCATTAAACTTAGGTTAATGGCTTGAAATACCTCATGCCATCATGTCAACATTCCTCCAATGAGCAAGGCATGCCAAAATAGCACAGGAAACACCGTAGAGAAGCGGCTACTTGTAGGCCTGTACACGATCACCCCTCCCCCCCCCCCCCTCCTGCTCCCAGTAAATAGACGTGTAGCTACATGAGGTACAGCTCGGTGCTCGGCGAGCTGCTCTGGGCGAGCTGCTCACACCCAGGCTGCAGATAAGCACAGATAGCAGCCATTGACCTCGCTGCCTGCGGTCACTGCGCCCATAAAGCCGCCATCCTGTGGTATGCGCAGGGCGCGGGGGGGGGGGGGTCTAAGCAGCTGATTCTGCTACATACTGGGGAGTGCCAGTTATACCCCTGTTGATGTTACTGTGTGATCGAGGCGATATATGTTTTTTCCCATCGTTGATTAGCTTATTCTCTGTCGCCCAACAGTGTGAGATGTATGTGGTTCCTGGAACAGAGTGATTATGTCTGTCTGGATACTCTCATTGGGGAAAGCTGGACTGTAGGCTGGGCTGGGCGGGGCGGGAGGTGGTAGGGGATCGATTAGAGGCACGGTTTATTCGGGGTGGCATGGGATGAAGAGGCAAGAAATGGGGCGGGTGGGGGATAGACTAGAGGCAGAGATTATGCGAGGTGGAATGAGGCTGGGATGGGGTGGGCAGGCAGGTGGGAGGGGGGGGGACTAGAGGCAGGGATTAGGCAGAGCAGGGGTGGGGGGCTGGGATGACCAGGGCGGCCCGGTATCAGATACAGACAGGTGTTTGATGGCCAGGTCACACGCCGCTGACGGATGTCTGGGGCCGGGCTGCAGGCGGCGTCAGCACCCACAGCTTAGCGCTTATCACGGCGCTGCCACTCACCCCCCCCCCCCCCCCCACCCACCCACCTCAACCACCACTGACCACTTGGAAATGGCCTCCTATATAGACCGACTTGTAACATCCAACCTCATTATAAGCCTGGAGTTATGATCGTGCGCTATGGGGAATATTCAGTGGCAGATGAACGGCTGATTATATCCAACAGGTATTAGAGGACATTCATTTAGGATATATATGTTTTAACGTTAGTACCAGATGTCACGCTTGCTTATAGATACCCCTTCAGTAATTGCATCATACTTGAATCAGTGTCAATATACGAATAGCAATTACGAGCCCGTGTATTAAGGCTACAAGAGTAGGGTGGTATTCCGCTCAGTTCACATCTGCACCATACAGTACGTATTCCAGGCCACATCGCACCCACTGCCCACACTATAAAAGCAGTACATCCGCATGCTATATTCAACGCCACCCACCACGGCCTGACTGTGGGAGGGAGAGGGTTGTGGGCCCACATGGTGTGGGGCTAGAGGCGAGGAGTCGGCATCTCCCGGGGCCGCGCTGTGGGGTTATCATGGATTCTTCCCAGAAATGCAATAAAGCTTGCCAAGCTGCCCCTACCCGGCCCGGTCCGTCAGCCCTACAACACCGGGCGTGCCCCATGCAATTAGGGGGTACACATACATCACTGGCACCTGACCACCACACGCCTGTGTATGCATCTCAAGTACAGCATGTATAACTACAGAACTGTAAGGGAATATGCATCATGTATTAGTATTATAGATTTGACTAACAGGGTTATGCCGCAAACGCCTATATAAACTTCTTAAATAAACGCCGCGTTAAGTTATCATGAAATAAATGAATTAATATATCCCCTGTGTCTAGAATGAGTTCTACAAATAAAAGAAAAGGCATGCCCCCCATCCCGTATCTTTTCAAACGGTTTTCACAAAACTGATGATCAATTTTAAGCAGCCTTCAAGCCAATAAGATGAAGAGCTTATTGGCATTTATGTTTGGGCGGCACCCATCCATTTTCAATATGCCAATTCTCAAATTCTAGTAGTGATATCTGCTAATGAGTGAGAGTCATTTGCAAGCTCATGGTCGCAACTTTTAAACTGACCTTTCCCTGACGCCATCCAGCTTTTGTTCAAAGCAAAGGGCACGGGCAGGCTGCTACCCCGGCAGCTCGAGCAGCCATATACTCCTGCCTTGTCCTGCCCTCAGTTCCTACCCCCTCTAACCTTGAACCCCGCAGCAGAAGGTGCATTGCTTTAAGAAAAAACTTTCTGACCGGAATCATCCGACCAGAAGTGGGGAAGAATGGCCATCGTCACTTGGTGGCAGGGTGTTTCCGGTCAGTTGGCAGGCAGCGCTGTTAACGAATAGTGACACGACAAAGTGACCCCCTGACCTCGCAGCACGCCGCACTCTCTATTCTTCACGTCACTTTGTGCTGCCAACCTGCTCCCTCCTCGCCCACCTGCGCGCGCACACGGGTAATGACGTAACTTAGAAGCTGTCACGGTGCGGCCTGCGTCGTGTCCTGTGCACGGGGGTGACGTTGTCTCCAGACAGCTGAGGTGATGTTCTGGAGGCTGACCTTCCTGCAGTCCTAGAAGGCAGGCCACAGGGTCAAACTAAAAGGGACTGGATTGATGAGATTCTATTTAAACTGCATGAAGACCGACCCCCTGTGTCTTCCCCTCTGCTTCCCCCTGTGCCCCCCCCCTCCACCAACGAGATGTCCCTTCCTTCTATCCCCTACTAAATGCAATGCCCTTCGTCTCTCCCAAACATCCCCTCTGCCACCTCTCCCCATGTGTAGCCTCGCTTCTCTCACCCCACCTCCCGACCCCTACCCGCCCTTGTTACCTGCCAGTCTTCGCGGCCACCGCTTGGCACCTGCCATCGGCCACCGACGTATAAATGGAAAGCCCCGGCCTTACGTCAATAGGTCGTGTGTTAATCTCCATAAACCATGGGCTGAGGCTGAACTGAAGTCTGAAAACGCCCCACCCACCTCATCTAACCCGTCCTTTATAGACTACCACCCCATCAGCACCCAGAACTCAATAAGCCGTGCCCCTCCCCCATGTTACTTATAGAGCCGGGAACGCTGACATATATAGCAGCACGATGGCTGTATTATGGGCAGCACCATTGTATGGCACGCCTCATACATCATCGGGTGGGTGCTGCTCTTTTTTTGGTTTACTTAAGTTGTTTCCTTTTATCCAAAACCATTACATCGCATATCAGGTGTTTTTACTCAGCAACTTGTCAGATTGATTATATGCGGACACAATACTTCACCGCTACAGTACCAAACAGTAGCTTGTACTGGCAAGGTGGCGGTGGTGGGGGGGGGGGGGATCAATACAAGTCGATCCAGCAGCGTATCTTGTTGACGGCAGTTTTGGCACGTTTATTGTTTATAGAAGGGGTTTCGGGTACTTTTTGGTAATTTTTTTGCAAATGTAAATAATACAACAGCACTAGTTTATGCCCTTTTGATATTGATCTTAGAAAGCTCCTTATGGATAATCTTTCTCATTAGATGAGGTTAGTCCTTCTTTTGAGAAAAAGCACCATATCTATGTAATATTATAAATGATTGTCCTTCGTCTGTGTTATTATTTCTAATATTTTCCGCACAATGCGTTGGGAGGCTGGAAGGCATTACTGCCAGAACTGAACACCCTAACCTGACTTTTTAAGCCGACTCAGCCTTGATGCTGCAGTCATGACTGTTTGTGAGATCTCTTCTCAGGGAAACAATTCTCTCGTCAAAGAAGAGTGATGTTTCCTGCGTCTCGTAGAAACTGTTGGTAATGATCAGAAAGAATGGACTGCTTACAGACGCCGACCGGCATTGGCTGTCCTTTGTTTTTGCCTTGTCTTGGCAGAATAGAGCCGCGTGATAAAGTGCTGATGCCCATTGTTACAGGTGCCTTTTTGTTAGCAGGAATGAAAACAAACTCTTCTCATAGATTAGAGAGATTGGATTCGAGCCCAACAAGGTCCATTTTCCAGAATTCATAATTGATTGTAGTGGTTTTTGCACTATTGGTAATAGAACGTGTTCTCGCCTCTATTTAGGCGTTAACAATAAATAAATGTGTGCTTCGAGTAACATGCCCCTTAGTAAGTTCGTTAGTACACTGTACATGGTGTGTGTTATATTACATAGGAAGAAGTACAGGGAACAGTTTGCCACGCTACCACTGGCTTGCACTAAACCTGAAAAATATCAATGATACTCTAAAATACGAGGGCGGAAATAACTTTTGCCACACAATATTCGGGTTGGCTCTTGTTTCATGGTGGACGGTCAGGTAACCTGAAACGTTGCGTTGGCTTTAGCTGCTGAACTGGTTCTGAATGAAGTTCTCCTTAACTTCTTCCGCACGTGTCGTAAAAAGCCATTACCGGTGTGTGGCAGAGGTTTTTTACGACCACACGGAAGCAGCTGTTTTGGAATTTAGTGGCTGTGCTGGCAGTGGCACCGGACACATTTGTAAAAGTAATCGTGCCTTGCATGACTTACTGCTGGGCCCTAGCTATAAAGGTCAGGGCCACAATCTATAAGTAACTCTGAATGGGGTTGTTGGTAACATATAGTATACTGGCGATCCTAACAGGTGGTGTCGTATAGTGCTACATTATACCAGGGAAGATCAGAAAGAACGAACCGCCTGTGTTACACTGGTCCTTTTAAAGAAAATCCCTGCTTTGCTGCTTAAAAAAAGATAAGGACCTTGCATGGATCTTCCTCGGCTGATTTGCTATTTTATGAACCAAATACAATACACTAATCTCCCATTGCTTGAGACCTATGTATTGCTTGAAGAGATCTATAATCCACCCAACGCCCTTGGTATTACTGATGTGTGCCACAGCTGTCGTTGACATTGGTTTGATGTCAGTCATACTCTACAGGTATTGCTATCACTATGTCCCCCAAAGCCCAGAACACCTGACATCACCAGCCACCACTCACACATGCTACCTGCCTCACAACACCTCAGTACTCTACGTCATGCTGGCCTAGTGGGCACCAGAGCTGCACGGCCCAGCGTTAGAGTCACGCCCCCCCCCCCAGTCCTACCACCCACACGGCCTTACATCTCCGAGACTCATTAGGCGACTGGTTTGATCCCTATACCATCACAGGCCGTCCATTCCCACGCCTCACTTAAAAGACACTCTGACTATACTACTAGGGTCTTCTGTAAGCATATATACATGTACTGTGGACCCCAGTCACACAGCGCTGCACGGTAAACATCAGGGAATGGTGATTCACACATTCATTGCAGAAAACAAAAATGTAACGCTGTGTCAAACTTAGTTCCCAATTTATATATAAACTATAATCTATATGTGGTAAAGGGATTGTCACCAGCATGCGGACAAGAGACGGACTATGGCCGTTACACCTAAGGGATGTGCCTAAGAGGCTATATCATAGCGAGTGTAGCGAAGCACAACTATGAAAATGAATAATAATAATCTAGAATAACAGAATACAGCAGACAAGGAAAGCGAGACTTTAATCTCTATGCTACAGTAGAAGGGGGGTTATGTAAGCTGTGTGTGTGTGTGTTGACAGCGTGCAGTCAGTCCACCTTAAATTCCCCCACAATAAGATACTACGGCCAGTCAGCGCCCACAAAGGGCACAGCAGCAGGGCTTATGGGGGGGGGGGGCGGCAGGGGGCTGCTCTGTGCGGCAGGGGGGGGAGCTGCTCTGTGTGGCAGGGGGGGAGCTGCTCTGTGTGGCAGGGGGAGCTGCTCTGTGCGGCAGGGGGGCTGCTCTGTGCGGCAGGGGGGCTGCTCTGTGCGGCAGGGGGCTGCTCTGTGCGGCAGGGGGGCTGCTCTGTGCGGCAGGGGGAGTTGCTCGGTGTGGCAGGGGGGGGCTGCTCGGTGTGGCAGGGGGGGCTGTTCTGTGTGGCAGGGGGGGCTGCTCTGTGTGGCAGGGGGGGGAGTTGCTCTGTGTGGCAGGGGAGCTGCTCTGTGCGGCAGGGGGGGAGCTGCTCTGTGCGGCAGGGGGGGCTGCTCTGTGCGGCAGGGGGGGCTGCTCTGTGCGGCAGGGGGGGGGCTGCTCTGCGTGGCAGGGGAGTTGCTCTGTGCGGCAGGGGGGGAGTTGCTCTGTGCGGCAGGGGGGGGAGCTGCTCTGTGTGGCAGGGGGGGGGGGCTGCTCAGCGTGGCAGGGGAGCTGCTCTGTGCGGCAGGGGAGCTGCTCTGTGCGGCAGGGGGCTGCTCTGTGCGGCAGGGGGGCTGCTCTGTGCGGCAGGGGGAGTTGCTCTGTGCGGCAGGGGGGGCTGCTCTGTGCGGCAGGGGGGGGGGCTGCTCAGCGTGGCAGGGGAGCTGCTCTGTGCGGCAGGGGAGCTGCTCTGTGTGGCAGGGGAGCTGCTCTGTGCGGCAGGGGAGCTGCTCTGTGCGGCAGGGGAGCTGCTCTGTGCGGCAGGGGGGGCTGCTCTGTGCGGCAGGGGGGGCTGCTCTGTGTGGCAGGGGGGGCTGCTCTGTGCGGCAGGGGGGGCTGCTCTGTGCGGCAGGGGGCTGCTCTGTGCGGCATGGGGGGAGCTGCTCCATGTGGCAGGGGAGCTACTCCGTGTGGCAGGGGAGCTACTCCGTGTGGCAGGGGAGCTACTCCGTGTGGCAGGGGAGCTACTCCGTGTGGCAGGGGGGGGCGAGCTGCTCTGTGCGGCAGGGGGGTGCTCTGTGCGGCAGGGGGGGCTGCTCTGTGCGGCAGGGGGGGTGCTCTGTGCGGCAGGGGAGCTACTCCGTGTGGCAGGGGAGCTACTCCGTGTGGCAGGGGAGCTACTCCGTGTGGCAGGGGAGCTACTCCGTGTGGCAGGGGGGGCGAGCTGCTCTGCGGCAGGGGGGTGCTCTGTGCGGCAGGGGGGGTGCTCTGTGCGGCAGGGGGGCTGCTTGACTGATATCAGGCTGTAGTAGTGTCCCACCTCACGTGACGCACGGACGCCGTGAGGGGTAGCCGGGGGGGGGGTCAGAATGGGCGCAGCCCTTGTGAAGAGAGAGCAGCCCTGGCGGAGAGGGAGCAGCTCGTGAGGAGAGCAGCTCCGGCGCCTTGAGACAAAGCTCATCATGAGCCATTACAGATAGCACGAGATAAGGCGCCGATAGCCGCCAGTGCGCACTCCGGGACGGCACCCCTGGGAATCGTAACGACTGCATCTTGTTAGGCTTATCACATTGGACGCCGGCAGCAGGGCCCCCTCTCCCTCCTCTCCAGCCCAGCCCTATCTTCTCCCTCCCACCCTAAATGACATCACCGCAGCATGTACCATTAATCTGGACTAAGTATATTTGTCTGAGTCGGTGTGAGTATGACTCGTCCGTTATCGTGCAGGAGGCGAGTGAAGTAGCCCATGCAGTGCAGTTGTGGCAGTAATCAGCCTCTACTGTATTAGTGTACCAAGTATTATAAAGAGTGTAGAATGTGTTCAATGCAGTCTCATAAAGATATACCGGCAGTAGGACAATTAACATGAACTGTATCGGCAGATGCTAGAGGGCAGTGAAGGATAGTTTTCGGTTCTCTATCGAAGCAAAACAAAAATGTCAGCAAGCTCAGCATGAGGTCTGGTATGAGTACACGGGTGCGAACAGGAAGAGCTTTCAGTGGGGCTGCAGAGCGCGTGTGTTTGGGCATTACGGGGTTCCCAGTGCTAACACCAGACCGATCAGCTCGCACCCACTCACTGAGTGCGAGCTGCTCACAGCGTGATGAGCTGCTCCCGTGCTCCCCATCATATAGTGCCCTGGCTGTAGGGGCACACTGCTCCGCTGTGTGGCTTGGCAGCAACACATGAAATAACTGTTAAGTGTTCCACAGCCATTCACAGGGACGCACTGCAGGGTCGTTACATGGTCCAGCACCTACACAGTGCCAGCACATAGGACACATGTCAAGGGTGGCTCTGGGGCACGGGGTCCCCGCTGAATAGAATTAATTGTGTAGATATGTTGATCCACTGGTCCATGTGATGCGGCAGTTCTCTGGTAAATGAATGTACACTCACTGGACCCTTCCCGGGCTTTAAACCGGCATGCTACAGCATCTGAATCCCGTGTCCTAAAACTAGGCTTCATATGGCAATTTGTAGATCTCTTGCTATGTCTGGAAGCGATAAACACCAAGTAAATATAGCATGGTGCAAATGCATTAGCCATCATTTGGTTTTCCGTCTGATCTTGACTCGTCTAAAGCAGTGTTCGACCAGAGCCAAGTCGCAGCTGATTTGGTTGTTTTTGAATTGACGATTTTTAATGATAGGCAAGGATCTGCTCGGATGGAACACCTACATCGGGATGTATAACTCACCATTTACATTCCTAAGCTGCATCTGGTACCAGTGCCCAAGTACACACACATTGACATAGACCAAAAAAATTAACCAAAGAAAATGATAATTGTTCTTCTAAGTTCTTTGCTGCAGTTGGCACTGACATCGGCACGGCTGCCTTTCCTTTAGTATCAACCCAGCAGCACAAACTGTGTGCAATTGTGCGGAATGGGCAGAGGATTGTGCCCTGTCCGAGCCCCTCCATGTTTCCCCTGTTATCAGGTTTTTGTTACACGCTCCATTCCCCAAGTGCAGTGCCGTGGACTTAGTGGAGTCGCCGTGGCTCGGGGTGCTTTCAACAAACGACAGAAAAAACAACAATATAAAATATGGAGTGAAGCACACCACCAGATGTACGTGCATTACCTGCCCGTAATGACAGAGCGAGTTGCATGCGGCCGGCCCCGTTAGTAGTACTGCTAGCAGGCTGCCTGGGTAGTCCCGTGTTTTACACTTGTGGCCTGCTAGAAATGTATTACAGCTGAATTCCAACAAGCCAGGGCCAACAGCAAACCGCTGAACCTGTCTCCCGTCGTCGGGTCTGGGCCACCTCTCACAACAGGGAAGGGTCCAGATGGTTCGGGGTATAACAGTTGTTCCCTGGAGGCCTGGGCTCTCACTGTATTGCCGCCTTATGGTGAATCTACCCCATGGGGCGAAACAACAGAATGACGCCACTTCTGAATGGGATTCCCTGCTAAATGGCGCAGCTGTTATCTAATCCCAATAATACAGCAGCGCCCAGCCTGAGCTACTGCTGATTAGCTAACCAGCCCACGAGCCTCCCGGCCCCTTTTGAACCAATGATAAGTGTTCTTGCATTGTTGAGTGGTGATGTTAAAGCACATTGTAATTACACACGCGTCCGCCTCTGTTCAAGAGAAATGTCGGTTTAGTTATCCTCTCCGGTCTCGTAATTAAGACGGAACAGAGCCCTCGACAATTTATTTGGTAATAAAGAACAGGAATTAGTAGCGGAACGTGATCGACACCGGCGGTGAAGGCCCCATCCCACCACCCCCACCATTATGTAACACACACAGTGGATGTGACTAATTCCAGCCATGAAATCTGATGTGTAGAATGATAACAGTCTCTTGAAAACCAAAGGTCTCATCATCGTTTCGCGTTCTGATAAATCACTAAATCCTACCGCCGAAGCTCCATGTGTCGTTTATTGGCACAGAAGCAATGAAGTGAGATTCCTCGCTGCTAAAACATCTAACCGGTGAAAGGTGAATCACTGCATGGGAAGTGTCATCAGTCGTTGGTTAGCTCTAACTCAGTAGTCCCTATTCCGTATACTAGTACCCGGGCTGGTATATCATACCGATTGTGGTTGATGTGATATGTGATAGGAGGCTTCCATGAAGTATGTAGGCATCAGGAGGGATGGGAGTCCCATTTTATGAGAAATACTGAATACACATCATCTTTATTTTTAATACACACGTTTCAGGGGTTGAGTGGTAATTTGCGGAGAGCATGTACATACATCCCACTAATTGTCGAGCACAGCAGAAGGAATATTGTTTCTGCAGGTGTGTACTACGCAATGAATAATTTTGGTGTTTCACGTTGCTATATATTTTTTCAGCTAGAAATGCATGTGTGCATCCATCCTGATGGGAGGGAAGGTGTCCTTTTGTGTCATGGTTCTCTGCTCTCCTGTTGTGCTGGTCTTCACCTGCCTCTTGTTGTTGTGTTACAGCGGCGAGACGGGGGGCTCGACATGAACGTGAAACCAGCCTGGAAGAAGGGTTACACAGGGCGCAACGTCGTGGTGTCCATTCTAGACGACGGCATAGAGAAAGACCATCCAGACCTCAAGAAGAACTATGTAAGTTGTCAAATATTACATCATATTCTCTTTGAAAAAAAAATTGGTTAAGAAAGGTAAAAAGGTCATATATGGTGAAATATGAAAGGTGATTTGATATAAATAGATATACATACAGTATATAGATATAGGTGAAATAGCAAGATTTCTGTCTTTCAGTACATCTCATAGATTCGATCACCCCCATGCAGGAATACTTGCAAACTGCATAACCTTGCATCAGTCGGGATGTCTTACTATACAAACAAAAGAAACAATATAGATAGAGACGCCCGATCTGAAATGGGCATTGGCGGGAGGTAGGGAGCAGCCATCTTATCTCGTCACTTCCATTGACAGTTGATTCAAATGGGGTGAGGATTTAAACGACATGGAAGAGAAGACTAGAACGGAGGGTGGCGGCCTGAACGCAGCCACCACCAGGACCTGCAGGCCACAATCGTGCTGGGCAATCACAAGATGGCGATCAGCTAAAAGACCACAGCACCATGGCCTTTACCTACCGGTACCTCCATTTGGTAACCATAAAGGGACGCCATGATGCCGCAGTGCCCCATGCTCCTCTGTCCTCATGATGCACCGATGCAGTCCAGCTACCGTAATGCCGGCCTCGTGCAGGCAGCATGATGCAGCAGGACGGGTGGCTGCCACAGGGCGTGCTGCATTAACGCAGCGTGCTGCCGGGACAGGGTTAACAGGCCGCCATGTGCGGCTCGTCTTCAAGTGTTCGTCATACCACCCACCACCCAGCTTTTCCAATTTGCTAAACGACGTGTGGAGGCCGGGGCCGGCGGGCGGGTTGGCCAGGGACGGAGGTCAGGCAGGCCAGCGCCCACTGAGAGTATTAAGAAGATTGGAGAGGAGACTGCTGGAGGCCCGGGGCTATCCTCAGCCCACGCCCTCCCACTTTCTTTATCCGCCAATATAGTGCATTATTTGATGTGAAGAACATCTCTAGTGCTTCAGGGGAAGACGACAGAATCTATTGCTTGACGCTACACATTCCACAGCTTTTAGTTTTATTAATAAGCTATATGTGCAGTATCTACCAGTTGACAATGAATGATATGTACCGGAAACAATACTAGTAAGCCCATTCCCTGTTCACTGTGCATTGTTGATCTACATGTATATGTATGTATTAGGAAACACTGCTGTCAATGTGGTACAATGTATGGGTGGGGTCCAACAGGGTATCTACCATGCTCAGAAAATGTAGGTGGAATTGGTGCTTTAGATTTTGGATATTTGCCCATCAGGTGACGCTCTGCCGTTCAGCATCCCCCCCCCCCTTTGACGTGGAGTCTTATCTTGGCCTGCCTTCCCCCTCAATATGGCCGTCTCCCCGTGGGGGCCGGTATGTTGCGGGCCGCGCCATGCTGCTCTGTGTGAGATACCTGCTATCATCCCCTGATAACGTGCAAGAAACCGTAGACTGGTGAGAGCGTCTCTGATGTGCGACACCTTGGTGCTGTTTTTGCCTGCTCTCGGTGTTGGTGTTTTCCCCACCCAGGAGTGGTGTCAGGATACGGGGCCTCCTCCCGTGTCCGCTAGGAGCCGACTGACAGGGACAGGCGGCAGGAGGGGGCGGTACGGTAGACTTGCTCTGATTATGCTTGCAATCTTTACAAATTGTCAAAAAGCTGCATATAATTTGAATGTGGCATTCACATGTATGTCATGGATGCAGTACCAAAAATAGGTTGTGTAGGGGGGGGGGGGAGTAAGCTGGGCTGTGGGGGGGGGGGGGGGTAAGGCTGGGGTGTGGGGTGGCTGTGAGGGGGGGGGAGTAAGGCTGGGGTGCGGGGTGGCTGTGGGGGGGAGGGGAGTAAGGCTGGGGTGTGGGGTGGCTTTGGGGGGGGGGGGGGGGGTTAAGGCTGGGGTGTGGGGTGGGGAGGGGAGTAAGTCGGGGGCGGACCCAGGAATTTGAAAAGGACTCGCGGCGGAACAAATTATCATTAAAAAAATCTAATTTTTTTTCCAAAAGGGGGGGGGGGGGGTCCGGACCCAGTGGCGGATTTAGGGGGGGCCACACGGGCCCTGCCCCCCCCCTTGGGAAATCAAAAAAAAAAATGGGGGGGGGGGAGAAAGAGGAGAAGGGAGAGAAGGAAGAAAGAGAGGGGAGAAAGGGAAATCTGGTCTTTCTGGAAACCAAATATGACCCTTTTTAATGCCAAGATATTGGCCTTCTGATCCCTGAAATTGGCCCCTTTCCGATGCCCAAGCTTAAATTGGCCCTTTCCGACCCCTTAGCCTGGCCAATTCTGATGTCCAAACCTGGCCCTTTCTACCGACCACCGCAAGCGCAGCGCAGCGGCCAAACTAGGGGGGTTTGGGGGCATGCCCCCCCAAGAAAATTTCCAATTTCTAGCCTTGAAATGGTGCATTCTGGTGTATTTTGGCACATCATTTATCATGGCTGAGATTTGTATTTATTCTGTTTGATTGTGGCTGGAAAATTGTTTTCTTTGGAAGATTTTGAAGTCTAAACTTGAAATGGTGCAATCTGGTACATTTTGGCTCCTAACATATGGCTCAGATTTGTATTATTCTCTATCATTGCAGCTGGGACATTCTTTTTGGAGTGGAAATTTTGAAAATTCTGAAAGTCTAAATTAGAAATGGTGAATTCTGGTGCATTTTGGCACATATATCATGGCTGAGAGATATGTATTTATCCTTTATCATTGTGGGTGGGACATTATTTTCAAACTGGAAGATATTGGAAAATGTCGAAGTGGCAGGGCTTGGTCACCAGGTTTTGGGTCAGAAAGGGCCAGGTTTAGGGCCCAATCCCAGGGTTAGGAAGGATCAGGTTTACAGTCCAGTTTGAGGGTTAGGAAGGGCCAGGTTAGGGGTCAAAAGGGCCAGGCTCAGTGGTCAGAAATGGCCGAGCTCGGGCATAAAAAAGGACCAGGTTTGACGGTCAGAAAGGGCAAGGTTTAGGGCCTAATCCCCGGGGTGGGCACTGAGTGTTTGAGGGTAGATAGCAACTGCCGCCCTACCGCCCTACTTTTCAGAGCTTGGGAGATTCGACCAACCTACTTTTCAGAGCTTGGGAGATTTGACCACCCTACTTTTCAGAGCTTGGGAGGTTTGACCGCCCTATTTATGTGGATAATCTGTAAATGGACCGCCCTACTCCAACCCACTGCATTTACTTGCTGGATGGGATATTATAAGTTTAGGTCTCTCACAATTTTGTACAAATTCATTTTATTCATCCCTTCTAGCAATAATCTTTACTAATCCGCGCCTTACCTACATCTGACCGCCCCCTTTTTGGGATCTAATGGAAATTCACCGCCACCGCTTTTCAGAGCTGTGCTGCAGCGGTTATCCAATACATGGCAGAGTAGCCCCCCCGGGGCCTAATCCCAGGGCCTAGTCCCAGGAAGGGCTAGGTTTAGGGCCAGGATTCAGGGTAGAAAGGCCAGGTTTGGACATCAGAATTGGCCAGGTTTAGGGCCCAGTTTGACTGGGGTGGGAGCAGGGAGTAAGGCTGGGGTGGGGGGGTAGTAAGGCTGGGGTGGGGGGGGGGGTAAGGCTGGGGTGGGGGGGGGTAGTAAGGCTGGGGTAGGAGCAGGGAGTAAGGCTGGGGTGGGGGGGGGGGTAGTAAGACTGGGGTGGGAGCAGGGAGTAAGGCTGGGGTGTGGGGGGTAGTAAGACTGGGGTGGGAGCAGGGAGTAAGGCTGGGGTGGGGGGGGGTAGTAAGACTGGGGTGGGAGCAGGGAGTAAGGCTGGGGTGGGGGGGGGGGAGTAAGGCTGGGGTGGTGGGGGGAGTAAGGCTGGGGTGGGGGGGGGGGTAGTAAGACTGGGTGGGAGCAGGGAGTAAGGCTGGGGTGGGGGGGTAGTAAGACTGGGGTGGGAGCAGGGAGTAAGGCTGGGGTGGGGGGGGAGTAAGGCTGGGGTGGTGGGGGGAGTAAGGCTGGGGTGGGGGGGGTAGTAAGACTGGGGTGGGAGCAGGGAGTAAGGCTGGGGTGGGGGGGGGGAGTAAGACTGGGATGGGAGCGGGAGTAAGGCTGGGGTAGGAGCGGGGAGTAAGGCTTGGGTGGGAGCGGGGGGTAAGGCTGGGGTGGGAGCGGGGGGTAGTAAGGCTGGGGTAGGGGGGGGAGTAAGGCTGGGGTGGGAGGTGGAGTAAGGCTGGGTAGGAGCGGGGAGTAAGGCTGGGTAGGAGGGGAGTAGGTGGTGTTGTATTGCACGTACGGGGAGCGGAGCACTGATGGACCCATCACTTATTGGCCGCGTCCAGGCCTGGGGCGGGCTGACGGATCAAGCCGCGGCCTGACCTGTCAGTGCAGGTCGTGCCCGGGCAGTGGGGGCAGATCAGCAGGCATGAGGAGGCAGGGCAGCAGGGCCCTCTCAGTCTCACAATTCGTCCCCCGGCGCCACCTATGGCATTCTAAGGCAGCTATCGGCCGCTCGGCACTGACGCTGTGGCCCTGGTGCGCTATCGGCGGCGCTGGCGGCGGGCGGGAGGGCGTCGTTTGTAACACTGGGGCTGTGAGGAGGCTGCTATCTGAGAGGGCAGCCTAGCCTGACTCGTCTCACCTGCAGCGGCCGCGTGTTGATAGCCGCCCTGCCGCTGCTGCTGCACCTGCCGCCGCCTCCCGCCGCCACAATGAAGCCGTGTAGATTATCAGCTGCAGCATACCGCCTCCTGGTAGCTCCATTAAGCATGGATGCTGCCCGCCCCCGACAACAAATCATGCCTGCTGCCTCGGGGCTGCACGGCGCCCAGAGCCTGCAGTCATTCTGCTGCCACCTCCCTGCACCTAGCGGCGCCTACTGCCACCCACTGCTCTCACTGCTACCCGTACCTGCCAGCTGCCGACAGCAGCAGCCCCAACTAGGTGTCCCCGCTACATCTTACAGTAACATACACCCTCCCCCACACTCGGTGCTAGCTGCTGTGCCAATGCAGATATGATCGTCACATGATCAGGGAAATGTGTGATTGCCATATGTTGTCAGGCACAGTTGGATAGCATTGGAAGTTAGATGTCGATCTGTCCATTTCTTCAGTGATAAGGAAGCCCTGTACATAGATGTACCCCCCCCCCCTCCTCTCCTTTCAAATTCCTGGGTTCTGCCCTGTACCCTTAGTGCAGACAGCAGTATCCTGCTAAATAAATATTTGACGGAGAGTAGGGAGCAGCAGTCCGAGTGTACACAATGTACTAGTTTGGTTGCTGTGGAAACTGCACCAAAGAGGGGATTGGAATGAGCATCAATACCCCTAATACAAAGACATCTAGATTTTCTCTAGAGGAGTCAGTCATTCTGTACAGTCCAAGGGCTGTCATTTAATCAGACGAATAGATAGATTTACCGTTAAATGGAGAGCCATTGCAAATATATGAACATATCATTGCCAAACATGTTCCCTTTACCAAATTCCAAGATCAAGCCTCAACCATAGAGGTGCATTGCATCAAAAAGTTATCAAGAGCCATTACATTACATACATGTGCTGTAAGTAGTACCTGTATTTCCAAATGAGTTACTGAATCTCCCGTGCATACATGTGTACGGTTCCCGTGTGTTCCCATATAAACCCGGAGGCCCACATGTTTACTCCATGTATATCGGTAACAAATCGACGTGGTCACATTCCGTTTAGCTGGTATTTAGTGCCACACAGTGTGCTGGAACGCTGCGCCCCTATCTATTATACCGCCACCTCGTTGCCCTGATATAACAACAGGGATTTTCACCCAACCTCGTCAGACCTTGCCAATAGGCTTAGTATCTCCTATTTTGAAGTTAAGACGCAATGCTGAGTGAGGTCAATATTCGTCCAAAATGGTTATGTCCCAGTATATATACTGAAGTACAATATCATTGCCTTGTAAAAGCCCGTGTGAATGACTGACACAAAGTTTATGGTAAAGCTCAAATGCAGGCGTGGATCCTGGGGAAAACAGAGGCCAATAAAAAGTTGAAGCTTTATTTGATGCAAAATTGGGGTCCCCTACCCTACCCCTACACACCACCGCCACTAGGTAGATGCAGATATTGAGACATTCATTCATTCAATGCAAGTGACTGCAAACATTAAACGATTTTCTCTTGTACAACAAATATCGACCTTGCAAGAGCTTTAGACTTGAACCCCTAAGGTGATCTGAGCTGGTGGTTACTCCTCTAGTATATACCCCCGGCCCCCATAGCTTCCCCAGGTGAGCGTCCAGGGGTGTGCACCCGACCTGCTGACCTCTGGGCAGGTGAGGCACATCTGCACCTGACCTTGCCGTCAGCAGCTCGAGGTGGGAGGTGGAGGTTGCAGGGCGGGCAGTGTTACTGTTAGACGGATGGAGGTAGCTGGAGATGGGGCGGACAGCAGGCTAGAGGCAGTGAGTGGGCCGTGGCAGTGTGGCAAGGTGGTTCACACGGGTTCAAAGACGATAGCACAACCTGCACTATCCAACTGCTTCTGCAGAAATAATTATCTGCTTTTTTACTTGAATTTCCGGAATAAATCATGTAATTTCCTGGATTTTGTTTACCATGATCATCCTGTTTTTTTGTGGACCATGGCATGGGAAGACACATGTCGTGCGGTGTGTGGAC
Source organism: Harmothoe impar (assembly GCA_947462335.1). Taxonomy (NCBI): domain Eukaryota; kingdom Metazoa; phylum Annelida; class Polychaeta; order Phyllodocida; family Polynoidae; genus Harmothoe; species Harmothoe impar. The sequence continues at coordinate 33,274,363 of OX381709.1, read as the reverse complement.
CCGTATACATTTGTAGCAGACAGGCGATGGTGAACGGTCGTTGTGTAGGGTATATAGACTGGGCCATATGTCGTGCAACTTGACTTACCCAGGAGGAAGGAACATGCCAGTCCCCCCATCATTATAGACGTCAGCGACTCCCGCCACCAGATACCCTCATCACATCAAAGAGGGCCCGGCTTTAGGCATTTTAGATGTCTCTGTGATTGAGGATTAATATGTTCCTGCACTTTTCCATTCCATTACCGCTGATAGATCTATCAACACCGGCTTTTTATTCAACCGCTGTTTTAATCTAACCAGCCCTGTCAAACGATGTAGGGATGAGAAACATTTGATTTATACCCAGCCTTTTTTGCATATATATTGCATATTTTTTGAATTTACCAAAGATCTCGGCAGAACATAATCTGTGAAAACTATGACTGTTCCGTATGTGTGTGTGCGCAGTGGGGGCATGTCCCATACTCTCACCTGATAGTCCGACCCCTCGTATCGGGCCATTCAAGTAGGCCTTCATCACTTCAGATACACATTTTATGAATAGCACGAACACTTGGTTTACCGGAGCACATTTTCATCATACAGCTTTTCTGTTTTTCTACAAAAATACATGTATTGGTTATTTGGAGCATATTTCCCTGGTCCCATGGACGTCCATTACAACGAGGTGTACTTGTACTTTAAGGTTGATCGCTACTCATTGAAAATGGAGCACTGCGCAGGTCTCTGCGCATATAGCTTAAATGTATCAGATTGAGCTAATATTAGAAAACTTGATGCATATACATGCTTACAAAGCCATATCAGAAGATGACCTAATTTTGAGCAAAATTGAGCATTTTATTGGACTTTGAAAATTTGATACATTTATAGCCAATAATATTTGCTATTTTCAATATAAGTTAGAATATTGGACTTATCAATCAATAAATCATGATCTAGATAGATATAGATCTTATCAGGTTCTTTAAAATAACCAAGGGTAGGATACAGAACCATTTTATACCCCGATTTTTGCCATTTTACCCATTATTTTAGGCTTTAAACATGAAATTTAGTCCAGTTTTGCATTATTTTTTAACTTCAAAGGCCCAAAACCATAAAAATATGCCCGGGACCACCTATCAAAATTCCTTTAAAATGTTAGCTATTGGTCAAAACTATTTTTTGAAAAAATAAAAAAAAAAGTTCATGGATTTTTTTCAGTGATATTTAGATATTGCTGAAGAATTATGCATTAAATTTGAATTTTCGTCATAAAACCATCCCGTTTTTTCATACAAAAGTACATTTTTGAACCATGATTTTATTTTTCCCATTAAGAGACATGACCTAGGATTATTCATGTGCAATACAAAATTAATGTGGGCATTGGTTCACTAAGAAAAAAAATCATGAAAATTTCCCATTTTTTTGTTATTTTTGGCAAAAATTGACATACTTTTATTTTTCAAAAATCTGTTATAAAAAAAGTAGCTCGGGACCCCCCCATTTTTTTTACATTTCCCATTTTTAAATGACATAAGCTACCTTTGGGGGAAAAAACAGGACATTTCATGGATACAAAGTTAAGAGTAGCGATCAACCTTAAGACCCCATCCCCATGTTATCTTATATATGTGGTATATTACACTAGTAAGTAGTATGTGGTATGGGAATACTTGTTCACATTGCCTTCATTCTGGATACCCTGTATATTGCTGCCGCTACGGCATGGAGTGTATAGACTGGAGGCTTTACATTACGGCTCCCCGGGAAGCCTTTATTGATCCGTGCCGTGACCAGTGGTCATAGACCGCAGTGGTCTAGACAATGCTCCCGCCACCCTCCACCCTCCCCTGTCCCCCACGCCACCAGCACACAAGTTAAACATGACTCGTGTGTCTCTCCCCCACCACCAGATACAGTGCTGTACATACTACCCGGTAATCCGAGATGCACCTTACAGACCAACACTATGCAGTGGTCGACTTTTCATGATCTGTGAACTGAACTGACAATCCTGAAAATCTGTAATTGCAAGTGTTCTCTTCTTTTCATCAATATATGAGCATTTTGATGTTCGTGAAATAATTGGTTTAAGAATCGAAGAAGACAAGGGAGAAAGACGTTGACAAAACTCAGTGTTAGGCAATCCATAGGTTGGAGTAGAAGTTGAAGTAGAGGTACAGACGTCCGTCTTGGACTGTACCACCTTCACGGTAGCTGCCCACTCTACACGTTCGCGCCACAGACGCTGTTTTGCAAGTAAAACTAATTTAACTTTAAAGGCCCAGTGCCCCTATATATAGAGCTGAGTACCTGTCCCGACTGCACTCTGACTGTTACTGGACGTGCAGTAAGAACTGCGGGTTTAAGGTCGGCTTCACCAGAACATTTCAGGGAAACTAATATTTTTTATTCCATTTTAGATTATTTTGATGAGAAAATGCTTGATTCTGTTTTGAGGAAAAGTAAGTTTGGGTTGACCTCCCTGAAACAAGCCTCTCAGTGTCTTTTGGTCTGCCTAATGCCGTCTGGGACGTCTTCTAGTTGGTGGTCGACCTTTTCACAGGGAGTGCATTGTCATATTAATGTAATGGTGAAGGCCCTACTACAACCCCCCCGCCCTGCCCCAAGACTCCCAGTAGAGGGGCCGCTTGGAGCATGTATAATGGATCCCTGAGCCCGTGTTCCGTCAAACGCCGGAAAGGTCAGACGGAGGTGGCGACCTCTCCCGGGCCGCACCAGACCCACCGGTCATGTGGTTCCGGGATGGGCGCGAAGCCTCCTCTCACAGCCCCTAACGGGGTTTTATTAAAATATCTCACCTACCCTTCTATTCATCCATCCATCAATGTAGTGTGAAACGCACCAACAGCGTTTTTGTATGAAATAAGTACATGTAGTTATCATAGCACAATAGGACGTTGGCCTTAACGTTGTTATGGTTATAAATATCCATGAAACTAAATAAAAGTGAAGGATGAGTAAAGATGTAATGATTGTGCTGTTTGTTGCAGGACCCAATGGCTAGTTACGACGTGAACGGGCACGATGCAGACCCCCAGCCGCGGTACGACTACACCAACGAGAACAGGTCAGTGCCACTCTCAGACATGTACCTGCTCCATGTGCTGTGCAGTTACATTTATCTCTGTCACCACCTGTTCACATCACACATGGATACTTTCTAGTTCAGCTGCTGTCAGTATTTTTGTTTACGTGTCACATTTTCCACTTCAATTAAACCTCGCTAAGAGGGTGTCAGGTGTTGATCATGAAGTAAAAATAGAAGGCAGTCCCATAGTCTGTTTGTATGTAGGCTCTTTGCTAATGCTGCGGTTCTAGGTTGGTAAAGTAGCCTCCGATCAGTCCCTTTATCCCTGCCCACAGAGGGTTGTCAAGGTTGTGACAGAGTGGGGTTAGGGGCTTCTGTGTATGTAGGAGAGTGCACCACTCCCCTTGTCTCTAACCCAATCTGCCGTCCACTCCAGTCTCCTTAGTTAGCCTCTATTGCATTACTTACCATGGCGTCTTAGTCAGACAGGAGGGGCAGTAAACACCAGGTCCCTCAGTGCATGTTTTCTGCACCTCACTTATTCACCCCAGCTCATGTCTTTGTTGTCAAATCAGTCTGTGGAAATGGGTTGTATGTCCCAATGAAAGACATATCCTGATGAAAGGGGGCAAATTTACATCCCAAGTTCATAACCTGTGTGTACACAAATACCTTTCGTTTGTATGTGTTCCTGTCGCCTCAGTGTTCTTCAGTGTTTATTGTCGGATTATATCCCCACTTAGATCGCTTTCATATACCGTACATATAATTATATGAAAGAGTAGCTCTTCTATGGGTTTGTACCGTATCATTGTGTTTAAGCGCGGGGTTTGAATAAGTGCCGGTCATGTATAAGCGCTAGGGGTATGGGGGTCTTGAAATAAATCCTAAACACTATAAATTGTGTAAGCGCCGGGGGTAACCAGCCCTCCAAAGTTATAAGCACCGGGGCACTTAAACACGAGAGTATGGTAAATTACAAACTACATTGGCATAGTGTCTTGGATTTTTAAACTATACTCATACTTTTAATAAGACTTTATCTGACAAGAAAAGCAATGTTATACTCAGAATTCGATATTCCTACAGCGCATAGAAAGGGGGGTGTCTATGGAAGCAGGCGGCTTGGGGGAGGGGTGGGGTGTCTATGCAGGCAGGCGGCTTTGTGGGGGGGGGGGTGTCTATGTAGGCAGGCGGCTTTGTGGGGGGGGGGGTGTCTATGTAGGCAGGCGGCTTTGTGGGGGGGTGTCTATGTAGGCAGGCGGCTTTGGGGGGGGTGTCTATGCAGGCAGGCGGCTTGGGGGGGTGTCTATGCAGGCAGGCGGCTTTGTGGGGAGGGGTGTCTATGCAGGCAGGCGGCTTTGTGGGGGGGGGGTGTCTATGCAGGCAGGCGGCTTGGGGGGGGGTGTCTATGCAGGCAGGCGGCTTTGGGGGGGTGTCTATGCAGGCAGGCGGCTTTGTGGGGGGGGGTGTCTATGCAGGCAGGCGGCTTGGGGGGGGGGGGGTTGTCTATGCAGGCAGGCGGCTTGGGGGGAGGGGTGTCTATGCAGGCAGGCAGCTTTGGGGGGGGGGGGTGTCTATGCAGGCAGGCGGCTTGGGGGGGTGTCTATGCAGGCAGGCGGCTTTGGGGGGTGTCTATGCAGGCAGGCGGCTTTGTGGGGGGGGGGTGTCTATGCAGGCAGGCGGCTTGGGGGGAGGGGTGGGGTGTCTATGCAGGCAGGCGGCTTTGGGGGGTGTCTATGCAGGCAGGCGGCTTTGTGGGGGGGGTGTCTATGCAGGCAGGCGGCTTGGGGGGAGGGGTGGGGTGTCTATGCAGGCAGGCGGCTTGGGGGGAGGGGGGGGGCTGGTGTGCTAACCGTGAAAGATGTCGAGGGAAGGCGGACAGGGTTGTCGCCGATTTTGGCCGACAAGCCTGCTGGCGGCCCGTTGTCGGCGACCAGATAATGCACTTTGGGCGGGGCCCGGTGTAGCAGCAGGCCCACATGATGGATGCCTATATTAGAGAAAACGGCCTTGGACGAGCGGCGGATCCACCCTGCCAATCGATAGGCGTCTATATAAGCCCTGGTCCGCTGCCACAGCCTTTTAGACCTCAACCCCTACTATACTGACTTAGAAGTTAAATAGACCCCCACATGGCCCGCCTCTACTAGGGCCTAGATAGACTGGATAGACCAACCCCGAGTACCCTCTTATCCACATTCCCTGCTTCTACACCATGCACACATAGCGATATTTATATACTGAGCACTTTAGTACATTCTTCTGATTGATAAAAATATGACGTACTTCCCAAATTTGTAGGGAATTGGGAGAGCCATCTGCAATAGTTAGCTTTGTGCGCCTGCTGTCTGTTCTAGTATAATGCACCTTAACACACTAATGTAATGTCTGACAGCCAGGTAATGTCTGACAGTCTTTGATCTGGGACACTCATTTTTGTCGTAACCTCACATAAAGCTGTGTTTCGGCATATCTATTAGCTATAGAATAAAGGCAGCATTGGTGAGTTTCTTGCTAGTGCTGCATCCATGCATTATGACAACAAAGACGTCGCCCGTTATACGTCAATCTATACACCTACCGTAAAAACAACATTTTTCACACAATGCCTCTTTATTATTGACAATAGGTAGCTTCTGTGTATTTATACATATATCTGTTTATATAACTGTACACCTTGTTACAGACCGAGGCCTTCACCTGACTTCTATAGTTAGGTCTTGATGTAAATATAGAGAGTTAATCAATATGCCACCTACAAGTCTGTGCCAATAAACGGGGTGTGTTTCAGGTAACATAGGCTGAACATATTGGGGCATGTCGTCATAATGAGCATTATTCCGTAGTTTGCAGATTATCCTGTAGGCTGGCATAGCCATTTAGGGCAACACCGCCCTTGTGTTATCATGATGTATGAATGCAGCAAGGGTGTGTGACTCACTGGTGCTGAATTCATGCATCGTGTCCATCCTACACGGTTGAAGGGTCGGTATGATGTACCAATGCACTCCCCCTGCAACGCTGGGTTCGTGCATTATAGCGACAATCAAACATGAAACAGTGTGGTATCATGACAATCCTTAAAATGGTAAGCTAATAAAAATTGCTGAAACATTTTGGAGAGAAAATCCTTCTTTTTCGGCGAAGCTCTCTTTTGACAACCCTCTGTATTGTGTTTTGTACAGGTTTCATATCACCAAAGCCATGTATTTTCTTTCATGTCTTTTCCTTCATACATACACAGCAAAAACAGCTCACGTTGAGCAGCTCAAGAGCTAGATGAACAAAGTGCCGCGCCCTTTCTGTTGGTTCAAATACTGCTATTTTTACCTGGTTGTTGAATTGTGCTTGTGTTGGTTTGCAGGCACGGCACGCGGTGTGCGGGTGAGGTCGCGGCAGAGGCCAACAATGGGATCTGCAGCGTAGGTGTGGCATACGAGGCAAAGATTGGAGGTGAGTGCATGGCTAATTTGAACTAGGGTGGGAGGAGAGGAATACTAAAGACGTCCAAGACGTCATGGGTGTCTTATGGCACGGGGTATATGCACTGATGGCAAGTCCAAGAAGCCAGAACTTGCCAAGAAGTCATTTTGTGCTTCAAATATGGTGTCATCAATTAGGGGTATAGGGAATGATTGCATTGCCATACAGACATCATAGAAAATAAAATGTTCAGGTCTTGACAATTTGCCTGAAAATAGATAACGTCCTGCTTAAATGGCTCCCATGGAGAAAAGAAAGTATTGCCATAAATTATATAAATTATGTTTTCTATGATACAAACCCCGCTTCTGGGTACGTTTGTAAGCTGTTCGCTGTACATTGAGATACCTATAGTCTGGTTCTATGAAGCATGGCCTGTGATTGGCTGGCAGCGGTGTACAAGAAGAAGGGCTGAGACGCGCGGCGCAGGCTGCATGCTATCTGCTCGTTGCTGCTCTCAGGGCGGCGAGCAGCTCCCCTAGCATGTCCTGCACCCATGTTCAACCAATACCCCCGGGCCCCAGTCAATGCCGTACATCCAGGTAACTGCATCCTCCAATATACTAGAGCACCTGGCACCTTTAGGGAAGGGTCCAGGTGATGCCAGTGTGGCCTTGTGTTAGCTGCTATCTCTATCATCACACTGTCTTAGCAGCCCCAGGGTGGGACGGGGGATGGGCGTCATCTTATCATGTTGGTCAGGATTCCCACGTCAGCAACTATCTCTATCGCTGGTTCATGAAGACACGGGAGCTACGTACTAGCTGGGGGCTAGCTAGCATTGTGGGATGGAGCTTTACAGTGTGACGTCACTTCCATAGGGGATTCCCTGCAAAGTGGCGCTGTCTTTGTCTAATCCCAATAATAGGGCAGCGCCCAGCCTGGTTTACACCAGTGATGAGCTCACTGTCGTCAAGGTAGCTACAGGCCGAGCCAAGGGACACAGACAGGGAGGCGGGCACGACAAACCAGCAGGAAGCCCGGGCAGCAAGCTCACTGAGCGGATAGCGGGGCAACAGCAGGGGGAAATACCCAGTCATGGAACTTGGACAACTATAGAAAATAGACAAGGTCTGCTTTCTCCGTGTTGGATCTACTTATACAGGCACTACCAAACACGCTGTGCATAGCCATGCCCCCGTAAAGTGCTTTACGTTTATCGTAAAGGTTGATGCAAACATGTACCTTGGCTATCTTTCTTCTTTTTTTTGGGGGGGGGGGGGGGATCTCACCAATGAAGTAACCACTGTGTACCACTTTCACTTAGTGGTGGAATCTTGCCACCAGGCAGGGGGAGATGGCGTCCCCAACCCCGTTTCTCTTTAATATAAAAGCAGCCGTGCTGGAGAGGAAAGAAAACAGCCGGGGGCTGCCAGGTGGGATTGGAAGGAGGGGGGGGGGGGGGGGTAGTAAAGACTGGTAGAGTACATTTAGGACCCCCAGGGCGGGTTGATTACCGGTAGATGGGCAGGTAGGGCCGGGCGGCAGTTTGTAATTGGCCCTTTGCATGGCCGGGAGGAGGTCTAACAAGGCTTTATGGGGTCGGTGATCGGCCTGATAGCCTGGGAGGATCACAGCACGCTCAGGGACGTAATGATAATTAAGGAGCTCATTAATTAGACCGGCCTCTGATTGGATCATGGGATGAGCCGCCCCGGGTCCGGATCAGCCAGTGGCTGCTGGCGCCACCTGTCACGGGGCGGACGTATTAGACCTGGGGGTGGTGGGGGACAGAGATTGTAGTCACTGCAAGTGTTACAGTTACAGTAACATCTACACTGGGCATCTACAGTGGGTGTAAGCTGCGACATAACAGTAGTAAACGTGCAGTACTGTCATACATCTAACGTACACTAGAATCTCTACTCGGCTAGCAGGTAGCCTTTTGGAGCCACAAGAATATTATCGTTGTATTATAAGCTGCATACATAGTAACCTGACTGGAGTCTGGGTGTAGCCCACTACTAATATGGTGGCTCTACAGCCTACATACAAGGTAATTGGCGGGAGGGGGCTGTTTATGGGGTGGTCAGTATGTAGCAATGTAGAGGGAAGTGGCTCCTACCGCACTTCACGTGAGTACATGTACCTGCCTACAACCAGGGAGACAGGATGGGACTAAGGGGGGGGGGAGGGTGTGCACATTTACTAAAACACTGTAAGTTACGCAACTGGTCGATACATGGCGGCCACTCCCCCACCTTCTGTGCTGTGACGTGACGGGACAAAAACTACAGTTACTCTATTGATCTGCTGGCAGCGCATTACAGCTCGGTACGTCCTCAGTGAGGGGATGGGGGCGGGGTCTAGGCGGCACTGCTAACCCAAAATACTCCTAGACTGATTAATCATTATATGTGAACTAGTGGCTTTGTAAAGTAACAGATTACTAGCCGTTCAAGAAACCATGGCTCTAAGTTAAGGGAGTTCCCAGGAGGGAGTTACACAGGTGAAAGAAGCATATCTGAGTCTGAGAGGTGGTGACTGATGGTCGAACGTAACCGCGGGGTCTATGACTTGCATAATTAATATTGACCCTCTCTATGCAAATGAGTGGGTATTTGCTGATACTCCCCCGGGTACATGATAGTATTGTCTGATGCGGCTTATCCGGTTGTAGACCGTGGACCTGACACTGTCGCTGACCCGGGTGTCCCCAGGGCATGGCCCAGTGGGGAGACGAGCCATGGGTTGTTTGCTTTGCTTGTGAGGGATGCTTTAGTATGGTCTTTCTGCCCCCCCGGGGAGGAGCAACAGTGAGTAGCTCACCATTCGCCATCTTCTTCCCGAGGTCACTCTCCTGATCCATGAGACATGTACTGTGTACAACATGAGACATGTACTGTGTACAACATGAGACATGTACTGTGTACAACATGAGACATGTACTGTGTACAACCATGTCAAGCTCAACCCGCACTAAGGAGTCAGTGTGGTTACCGGAAGTACAACCTCCATAACTTATAGCCTCCATTCCACAAAGAAAGGTGTACAGCAACTGGTGCAACCTGCTCACAACTGGCCCAAGTCTCACTCCGCGTTAAAAACCTGACCTGGCTCTAAGCTTAGGTCACACTGCATGAATCTGCTGTAGACATCATGAGCCATAAATGAGTCCAGGACCGAGAGTGCTTTTGGTAAGCAGCATGAACGCAGGGACACCTGTGTCACTGCCCATCGTGACGGCAGCATGAACCATGTGACGCCTGTCTCGCTGCCCAGCGTGATGGCAGCATGAACCATGTGACGCCTGTCTGGCTGCCCATCGTGACAGCAGCATGAACCATGTGACGCCTGTCTGGCTGCCCATCGTGACAGCAGCATGAACCATGTGACGCCTGTCTGGCTGCCCATCGTGACAGCAGCATGAACCATGTGACGCCTGTCTGGCTGCCCATCGTGACAGCAGCATGAACCATGTGACGCCTGTCTCGCTGCCCATCGTGACGGCAGCATGAACCATGTGACGCCTGTCTCGCTGCCCATCGTGACGGCAGCATGAACCATGTGACGCCTGTCTGGCTGCCCATCGTGACGGCAGCATGAACCATGTGACGCCTGTCTCGCTGCCTATTGTGACGGTAGCATGATTGCAAGCAGTGAGCATGAATCTACTTTAAGAAGCTCTGGCAATGCTCTGGTGTTTGTGGTAAACCTTGGTCCCTTTTTATCATGCCTTGTCAAAACCTCTCTTTTTTCCCCCCTTTCTATGTTCCCATTTTTTCATGTGTTTTATCCCCTCCCATGTGTGCGTGTACAACACGTGTTACATATTGGGGGAGCCCGAGTACTGACAGCTGGGTCTGAGCTGTAAATGTTTGCCATCTTTTTCTCCCCATGGTATATTTATGTTAAGTAGGGGCGGTGACGCCCCGGCCTGTGATAATACAGATTAAAAACAAGAGGGCGGAATCTACACCAAACCTTGCAGTCCCGGTGACCCTGGAGGGAGGGAGGTGGAGCAGGGTAGATGTGGGTAGAACTGGCGGTTATTGTGAACTTGCGAAATGTAGGTACCTTAATAGTTCTGGCACTTTGGTGTAACTCCCATGTGTAAACTCTCCGAAATACCTTTTCTTTGTCAATCACATGTACACGCACTGTATAATGCCTACCACATGTATACTGGAATATGAAGAGAATCCATGGACACAATGTACAAACACATGAAGGCGGGGGGGTGGGCTTAAGGAATGAAATGGATCGATGGTACTGGTAGGTGGATTGGTACAGATCATGTGATGCGTTTACCTGTCAGTGGGGGCAGGTTATGATTAGTCTATGTGGAGATGAAGCTCTACTAATGCCGCACTGTGAGGCCGTGCAGGCTACCTTGGGTGCCGCTATCTGCTGGCACCTGGTAGTGCCGCACGGAGGTGTCAGGGCCCTATCTGCACCACCTTCCTACAAAGGCTGCCCCTGTCTAGGGCCTACAATAACACGACCTTCACCCCGCCCCCAGGCGGCCCACCACACACCCACTCACGTACAATAAGACACCACCGGCATGTAAAGGTGTGTCCTGCACGGCTTGTACCAGCTGCTGCCGCCTACAGACGATTGCCAGGTTGGATTATCTCCCTGAAACCCAAGGCCTGGATAGCCCTAGCCTCTCACAGCGCTAAGCTTACTACTTAACACTACAGTTTAGGTCCCCCACCATCCTTAACAAAACAGGGCCAACCCGAATTTCATGTGTGTGTAATTTCTTGTACACAAAAGCTAATTCTTGGGCAGTTCTCAGCTAGTATCTTTGTTGAAGAGAAGCCTCCACTTCGTTGTCTGATGGCTGTGCTGTATCCTCGGTGCATCACCCCGCGTGTTGTAGTGCTCTCACTAAGATGCTGCATCCTCGGTGC